>QPKB01000006.1:12081330-12413455 GCA_003546025.1 Camphora micrantha | reverse complement strand
GATCCGAACCAGATTTCCGCCATCCTCAGAGTGCAGAACCCAGCTACTGCGAAAGAAGTCCAGAAGCTTACTGGCATGACTGCCGCACTAAATCGATTCATTAGCCGATCTTCAGATAAGTGCCAGCCCTTCTTTAAGTTGTTAAGAAAAAACTCTAAATTTCAATGGACCCCCGAATGCGACCAGGCCTTGCAAGCACTCAAGGCCTATCTTTCTTCACCCCCATTACTTTCAACCCCAAAACATGGGGAATTATTATATTTGTACTTGGCGGTCTCGGATCGAGCTGTGAGCTCAGTCCTCATTAGGGAGGAGGAAAATCAACAAAAACCGGTTTATTACACGAGCAAATCGCTCCTCGATGCCGAGACCAGATATACTCAGTTGGAGAAGCTTGCGTTAGCGTTAGTCAGTGCCTCTCGCAAGCTCTCCCATTATTTTCAAACTCATACCGTAATGGTGGTTACAAAGCACCCGCTAAAGTCTGTCTTTCGAAAGGCTGATTTTTCAGGAAGACTTTCGCGATGGGCGGTTGAACTCGGCCAGTATGACATTCAATACCAGCCCAGAATTGCAATCAAGGCTCAGGTTCTGGCAGACTTCATCGTGGAATTCGTACCTCCGGCTTCGGCGCCAACTCAGCTCCGCCCCGAGCCCGGGGATGACGATCCCGAAGTACCACTCCTGGAAGATGAGCTACCGCAAGGGCAACTTCCGGCCTCGGTCTGGAAGGTCTTCGTTGACGGTTCGTCAACCGCCAAGCGAGCTGGAGCCGGTGCCGTCCTTCAGACCCCAGACGGATTGGTTATCGAGCAGGCCCTCACTCTGGATTTCAAAGCATCGAATAATGAAGCGGAGTATGAAGCTTTGTTAGCCGGACTGAGCAGCGCCAAAATCCTCGGGGCTCGGCAGTTAATTGTCTTCAGTGATTCTCAACTGGTGATTAACCAGCTGACAGGAGACTATCAAGCCCGAGACGATAGGATGTCTGCCTACCTCGCCCTCGCAAAGAAATCCCTATCAGAATTTCAGACTACAGAAGTCAGACAGATTAACAGAGGAGCAAACTCCCACGCCGATGCCCTGGCCAGCTTAGCCTCCGCTGTTGAAGCAGGGAAGAAGAGAACTATCGAAGTAGGATCGCTGGCAAGACCCAGTATAGAGCTTCAGCCACCTCGGGAAGTCCTTTGCCTCGACCTCGGCCCAAGCTGGATGGATCCAATTGTATCCTACCTTAAGGACGACAAACTCCCAGACGACAAGATTGAGGCTCATCGGCTTAGATTGAAAGCTGCACGGTTTTGGTTATCCCCCGAGGGTAAACTCTACAGAAAGTCATTCACTGGCCCGTACCTTTAGTGCGTCCATCCGAGCAAAGTTGATGACTTTCTCTATGAAATACACGAAGGAATTTGTGGAAGCCACATAGGAGGAAGATCGTTGGCTTACCAAGCGATCAGTCAGGGGTACTGGTGGCCATATATGCAGAGGGATGCGCGGTTATACGCCAAGAAATGTGAGAAGTGCCAGAAGTTCTCCCATTCCCTCCATCAACCAGCACATGATCTGAGCCCACTCTCTAGCCCATGGCCCTTCGCTCAGTGGGGGCTGGACATTGTAGGACCACTCCACCGAGCTCCGGGAAATAAGAGATGGTTAATAGTGGCGACCGATTATTTCACTAAATGGATAGAAGCAGAGTCGCTGTCTTCCATCACCGAGCGCGATACGAAGAACTTTGTATGGAAGAGCATCATCACTAGATTCGGCATCCCGCGAGTTCTCGTCTCGGATAATGGCACTCAGTTTGATTCTGCCACATTCAAGAACTTCTCCAAGGAGCTCGGCATCAAGAACCGCTATTCTACCCCAGCATATCCTCAGAGCAATGGCCAGGCAGAGATCTCCAATAAAGTAGTACTCGACGGGCTAAAAAAGCGACTGGATCAGGCAAAAGGAAGATGGGTAGAAGAACTTCCGAGTGTCCTATGGGCCTACAGAACGACTCCTAGGCGTTCCACCTCGGCAACCCCGTTTTCTCTTGCTTATGGGATGGAAGCGGTCATCCCCCTTGAGGTCGGCCTTCCGACCCTCAGGTCGGAACTCTTTGACCGAGGCCAGAATGAGACTAACATTGCCCGGGAGTTGGATCTCGCTGATGAACGCAGAGAATTAGCAGCCATCAGACTGACTGACTATCAGCAGCAACTGGCCAGAGGTTATAACCGAAAGGTCAGGGAAAGAAGGTTCTCAGTTGGAGAATTAGTCCTGAAGAAAACACTCCCAGGAGATCGAGATCCAGGCCAAGGCAAGCTGGCACCGAATTGGCATGGACCATTCAAGGTAGTAGCTATTGCTGGACAGTCGGCCTACAGGCTTGTAGATATGGACGGTCGACAGTTACCGCGACCGTGGAATGCGTCACACCTCAGAAAGTTCTATTTTTGACTCTGTATTCAAGACGCTCCAAGATTTTAATGAAAGCAGTTATAGTTCTTATTCTTTCGCCAGTGTCAATTCAAGAACAGAAGTCAGCGACCCGGCGACAATGGCCGCAATTGGATTGCCTAAGAGGTCGGTCCACGCACCACCTCGGCATGAAGCCTACGGGCAGCAATTGGATTGCCTAAGAGGTCGGTCCACGCACCACCTCGGCATGAAGCCTACTGGCAACAATTGGATTGCCTAGGAGGTCGGTCCACGCACCACCTCGGCATGAAGCCTACGGGCAGCAATTGGATTGCCTAAGAGGTCGGTCCACGCACCACCTCGGCATGAAGCCCACGGGCAGCAATTGGATTGCCTAGGAGGTCGGTCCACGCACCACCTCGGCACGAAGCCTACGGGCAGCAATTGGATTGCCTAAGAGGTCGGTCCGCGCACCACCTCGGCATGAAGCCCACGGGCAGCCATTGCCTAAGAGGTCGGTCCGCGCACCACCTCGGCATGAAGCCTACGGGCAGCAATTGGATTGCCTAAGAGGTCGGTCCACGCACCACCTCGGCATGAAGCACGGGCAGCAATTGAATTGCCTAAGAGGTCGGTCCACGCACCACCTCGGCATGAAGCCTACGGGCAGCAATTGGATTGCCTAGGAGGTTGGTCTACGCACCACCTCGGCATGAAGCCTACGGGCATTACATTGAGAGGCTGGTCTACGCACCACCTCGGCATGAAGGGCACGAGGACTGTCTAGAGGCTGGTCTACGTACCGCTTCGGCATGAGTCCGTTGCGGCCACCTCAATACCTTGGAGGCCTCGGCGTTGAATTATGTCATTACCTCTTTAATTACCCGATATGGCTTTGTTAAAAGACAAGCACAAGCACTATGGAGAAATCAAACATGCAAGCAAAATGGGATGAAGAAGAATGATAGGGAAAATTAAATTTATTAATTGTTGGAAGAAGTTTACATTTTGAAGCACAAATGACACAGGGATTTGCCAAAAAAAAAAAAAAAAAAAAAGAGGAGGGCGGAACAGGGGCACTGAGGACTTCAAAATTCCTGCGAAGACGAGTTGCTGGGGGTATCGGCTGGAGCTTCCCGTGGGTTTGAGCCACTGGGGGCGACGACCGTGCGTTCAATGATGACCGTATTGTCCGGGGCCGACGGGCCAGGGTAGCTCGGCGGGTTCGCGAAGGAGGGATGGTCCTCCGAGACTCCCGCCTCCCTCAAGGCGGCCCGCCATCCCTTGAGCCACGCCTTGTCGCGGACACGGAACACCTTAGCGCCGTAGTAAACGGTCGCTTGGGTGGCCGCATCCTGGAAAGCGGCCTCGCTCTCGGACTTGGCTTTGGCTACCGCCTCGTCCGCCCGCTTCGACTCCGCCTGAAGGTCGCTCTTCAGGCTCTCCACCAAGGCTTCGAGGTCGGCGTTTTTCTTCCTTTCACTCTCAACTTGTTCTGTCGCCTCCCCGAGCCTCGTTTGCAGATCGCCCTCGAGCGCCTCCAGTTGGTCCACCCTCGAGGTGCTGGCTCCTAAAGCGTCTTCGAGCCTCTGCTTCTCCTTAGCAAGGCTCTCCACCAAGGGACCTTGCTTATTAAATCTGTCGATGAATGCCATCGACTTTTGCAGCGTCTGCCAGAAGAAACCAGATGGAAAGGTTAGTGGCCGAGATGGGATACCAATGTAAAAGAGATGGCTAGCAGTCAAGAAAATTACCTGAAAGCAGGAGTGCAGCAGCGACGTCATTAACTTTGGGTCGCTCATCTTCTCCAGCGCTTCATGTCGCCCGGGAGCGCGCAAGCATGGCTGAGCGCCTCGAGCACATGGGCGTCTGGCCTCTTGTGGATGCAGTCGTCCACCGTCATTGGCCTCCCCGACTCGAGAAGGAAGCTCGGCGCCCAGAGCGCCGGTTCAGCCGACCGCGGCTGCAATGCCTGCCTCGAGCTCCCCTCGTCCTCCCTCGGTCTTTTCCTCGAGGGGCCCACGTCAGGCACGACCTCGGGCGATTGCCGGGTTCCTGGGCCCGGACCCGGAATCAGTACCTCCTGCTCGACCAGGACAGGCTCAGGAAGACTGGGGGCTGAACGCCCTGCAGAGTCCCTCATTTCCGGCTGGGGAGACTCGTCGTCGCTCCCGAGCGCCAATGCCTCCAGGTCCACGAATGCTGGGACCCGTGACATTTCTCCTGAATCGGTACGGGGACGCCACGCTCTCCTCACCAAAGGAGTGCCGCTTGACTGCGGCTCGGAGGAGGGTTGCTGTTCAGGCGATGCTTCAGCGCCGGCAGCAACTCCGGAAGGTCCCCCCTCTTCAAACACCGCCTCCGGACGGCCGCCAACAAAGGGGTTACTGGTCCCTGGATCCTCTCCTTGAAGCAGCGCGGGGAGCACCGCGGATCTCTTATTGTAACCCCTGTACCTTGGCTCGTAGCCTAGCAGAGCCCAGGCCGATCTGTTGGAGAACTCGGTGCACCTCCTGATGGCCTGGTACCACTCCTCATTCTTTCTCCAGCCGTCCCGTCTGGCCTGCTGCCTCCTTTCGCGAGCAGCTGCAAAATGAACCAAAAGGACATCAATCTAGCAAACACTGAGGCAGAGACGAAAACGAGATTAACGATAACAAGTAGAGGGGATTACTTGGGACGACCCCGGGGTGGCGCGGTACCCTGTGCACCCTATCCTCCTCGGCGCCGAACTCCCAGTTCCCCGAGACGCACACGAGGTCGTCTCCGGCGTATTTGCTGGAGTCCTCGAGTGCTGTGATGAAGGCTGTACACCGGGGCCGGACTCGGAGGTAATAACCATCCTCCTTGGACTTACATATGTCATAGACATCTTCGATGTCATGGACGCCGAGGTCGATGCCTAGGCCTTTGTTCAGCACGGCTGTGCCCATGATGACCTTGTAGCCATTAGGCGACAGCTGACATGGACTGAGGGCCCAAGTGCTGAGGCAGGCCCTAAGGAGTGGATTTAGGGGGAACCTAACTCCGCCCTCTACTATGGCAATCAACGGGAAGGGCATCCAACCCCCCGAGTACGAGCGGAGTGCATAATCTGCAGGGTCCGCTCGTCTGATCAACACGTCCTCCGGTATCTCATACGCCCCCCTAAGCCCGTCTATGGCGATGTCGTTCTCTACCCAGTGACTGTAAATCCCCATGTGTGGTTAAGAGAAAGAGAGACAGAAAGCCTAAAAAGAGAGAATCTAAAGAAAAAGAGAAGCTCACGCTCGGAAAACGCAACCGGAAAACCCTCAGGTACACGTCGCTGCGATCTGACTTAGCAGCAGAGAAAGGCTTCTGGACTGGTTCTTCGGATGCAGAGGGTGGGAAGAGCAAGACGACAGCAACCTTTTGTATCAGAGGAAACGCCGCTTCGCCTCGAGCGCCGTTCTCGAAATTCGAAACGCTGCACCAGGCGGCTGTACGCTTCCCATGTCCAGCGGCGCGACCGATCAAATGAGGACACGTGGAATTGTCCGTCTCGCTTCTTCATGATTGACGCGCTGCATTTATTGTCTTGAGCGGGAAAAGGAGTTTGGAGAGGATTAGACGCTAGCTGTCACCAACACCAGACCTATGATTGTAGCAACACCTTCGTAGCTTCCGACTCCACTGAGTTCGGGATCCCGAGATCCCAGAGGAGCCGCAAGCTAGGGGGCTATTGTGTGGGGAGATTCCTAATCGTCCCAAAATTGTTTTACTAATGGCCTAATCTTCAGTCCGGCTGAGCGCGTCCCGGCCGTGGTAGTGGAGCGCCAGCCGGGGTGCGGTTGATGGTCCCAGTCCGGCTGAGGCTGTCCTCCGCTAAGCCCGGTTCCGACACGCATCCCGGCTGCGAGACTGCCAGCCGGGGTGCGTGCTTAAAATATCTCCTGCCTCCGGGCGCACGGCGACAAGACAGATGTCATCCTGGCCGTCCAACCCTCTGACAGGGCAGCATCCAACGGTCACAGCCCCATCGGGGGAGGCCCAAGAAAGGATCCAGTGAGATCTTCGCCTGCCATTGAGTCCAGACAGGATCAGGCCCAATGTGACTGGCATTTAATGCGACATGGGCTGATCGGACTGGCAATTAATGCGATGTGGGCTGTGATGGACTTCCATTTATTATTTTGCGAGCTGATGATCTCAGCAGCCAGATCATCAAGCCCATGACAAAGTCTCCGGTAACACTCATATATAGGAGGGAGATAGCATTTGAACAAGGTACGCATGAAAGAATACACATACAGACTGTCTCTCTTCTTCTCCATCCTCAATCCAGTATTCACACTAACTGAGGCATCGGAGAGCTCTGTGCTGCTCACGGCCAGGGTCCTTTGACCTTTCCTCTCTTCCCTTTCAGGTCTCGCGAGTCGACACCGGCCAGCTCTCGATAGTCATTTGGTTAAGTCCTCTAAGGCACCTCGTAATCTTGTGAGTTACCGTTTTTGCACTTACAATCATACAAAAAATAACTATAATCGATTCTAATTTGTGGGACTAGCATTGTTTCAGCTTAAAATAAGTTAAGATTCGGCTTAGGAGAGCTGGCCCCCATATATATATATATATGTATGTAAGCGAAGGTTGAAGTATAACTGTTACGCATTACAGGTTTGTCTACCCGTCACACACATAAATGATGGGGTGAAAATACTCTAAAAATCATCTCGCTTCGCACCCAAAATTCTCGCACCTCCAACCCTGATAAACAATTGCGCATGTTACTTACTATTAATGCACATCCTATAGTAACCCTATTGAAATTTTGGGTTACCAACTGAAACATCAATATGGTGGCATCGTAGCTGTATGATATATAAGTAAATTAAATACAACTTTACCAAGAGAAAGAAAATTAAATATAAAACAAGTTTTGAGAACCATACGTACATAGTAAATAAATCACATAAAAAGATTGTAAAAGGTTTAAAGATAATGATCCAATCTTAAAAAATTAAAAAAAATGTTTAACTAAACCACAAGATGTGGCAGGTGCACTCTGATCCAATGTTCAAAACCTTGGTCCAAACCCATCAAAACTGCTATCACTGGGAGGGTCAGCACAGTTGACCCATTCAACACAGACCCACACATTTCTAGCCCCGTTGCCAATGGCATTTAAGTAACTTGATCCTAGGGTTTTAGAGGGAGGGAAAAACAAAGTAGGGTTTTAAGTTTTCTTCCTTCAGCTTATCCATTCAAAATCTTATAAACCCCAAAGCACGAACACCCCTCCCCCTCCATTTTCAGAAATCCCAGAGATCCTTTGTTTGTTATTCTATTTTGAATGGCTCTCTTGCTCAGGTCTCCTCCTTGTTCTCTTCCCGTTCGCCTCATTGCCTCCCGTCTCTTCTCCTCTCCATCTCTCAAATCCTACAACTCTCTATCTCGCCTATTCTTCAACACCAGGTATACATCTCTCTTTCTCTCTGTTTTTTTTTTTTTTTTAATTGTTTGGGTTTGATTAAGATATCAGATTGTTTCTGAAAAGTCTACTCTTCTGTTCTCAGGACGAACCTGAGAGCTCGCAGAGCGTTGGTGGGGTACCCCACAAAGAATGCGAGTGTATTTAGGGCATTCATGTCGTCCAGCCTCGCCTCGGAGGCTTTTCAGGAGAAGTCGGGCGCCAATGCCTATAGTTCTGAGCAGATTCAGGTACAAAGGGTTGCGACTTTGTTATTGAAATGGACGGTCTGGATTAAGTTGGATCCTGTTTTTTCCCTTTGTCTTCTTTTTTTCGTTGTCCCAGATTGTTGCGCTCGCCCGCCGTCTGATTGGTGCGGTATGATGACTGCTTTTTACCTTTTGAGTGGATGGCTACTGGGTAGTTGTTGGATGGAGAGGATAGGAGGATGAAGATAGTGGAGTTTGCTTGTGCATCTTTAGTGAGTGATACAAATGGTTGGATGTAAAGTTGGTTTTGAGTGTGTGTTTAGGAGGAGAGTGTGGAGTTGTTGTTGGGGGAGAACATAGCATTTAAAGGGCATTGCATCAGAAAAAAAACTCAAATACTAGAGAACATACCATTTAAAAAGGAAAAAAAAACCATAAACTAATTAACTTTTCTCTTTTAGTTGCTAGTTTGGAAAGCAAAGACAAAATAATTGGTATTTGGTTTGCTGCAGCGCATAAAGATAAATTAGAAAGTAACCAGAATGCCATGGGATCTGAGGAATCAGAAAAATACAATATCCAGACACAGAATGAGATTTAAAAGAAAAAAAGAAGAATGAGAGAGAGAGAGAGAGAGAGAGAGAGAGAGAGAGAGAGAGAGAGCTGGGTCAAAAGTTTCCTCATTTGCATCGCTATAAACATGAGCAAGAGACATGATCATCGTGGTTCTCTTCTCCCAAAACTTCCTTAAAACATCTACTTACCGAGTTTCAATTTACATGTTGAAAGTAGATTTGGAAATGCCTATATACTGAGTACCTTTTGCTACTCTTTAATGAATTCCTGAAATGCTATTTCACTAGCTCAAGAAGGTTGATGAAACATGATCCACTTTCACCCCTTTTTTTACCAGTGGTAGGATGACTACTTAGATTTTTGAAACATGCTTGATTCAAGGAAATTGATATTTGACATTTGTAATTTGTAGCTGATATTGTCATTTTGTAATGCATTTTTAGATCAGCTTAAGAATGATTGCAACGTATGAAAGAGATTCATATAGGGAGACGCTTTTATTTCCCTCGTTGACTTAGCTATCATTTAGTATGTTTTCCATTAAAATATTTTTTTGTCTTCTTGTTGGGGCTAAGTCTAGTTCGCCTTTTTTTTTTTTTTTTTTTTTTTTTTTTGAATCTAGTATTGAGAAATTCTATTTATGAATTATCACCTTGAAAGAGATGTTTCACATTAAGTCCACTGTTGCCAACATTTTTGTTATCCCACTTGTTTTAGACCTTGAGTAGTGTAGCTAAACGGTGTGAGAAGGTCCAAAGGCATTTTTTTGGGCAGAAATGGGTGATAAAAAACAAGTTTCTTGGTAAAGTGGGAAGATGTGACATTAAAAAGAAAGAAAAAGTGGGAAGATGTGATACTACTAGTGGAATATGACAAACTTGAGTAGGCAAAATGAAGGTGAAATTTGAGTGTTCTTATCAAAATAGGAGATTTGTGTTGTGAGGGGATGCTTTTGGAGATGGCTTATTGCCTGAAATTATGAAGAGAAAAGAGTATAGAGGTAGGGACCATAGTTAACCTGATTCTTAGTTTGACTAATTCTAATTCGAATTCACAGTTCGCAGTTCGGCACTTACTCCAATTCGAAAATTCAATGGGGCAGGTTTAATTAGTTCAGTTTTCAATTCACTTGATTCATAATTCAAGTTTGATGAATTCGCTAGACTAATTCGAATATATAATTTGATGTAGTTCGATATGATTTGTAAGTCCATTCATTATATGCATAAATATTTTTTTAGAAATTAGATACTTAATAAATATATAAATAATCAAATTTCACAAAAATCTATGAGCAAATAAATGTTTAAAAACAATCTATAAATTTGTTTTAATTTCTATTACGAATCAAGAAATTTCCATCATTTAACTATCCATATAAAACAAATTAAACACTTCTAGTAAAAAAAAAATGTCAAACACCAAAACAGGAAAAGAAACTAAGATGAACTAAAAATCCATTGGTTTTAAAATAGAAGTATGAAATAAAAGTCTTCATTCCCAATGACTTTTCCCTTTGTCATGTGAAGATGACAAACTGTGTCCGTATGATGAAATGCTTCTTTGTCCTGATTTGTTGACGTGATGGTAGAGAGGATTGAGTGGCTGCAAGTGCACGTTAGATGTGTGACTTGGTCGGGATTCCACTCTACTCTCATTACTATTTTGAATTTGAGGCTCCTTGTCATCATCTAGTGATTTCCACTTTAGGTCTTCTAAACGTGCACTTGAATCATCCATAACATCTGGCTCAGGATCAATGTCTCATTTTCTAAATGGCCGTCCATCATTATGCCCCTCTTCCATACGTGATAAAAGACGAATATTTGAATGAATAAAGACGAGTTTATCTACACGTTTAGTGTTAAGCCTATTTCTTTTAACATTATGGATAAATGAGTATGTACTCAGTACTCTAGCTCCTCTTTGCAGATGATGAGCTTACAGGTTGTGCAAGAACTTTTATAGCTATCTCTGCTAGATCTGGCGTCTCACATCCATAAAGTTGACCACCATTTTATTGGTGACATGGTAACTGCATCCACCTTTGTTGCAGGATACCCATGAACACCATCTTTAGAATGAAACATTGCGTATTGAGCCCTCAATTTTGCCTTAGCTTAATTATCCTGTAAACTGTAAAAATAACAAATTGCAAAACAATTTATTGAATGTATCAAGTACATATTAAAAACATAACAAATGAAATATCTGTAAAAATTTTGAGTGAAAATACTTTCCTTAGTCAGTCTTTGAAATGCATCCATCGCTCCCTTTACGACCTCTTTATCTTGATTTGGGGGCTTTCTTTTCTCACCACCGGGTGCTAATTGAGCAAAGATAGGACGACTTATAAAATCGAGGTGTAAGCGCAAATCCAAGACAATGCATCATGCTCCATATTTTTATTATAATATTTTTTACAATATCGTAGATCTCCTTAGAATCACGACAACCATTGATACCATCTTTTATCTATTCCTTCATATACCTTACCCATCAATGATCCATCTTGATCGCAAAATCTAATCATTATGAAAATGGGTTTGGTGATTTTTACCATCAGCTTCACTGGTATGCACCAAGCAACCTAGAAATAAGCTACTTAATATGCACACAACTTAAAACTCGCAAGCGCACAAGATTACTATGTATTGTAGTGAATTGTAAGTACGAGGTCGATCCCACGAAGACTTGTGATAAAACAATGTCAAAAGCAACTAAAAATTAGAATATTAAAAGAAACAATTGAATGATGAAAGATTGAATTAAACTACTAAAAACAGTAAATTAAACTATCAAAAGCTAATTGAAAAATAATCTAAAACACACAACTAGTATTAGAATTGAAAACCAATAATAATGAATGAACTAGGATTTCATCTACCCCTCTAACCAATCCTATGCATGTCCCTTATTATCCTTTAATCAAAAATCAGAATTTATTAGTGACATCTATCAACCTAGACCATGACATATGTATCTAAATTACTATTCCCCTAAACCTAATTCATGAGTGGCATACTACATGAATTGTTCATTATGGTGCAAAAACAAAGCATGACATATGTCCTAGTTAAAACAAACATAATTCATAGAACAATGGGAAAGATAAATGCATGAGTTTAAGCATGGCATATACATAGATTATTCATGGTTCTAAACCTTAGATGCTTAACATCAAGATCAATCAAAATTAAGTTAGCTACTGTTAAAATTAATTGAACATGGCATGGTTGGTATGGCATATACACAACTCATCAATTAATAACATGGTTTAGAATCTCAACTAATAAAACTGAAATCTGAATTAAAGAATGCCAAAAAAGACTACATAGAACTAGGCTAGGGTTTCAATTACACCCTAGCCCTAAAAAGTTTAGCTACTCATGTCTTTAATGAAAAATAACATAGAAAAGAAGTTCATAAGAAGAAAACTAGAAGATGATGGTGAAGTGGTGGGCGGCCAGCAGCTAGATTGCTTTTTCCTCGCTCCAAAAGCTCTTCAAAGAATGCTCCAAAGGTGCTGTACGGCAGCTAGGAAATATGGGATGATGATGGCTGGTTGATGTGTGATTGATGGCTGATAGAGTGCTGGACGTCCACCCCTAGTATGCATTTTATAAGTCTTGCAACAGCCCTCTTCGTACTTAGTTCCCTTGTAGAAATAGATCTCCATCTTTCTTTACAATTATGTTTCCTAATTAGATTGAATTAGGAGCCTTCTTTCTTGTTTAGAAAACTTCCTAAATCTGGTCCCACTTGTATCTTTTAAAAACTTCTTCACATGGACCCACAAATCTGAGAATTAATTGCAAGAGATTAAATCTGAAACTTCTCTCATAAAAGTGGGCCCTATATGGTGCGTGCAACATGAGTGTGGGACCCCCCCTTTTGGACTACTAGCTTGGCTTGAATTCTTGCTATAAACTTTTCATCTTTTTCTCCTTTTTCTTCTCCATTCTTGGACTCCACTTTAACTTGAATAAGACTTTTTAATTTCTGAAATTCCACCCTTTGCAATGGATGTGGACCCCCTTTGGGCGTGTAACCCTAGATTGGGTTTCTTCTTTTTTTCTTCTTTCTTTCACTTTTCTTCTTTGGTTATGCTTTCTTTCTCCAATTCTTTCCTTCTTTGATTTGAATTGTAAGTTGTCCAAAGAATTGGAAAGTAGTCTTGAAATCTGAAATAGCTTGGATGGGACCCATGTTGTCCCTACTTGATGATTCACGCCCATCAACTTCTTCATTAATTCTTCTCTTTTTTTGCTCCTTTTTACCTTTGCATAAAAATTAACAAGGACTATGTAAAAACAAATAAAATAAACATGAACTAGCACAAGATAAACCAAATATTAGGGCTCAAATTGTAAACAATTAAGCACCTATCATTCACACTTGTCCAAAACGCATCCATATCGTCAGTCACCCATCGCCTCTGATTTTCTGCCGTTTCTCGTTTTTTTTTCGTTGCCATGTTTTTCCCATTCTTTCCGGTCATCAAGAACAACAATATGTTTCACATGTGATTCATTTGCATATGAAAATGACTCATATTTGAATCATTTACACATGTGAACCATTTTCATATAATATGTGAAGTTGACAAATGACCCCCAAGTTTTGAGAAATTTTCTTTAAAAATATTGAGGCACTTCAAACTAGGGATTCTTTGGATATTATTATTATTTTTTAAAAGAATAAATTATTTTAAATAACTAGTTAAACATAATAAATAGAACAAATTATTGATCGACTATCGCTTGTCCTCTCTAGAAGAAAATCTTGGCTCTACCATTGGGAGCTAATCCCCTCCCCCTGTGGTTGCTGGCCAGGATATTACTCTAGTTGGAGCTGTATTCACCATTGGGCTGAGCCAATGCAAATGATATATATATATATATATATATATATATGTATATATATATATATATATATATATGGGAATGTTTATGTGCATCTATCCCTCACCATAAGGTGAGAGGCACTTTCCCCTTTTGCACATGAAGACAAGGAAGTGTACCTCACCCTATGTACTTGAAAATTCACTTTTGTACTTGAAAATCCCCATTTATGGAAGTGTCCCTCACCCTATAATGAGGGACAGATGCACATGAACATTCCCCATATATATGTATATATATATACATATATATATTTTTTTAAATTAAATTTGTGGGTCAAGTTTTTCCGTTGTGTCATGGGTCATCTTTAGTGCCATGATGGTTTTGTTCTATTCAGGTATTGGAAGGGTTGGACCCTGTTAGGAAAAGACCAGGAATGTATATCGGAAGCACAGGTCCTCGTGGCTTGCATCACTTGGTACTCTTCTTTCTCTTAACAGTTATGGCACTTATCTTATTCCATCTGCTGACTTTTTGTTTGTTTTGTATGCTTCATTCTTTTATTTTTCTCCAGGTTTATGAAATATTGGATAATGCCATTGATGAAGCTCAGGCGGGGTTTGCTTCAAAGATAGATGTTGTTCTATGTGCTGATAATTCTGTGAGCATAACTGATAATGGACGTGGGGTATGGGCCTTTGTTTTATTTTTGTTGACATATTACATATAGTTGAAGCATGACCTCACATCAGCATTGATGGAACCTGAAGTAGGATTTTTTTACTTACTATTTTAGAATATTTTCGTAAGGATACTTTATTGACTTCATTTTGAGAGTTCATGTTTGTACTTACAGATCAAAATATCGGTTGTGGTGGATATATTTGCTAACGGCCAAAATGCTACGTATTGGTTATAGTGATACACATTGGTTATCAATGTGGATTGAAAATGTTGTTAAAAAAAGTTCAAAAAAAATATCCAAACACTTCAGTATATTGGAAAATGTTAGGATTAATTTTTTTATTAGTAACTAAGTTGGGGTTCAGACCCAAGGATTAAAAACTCGGTTGAGTTTGAGTCGACTTTGACTCGGCCCTAATCGAGTTGGGTGCTATGGGACTTTGACCCGAATCCATAGGACTTAGTCAAGTCGTCCATTTGCACAGTGTCGGCCTTGGCTGATTATATAAACTCTTTTTATCTTTTTCTTGTGAAGTTGCTTTTTTAGTTTAGTCTTGACTAATTGTATCTCTTAAGAATGCTGGTTGTTGATACTTGATAAGTAATAACACCTAAATAAAAAAAAATTCAATTGCATCACAAAAAACCAATCAAATCATGAAAAATCTATTAAAATAAAAAAGATTCAGCAAATTGTTCATAGTTGGGGTCCTTTTTCTATGTTTTAGGATTTTGTTTGGGCTTCAAATGGTCTTAGTGTGAGTCTGCCGACTCGATCTCGAGTTTGAGGGTTTTTTTTTTTTTTTTTTTTAATCCTTCATCCAACCCCTCGTTGTTATATAGGCCGTGTATCATTGTATGATTATAAAATAACAATATCGATCTATTTGTCCACATTTATTCATGCTACTTTGGTATATTAAGTTAGAAACTAATAATAAAATGCTAATTCTCAACAGTATCATTATAACTCAATCATTATTTTGCATTTCTAAAATTCAAAAAATCAATTTGACACACACATGGTATAAATGTATCATAATCATTCATAGTGACTAGAGATATCATGCACAGGGTCTTTGATTGTCGTATTGATCATATGAGATGAGCCTGATTCTGATGTTGCTATGTTTCTTTATGGTGAGGGTATAGATGAATGCATAGTTACCTATTTCACAATTTGTTCAATTCGAATTTGGGATCGTAGTTTGCAGTATGACACGTGCTCCAATTTGAAAATTCGATAGAGTAGGTTCGCTTAATTCGCTTGATTCAAAATTCGAATTCAACAAGTTCAATGTGCTATTTCTAATACATAAGAATAAATTTGTAAAATTATATTTGACATTTAATTAATCTAATACAAACTCGGGTTTGTGCAAGATGGTCCACCACCAAGTAACATGGGATGACTAAGTTTTATAAATGTTTGGATTTATAAATGGGCCCTGATTATGAAGGAAGAGATCACCATATCTATTCTAAAGTCTAATTACGTAGAAGATATGATATTTTGCTTCGACAAGAATTTTAGGGATTCACCCAATTGTAGGAAGAGGAGGGAGTGAAGGAAATTGAAAAATGTTAAGAGAGGAAAATTGGGTGATAAAACTCCATTCAAAACTCACGAGTCTAAATTAGGTCCCATCTATTGAAATCTAAATGGGTCAATATTTTTGCCTCCTACCTATAAGTTGTCTTGAATTTGTCACATTAATAAGATATGGTTTCGCCATCAAATTGATGGGTATAAATCACATAAAGCTTGAAGTATTATTATATTCACAAATCACAAGTTTGAAAGTGATTGATCTTCGTGTGGGTGCAACTTCTTTTAGATGAAATTTAGCTAAATCCTGTAAAACGTAGGATTTTAATACCGTTTTTTATATAACTAGGATTTTAATATCTTTGTTGATTTAGGTTTCAAAGAGCTTGGGCCATTCTGACCCAGCTTTTGAAACAAGATAGATATAAAAGGATACTCACGTGCTGTACAATCTCTGATGGATAGACATTTGACAACACGTTTTCCTAGTTTGAAGAAAGATCACTTCCTATCATCTTCGTTACTTCATCTTCTTCATCTGAGAGTTCTTTTCCCATGCTACCTTCTTCTTATGGCAACGAACTGCTACGAACTGAAGGTTCTTAGAAATTTTGAATCCACCTAACTGAATCTTGAATTGTTCGTTTCGAACAGTATGAGATTCCGCAGTGGATGAAGCGAATCAGGTAACTATGGATGAAAGTTTTCCTCTGGTTTGGATTGCCTAATGAGTAGTACCCTCCATATTGATTATAATTACCATGGATTCATATTGTTGTGTTTTGCCCTCCAACATCTCCTGATCGTATCGGCTCATGTAAGTCCGTATCGGCCCATATCGATTGACACTAATGTGTGCGGTGATGTTTTCTATTTATTGGACCGGGTGTGGCCTGTATGGCCAATATTTTGAACCTTGTTTGTATGTGTTATTGCTGTCGGCCTACATATGAGGGTGGACAGGAGAGGCTGCTTATAAAACAGTTACCTATGAGGGTTCCGTAGGCACCTGCTGTATAGCAGTGGAAGTGTTGCTTGTATGTTTTAGTTGAAGGACAATTAAATTTCGGACTCATATCATATACTCTGGAGATGTACTTGTCTATACATTTCTCCACTTAACGCATTTCTTGGTTTCTTCTTCCTGGTTATGGTTTCTTTGTGGCCATTGGTGATTTCCAGATCACATGCACTGTGCAGAAGTTGAATTTGTTGTTAATATATATCATTTTTCTTTGGTCTTTTTTTAAAATGAAGAAGGCACTGTAAGTTAGTTGGCTAAGTTCCAGTAGAGAATAAAATTAGTTGGCAGTGGATCTGCACTCAAATTGGATGAGTCGAAAGATTCTTGACAGGTTGTATGAGGTTGGAATGGTTACAGGATATGTTTTCTATTTCCTCATATTCTAATATTATTAATTTGGTTAATTTTTTATAATAAAATTAACACCAACTTTACCATCAGAGGGGAAAGTTTGTATATGAATTATGAACCATGCACAAGTTTTAAAGTGGCAAACCCTTCTGTGGGGCCCATCCTTTACCTCACCTGTGAGTTTAGGGTGTTATTGGAAGGTCTTGATGTGGATTAGATGATCGGAACAAGAGGGGCACTATCTGATGATCATAACCATATGTTTGAGGTGCTCAAAAGCTTTATGATTATACGACCACTAGAAAACCATTAAACTTTGAGACAGAATAGATGGTTCCAATCATCAGGTCATACTGACCCACATTTAATCCATATAAGAAGCTTTCAACCCCACTTTAAACTCGTGATTGACATGCATCTAGGTAGGCCTCATAAAGGGGTTTGTAAGTTCAATACCCGTCGATGATAGAGCAAATAGGAAGTAACGGTCCGATGGAGAACCTTCCAAGAGATATGCCCCAAACAATACTCCTGCTTCCACTGCATTTGCGCAGGTTGAGAGATAAGACGTTTTCAGTTTACGTTGCCAACCTTCCAAAGGATATCTCAAAGGCTGAGCTAGAGGGCCTGTTTTTCAGGGCAGGAAAGATAGTGGATATTTTCATCCCTGTTGAAAAGGGAAGCAGGGAAAGTAGCGGCTTCGCTTTTGTACATTTTGACACCAAAAGAGAAGCAGAGAAGGCTGTGGATATAGCTGATGGAAGATTGTGGCGAGGAAGAAAGATAAAGGCGAACATTGCTCTTTACAGATCGAAAGGGGAAATGGACAAGGAAGCAGATAAGTTCAGAATGAGTATGAAGTGGGATAACAGGACTTACTTGGAAGCTTTCTTGGGAGCAGAAAACAGCAGTGGATCAACTGATACAAGGAAAGGGGAAGGGAAAAGTCTAAAAAACAAACCAGCAGGCTGGATAGTTGATGACGGCAGGGAGAAAGGGGTGCAACTATCCTCCTGGGTGGCTCAAGAACATAAGAAATCTCTATTCAGCAGCTTAATAGGCTTTTTGAAGACCAATGTTACTGAGCAGAAACGGGTGGAAGAATGGATGGACAGATGCTGGGGTAAAATGCCAGATGAGATTAAGATGCTAGATGAGCAAGTTGTATGGATGCAGTTCGTAACAGAGAAGGAAGCAGCAGAGGTTCTAGAAAGAGCAACAAAAACAGGAGATTCATCCCCTTTCATCGCTTGAGAAAGGTGGATGGAATGCCTGGGATATCCCCCACGGCCATGCTGGATCAAGATAAAGGGAGTTCCCCTGCACTTGTGGCATAAGAGGTTTTCTGCTTGTTGGGAGAGTGCCTTGGCCGTACGGTGAAGGTAGATGAAAAAACCATAAAGAAGGAGCATTTAATAGAGGGGAGAATAAAAGTGCTGATAGACAACACATTTTCTTTGCCAGCTTCAATACCTATCTGGGTGGAGGAGGTTAAATACTCTCTGCACATAGAAATAGAAAAGGTGACTGAGAGTTCAACGATAAAATGCTTTAAGGAAAAGATGAGAATGGGCAACAAAAAATAAAAAAATGGCTGTCGATGCAGTGGAAGGTTGGAGAGGATGGGGGAAACCGGCCGGGTGGGGGGGGTGGCGGCATCGGTCTCTACAACTTTTGAATTTTGAAAAGCCCGCTTAAAGAAAAGAGTTGGGAGGGAGAATGGGTCAATATCGATCGTAGGCTGATAATGAGACTGCCAAACAAAGTCCATTAGAGGCGATGGGCCGAGACTTAAAAACGAGGCCTATCGAATGTGGTTTTAAAGAGTTAAGCTCCGGAAAAAACATATATGCGAGGCTAGGGGTTTCGGTGGAAAAGGATAAAGAGGAAAACGGAGAAATGCAGTTCGACGAAGGAGAAGGTACGTCAAGAGAGACATCGAGCTTGTGTGGGAGGGAAGACGGAAAAGAAACGGAAGACGACCAGTCTTCAGATGAGGAGGGGAGAAGTGAAACAGGCAGCTCAAGCACTGACGAATGGATCAGGAGGAAAAGGGAAGATCCGACTCCTTTGATACAGGTGGTGAAGTGTTCGATAGAGGGAGACCAAGCTGAAATTGAAGGGAACCAGGGACAAACGGTAGAGGGACTGAGGTGGGCGACAGATAACAGCAACAAGAAATGGCAACTGGCAGAAGATGCTGTTCACGTCGAAATAGGGGAAGAAGAACAAACGGAAGATGGGGGTTTATCAAGAAATGAAGGACCTTATCAAGAAATGAAGGACCGGAGCATACCAGCAAAAAGGTAAGCATATACTCAACACCGAGGAGAGATTCTACAAGGTGGAATTCTCGTCCCGACATAAAATGTGCAGGATCTGCACCTGTTCTTTGACGAAAAACCAAGAAGGCATCTCCGTGGGTCTTCAGAAGCAGACAGAGTATCGATAACTACGCCAGAAAATGCCAGAAAGGGGTCTACAGCAACAAAAATGCAAGATGGTTATTTCATAAGGAAGTCCCAGAGGAGGAATCTGAAAAACAGATGGGAGAGGAGCAGATGATGTTGTAGCTGCCTCAAAAAATCATCCAATGCAGCAGGGCCACTGGAGTAACGGTGGATGAATCTAGAGGAGGGTGGACTGAGCTAACTAAATTCACACAAAGAAGAGAAGAACAAAATAGAGTAGAATCAGGGAAAGGAAAAGCAAGGAGAAAAGGGGTAAGAGAGCTTAACAGCATGGGTTGTTCCATTAATTATGAGAAAGGCAGGGACCAGACAACAAAGATACCAAATGAGGGGAAAAAGGGAAGAAAAAAATCAGGGGGACCTATTACACTCTAAATGAAGATAGTAGCATTGAATGTAAGGGGTCTAGGGGGAGCTTCTCGTAGGACGGTAAAGGAGACGCTAAGGAGGGAAAAGGTGCATATTGCCTTGATTCAAGAAACCAAAATTAAAGAGGTGACAGAGAAAATTGTAAAAGAAGTCTGGGGAAGTCAATTCATAAGGTGGGTGGCTGTAGAAGCGGTGGGATCAGCAGGTGGAATTATATTGATGTGGGACTCTCGGAAGATTAATGTTGAAAACACCTGGAAGGATGCTTTTTCTGTGTCTGCTGCAGTGGAGGATCTTTCCAACAATTCAAAATGGCTTATCACGTCAGTCTATGTACCTAATGATACATGGAGCAGGAAAGATCTCTGGAAGGAGCTGGATTCGGTTAGAGGACGATGGGACGGAGCGTGGTGCGTTGGAGGAGACTGGAATGTAGTTAGATACCCAAGTGAAAGGATGGGAACTAGTAGGATGACGGAAGAGATGAGATCCTTTTCAGATTGGATAAATTCACAATCTTTGGTGGATCTACCTCCGAAAGGAGCCTTTTTCTACTTGGTCAAATAACCACAGCATTCCAAGGGTGTCGAGGCTGGACAGATTTTTGGTAACTAATGACTGGGTGGATTTGTATCCAGAAGTATGTTAGTTAGCCCTCCCTAAAAGACTAAACCTGCATCGGATCATTGCCCTGTTATGCTGGATTCAAATTTCGAGAGGTGGGGGCCTGCCCCTTTTCGCTTTGAACTAATGTGATTGGAGGAAAATAAGTTCCCACAGTTGATTAGGGAATGGTGGAAGGATTTGAAGGTGGAAGGCTGGGCTGGTTACAGGCTAGCCACTAAACTAAAGATGTTAAAGGCAAAAATTAAGAGATTGGGCAAAGATGAATTTTGCAGACGTAAAGACGCAGAAGATGCAGTTGTTAGAAGACATCTAAAATCTTGATAACAAAGAAGACATCAGCCAATTAACTGGAGAAGAAGTAGCAAGAAGACTAAGCCTTATAAGAGGAGTTCCAAAGAAAGTTGAGGCAGGAAGAAATTATGTGGAGACAGAGGTCGAGATGTTAATGGCTAAAAGAAGGTGATAAGAACACTAAGTTCTTCCATGGGGTGGCGGCCTCGAGGAAAAGAATAAATAGAATCTCTTCTTGGGAATAGAAGGTTGGAAAGGAAGGAGGAAATAATTTAACATATAGAGTAGTACTTCATCAAACTTTATTCCAAGGACACATGGGGGCGACCTACTTTGGATAACTTGCAATTTGAGAAACTACAGGAGGAGAAGATGTAATGGTTGGAGATGAAGTTTGAAGAAGAGGAAATTTGTGAGGCAATCAATGCTATGGCTGGTGACAAAGCTCCGGGTCCGGATGGCTATCCTATGGCTTTTATTCATAGGTTTTGGAGCATGTTAAAAAATGATATACTCGAATTCATGGGGAAATTCCACGCTAAAGGGAAGCTGTCCAAAGGAATAGGTGCCTCTTTTATTACTCTAATCCCGAAAGAGGAATGGGAAATTGGAATAAAAGATTTTAGACCCATAAGCCTGATTGGATGACTGTACAAGATCCTAGCGAAGGTGTTAGCAGGGAGGCTCTAGAAGGTTTTACCTGAGATCATATCAAAGGATCAAGGGGCTTTTGTAAAAGGAAGGTAGATCTTGGGTGGAGTCATTATAGCAGATGAATGTGTCCACTCAAGGGACAGGGATGGAAGGTCGGGTCTAATTTGCAAGCTGGACTTGGAAAAAGCTTATGACAAAGTGGCGTAGCCCGAATCACAGAGTGGATTGGGACATTCTTCAATACTTGTTCTACAGAATGGGGTTTGGGGCTAAGTGGAGAAAGTGGATGAAGGAATGTTTGTGTTCAGCCTATTTTTCTGTCATGATCAACGACTCTCCCAAAGGTTTTTTCAAAGCCTAAAGAGGATTAAGGCAAGGTTATCCTCTCTCCCCCTTTCTTTTCGTAATAGTTGCAGAAGCCCTAAGCAGGATGGTAACGAAGTCAGAAAATCAAAACCTCATTAGAGGCTTCAGGGTGACAGTTATGGCTCCTTTCATCTCTCACTCGCAGTTTGCAGATGACACTCATATTCTGTGAAACTAATGAAGATCAAATACAAAATGTTAAAAACATTCTCATATGCTTTGAAGCAGTGCTGGACCTAAAAATCAACTTCTTCAATAGTGAATTGATAGGGATAAGAGTAGAGTAGTCGTTAATGAGGAATTTTGTAGGGATTCTTGGTTGTAGGGTGGGGTACTTCCCGGTGACATATAGGTCTTCTTTTGTGTAGGGGGCAAGCTAATAAAGTGGGATGGAAACCAATGGTGGAAAGGATGGAAGGGAAGTTATCGACGTGGAGAGTGAGTTACCTTTCGTTGGGAGGGAGAATAACACTTATTAAGGCAGTAATGGAAACTCTCCTTATCTACTTCATGTTGATTCTAAAATGCCCAATTTTGGTGATCAACAGAGTAAAGAAACTTCAGAGGGAGTTTCTATGGCATGGAAGAAGTGTCGAAAGGAAATTTCACTTAGTGGATTGGGCTACAATGTGCTCATCCAAACTCGAGGGAGGCCTAGGCATAAGATCCCTAAGACATGAATGAAGTGGTGCTAGGAAAATGGCTTTGGAGGCTAGGAGATGAGTTGGAAGGCCTCTGGAAATTGGTTATCTTGGAGAAATACGACAATCAAAGGGATGGCTGGGACGTTGGGGGTGCTGCTTACAAGTATTCATCAATCTGGAAAGGCATAACTGACACGACCATGAGAGGGAAACAGAGACTTCGTGGAAAACTTGGATGGATGCTATGATCGATCCTCCTTTCATTTTTAACTCATTCGGCCTTCAATCATGGCAATTACAATCCAATTACAATCGCTATATACGTAAAGTACACAAATCAGAATCCTATATTTATGTTACAAAGATATTGAGTCAACTAATATCTCCTACATTGGGTAAGGTCGCCATGTGAGCTTTCTGAGATGGACCCTGGGGACGTTGCCGACATTCTGGAAGTACATGACCTTTGCGTTTGCAGTAAGTGCAAAACTTCTGAGTACATTGAGTGGCTACATGTCCAAATTTCTGACAACAATAACACTGTACTTTGGTCATATCTCTGTTCTGCTGTTTTGGGTCGTGCAACATAGGCAACAGTCATTGGACCGGTGGAAATAGCTTGTTGAATAGCAGCTTGGGTTGTAAGATGTTGTTCCTCATGAAGGAGCTCTCCTAAACAAGTATAAATAGATTTTTTTTTTTTTTTGGGGGGGCTCATCAGATTTGAATGTACTTGTTCAAATTCAGATCTAAGTTAAATCAAGAATTGATCCCTTTGACTGGTGGAATGAATGTTTTGAACTGCCGCAACCGAAGCATCAAGTAGATTGGAGTAAATAATCTCAGTATAGTCTGTCAATAAGCGAATAAAATGAGAACAATATTCTTGAATGGACATTGTCCCTTGATTAAACTGAGAAAGCTCATGTTCCAAGTAGAATCGTTGTGCAGAGTTATCTTGTTGATATAGCTGTTTTAGATAGTCTTACATTCCTTTTGCTGTTTTATAGGGTCTGAGATTCAAGATGTATTGTGCCACTGACCCCAGAAGCCAAGTCATTGTTTGAGCATCTTTGGTTTCCCATTTGGAGACTGCCTTCACATCTTCTAAAGGTTTTCGATCAGTCTCATCTACATGACCCCATAATTCTTTTCCCTTAAGCTATATTTGAAACTAGAAGGCCCATGATGTATAATTGAACCCATTAAACTTAACCAGTGATATTTCACTTTTGTCCATGATGACCACCTTAGTAGCTGCCTCAAGTCAATCGGCGAAGAAAAACAGAAAAATTACTGCAGGAAAGTATTTCCAAAAAATCCCAGAATCAGGGGTTCGTGACCCTAGATGGGGTTCGCAGCAGAATCTGATCCCAAATCAAGAATTGGTCTATGCTAGAGAGATTTGATGTATATCCAGGCTGGATTACAAGAGCAGCAGGCCAATTTTAAAACAAGAACTGTCCAGGATATGTATATTTAGCATGCAGAGTGAACAAATTTATTTCTGGTACTCAAACAATTCTGAAAAAACCATCCATAATTCCCAGGAATAGCATACGACCTTTGGGAATGAGTTTCTGGTAGTCTGTAGTGTCACGATATATGTGGGTTCTGGCACACAGGCCAACCTGCATAAGTGTCTCAAATCCAAGCCCAGATTGAGTAGATCTAATTGATAGGATTTGGTCAAAGTGTACATTGTGTAATTTCCTTTTATATAGATTTCCATCATTAATTTCATCCTTTTATTAGGGATATTCCAGTCCTTGGTGAAAGGAAGGATACAAGGATCTGGAAAACATCTAGGAGCGGATCTTTCACTGTCTCTTCCTTTTATTCATCTCTATCTACGAGGGAGGGGGGCAAAAGTAGCTTGGTAAGTATATGGAGGTTCAAGGCGCCACCGAGAATAGTAGCTTTTGGCTGGATTGCCCTCAGAAGAAGAATTCTAACCTTAGATAATCCTAGGAAAAGAGGCAAGATCATAGTGAACGTTTGCCCAATGTGCTGCAAGTGCGCTGTAAAAATCTGAACTGTCATAAGCTGGTTCGGCTGCAAATGGGCTTTACCAGAGCTTCTTCAACATCTTTTTGAACTGTGGAAATCTCCTATTGGCTCTAACAAAGGAAAGGAGCTGTGGAAACTTTCGTTCCTTTCAACAATATGGCATATATGGGAGGAGAGAAATGCGAGGTGCTTTGAAGGAACAAGACCAAACGAAGAGATTTTATGTGACAGGATAAAATATTCAGTTGCACGGTGGGTGAAGATCAATACTCTATTCAAAGACTATTCTACTGATCAGATAGTGTTCAATTGGAAGGAGTTGGCTCTCTTAAGCTTGGGTTCAGGGGGCATGGTGTAGTCTATGTTTCTTTTTCTTTGGGGTATTCTCTGTGTAGGTGGTCTCATGTAGGGCTTCCTTGTTCTTCTTTCTTTCTTCCTTACCCTTTCAGGTTTTTCCTTTTAATGAAAATTTCCATTAAAAAAAAAGTTCAAAACTTGTCAATAGATAATAGCTGAATATTTAAAAACTACATGAGAATATTTAAACATAAATGTGCTAGTTTTATATACTAAATAGCTAAAAACTAAGAAGTTTAAACTTTAAATAGTTATATTACACAGATCTATTATCTTAGAGTAATAAAGCTGAAACTTTGACTAGTTACATGGCACCCTTATATACAATATATAATGGTGTCTTCACTGTTTTTCTTTTAGATACCTGCTTAAACTTTATGCTCTCACTGATTTCAGTGATTTTAGCCCCAAATGAAGCATGCACTTTAACTTAGCTCAACCCTACTTGACTCATTAAAAAGCTTAAAAACATCCAAACTCTGCTTTTAATTTTTTATTTAATATTCTCTTTTATCAGAATTATTTATTTATTAAAAAGGAGGCTGATGAGGCTTATGCTCCCTGCTATGTGTTTTATGCCCCATGCTTTTTGGGCAATTGGAATGCCTCTGCCTCACATCTAAAAGTTCTAAAACATTGAGTGGTTGAGTAGTGTTGCATACATTACTAAGTTTCATGCAATTTTTGCATATGTACAGCGTAATCGGTTCCATTTTTAACAACAGAATACGGTTGGATGGTCCAGCTTCTTTTAGATAAAAAGATGTATGGCCCATTTGCCATTTCATTTTATGTTTATTTGATGCATTTATTTTTGTTTACGGCTATGAATTCTTAAGTTGCTTACCATGTCACTGAATTTTTATTTTATGTGCAGATTCCTATAGATTTACATCCCATCACAAAAAAATCTGCATTGGAGACTGTTTTGACGGTAATGCATAAATGAACTTGTATATTTTAACTTTTTCCCCCTTTACCCTTGCTTAATGCAGTTGAATGAATTGATTGAATGTATTTAGGTTTTTCTGTGAAAAGGTCTGAAAAACCTTAAAATGGGAAAAGAAGGAAAAAACAAACAAAAGAGAAAAATTTGGAGAAGGAACTCAACGGCTTGTGTGTCTAGGTTTGGGCGACCACAACCATCATGAAGAAGACATTTCATCCTATTCATAACCTTAAAAGCTTAAAAAATGAGCTGGTTTGAAATTACTTTTGGATCCCTATAACCTATTTAATGAACATTTTCTTTTAATTTTTTCAGTATAAAATTGAAAAATTATGAAAATCAATTGTTATTTTAACCATTTGCATGTTTCTTTTGATTCATTTGTGAACAATATCTGATTTAAATCCTTTTTGGCAAACTGTTCGTGGAGTCAATCTGAAGGTGGACGTGAAACCAGTGTTTGTCAGAAGGAAATTGATGGGTCCTATTCACAAGCATCAGATAGTAGTAAATGTTTAGTAAGAGATAATGTTCAAATCCATGCAGATTCTAGAGGGTCACACATGTTGGGGACTTGCTCTTTTCCACGAGGATATTTCAGTATTAAATAGAGAAAAAAGGGGTAAAAAAGAAAAGAGAGGATCATTGGTTCTTATTCTGGGCAGCAACTAAATCTATAAAAAAGAATGGGTTTAACCTTTTGTTTTCCATGATTTATCAATTGTCTCTTGCATCCATTAAAAGACATACATTAAACATTTATTTATAAATTATCAACACATTTTTGAAGTTATTTGATGCTATTTGAAGCTATATGATACTGCCTTTTACTTTCTAAAATTTATTGACTATGTAATATACTATTAACTGCACAAATATTTTGTAGGTCTTACATGCAGGAGGCAAGTTTGGTGGTTCAAGCAGTGGGTACAGTGTTTCTGGGGGTTTGCATGGTGTTGGCTTGTCTGTAGTCAATGCCTTATCTGAGGTGCTTGCTTTATTTTTGTGTTTTATACTTGATTTCTTTCAATTTTGTTGCTTTTAAATGACTTTATATATTTTGAATTGTATCTTTTTTCATTATGTTGGCATTTAATATCTATTGAATCTATTTTAGTTGGTCTGGACCATAGTTACCTAGTTCGCAATTCAATTAATTCGCATTCGAATTCACTATTTGCAATTTGAGTCTTTGCTAAAACAATGAATTCGATGGAGTAGGTTCATTTGATTCGCATCTCAATTTGTCTAATTCGCAGTTCGAGTTCGACTAGTTCTAAAATCCAAATCATTGAAGATAGCTGTTCTTTATATTTACTATGGTGAGATTTTACTAAATAGAGTTGGGCCCAGTGGCCCACATATATTGATTGTGTAAAATACATGGTTAAAAGAAATACCAAAGTAAAAAACTTCATGTCTTTTTAGTAAGCAATCTTAAGGTGCCACTTTGATTGGAGTTAGATTTGGAGTAGCACTAATAGATAGGGGCGCCATGCTTTTGAATTGCTTGGATTTTCAGGTGCCACCACAATTGGATTTATAGGACTTAATTTAGAGAACTACATGAGACTAGTTCGATGACAGTTCGTGAATCGAACTGCGAATTGTTCGAAATAAACTATTCGGAGTTTGAAGGCCTTGTGAACGAACTAGGTAACTATGGTCTAGACATATCCAATATTTGCAATTTCTAAGATGGTTATTGTTGACTCAACATGTCAATACTTATGATTGTACGTGGTATTTTCTGTATCCATTTTACATTTCAGAGGTTTCATGGTGTGTGGGTCATTGGCATGTATGTAATGAATATTTAGGTAGCAGTAGCACAATTTCCTGTTTTTCAGTGTGCTTGTAATTTGTTATACTCTGGCATTGAAAGTTTCTGTTTGGTGGGATGGAGTTTGTTATAGCATAATTCTTGTGTTTTGTTGTGTTTTTTGTTACGCCTGGTGCTTAGTATAGCACAATTTCATGTGTTTTTGATTTTCTTACGCCTGATGCTTAGTCATTAGAAGTTACTGTTTGGCGGGATGGAAAGGAATATAGACAGCGTTATTCCTGTGGAAAGCCAGTGACAACTCTGACATCTTACATCCTGCCATCTGAATTAAGTGATCGACAGGGAACATGTATCAGGTTTTGGCCTGACAGAGAAGGTGTGTTTTCTCTCTATTCAACAGATTCTCCTCCCTTGCAATGGTGAACTCTTTGAATGTTCTGTCCTAATGCTATGAAAGATAAAGTGCAGTCAAAGATTCTCACACTATGTTGTCTTGCTGTCAATTTATTTATTTATTATTATTTTTTTTTTTTGCAAACAGTATTCACCACAACAATTGAGTTTGACTATAACACAATAGCTGGGCGTATTCGAGAGCTGGCCTTCTTGAATCCTGAGGTAAATTGAATACAGTGAGTACATGCAAAATCTATTTCGCTTGCTTCCCATCAAATAAACATCTGCAGCTTTTAGCAATAAGACATTGATGAGATGCTGTTCTTTCACCCTAATCCCATCTATGTGGTCCATTTTTGTTTGATAAGGTTACCCTTAATGTGGAGCCATCAACTCCAACATTTTATTACCTGCAAATAATTTGGTTAGTGTTTGTTATGGTTCACCTGTATTGCTAACAAGCGGCAGCTGTCTTCTAAGATGATATGAAGATCTTTCTGCTAGAGCTAGTATATTGGTCGTTAGATCTTCATTAATTATGCAATCAGGTGGGATGGAGAAGGGGAGAGAGTGCGCACACACACACACTTATAAATTTTGTGTGTTTTAGATTTTTAATAGGTGGGCCCTACTATGGAGCGACATGAATTTTATGATGTTTTATAAGTGATCAATCTAATTTTCTCAATGAACTTTATCAAGGGCCATTCAAGTAGTGGAATATATTTTGAGCGATTTAGGTTTTTCATAACTGGGCCCCACTAAGGAATTTTTAAGCTCATCCTTATAAATCCATTAATGGAGGATCACATTGTTAAGGACAACAAAGAAGTTCATTTCCTCAATGGGCTGCAGTGGCTGTGAACATGGCATACAACCGTGACCACGATTTTGAACGATGGTTGGGTGCATGTGGTCAACATCTTATAAATGTTTGGTTTGCCTAGACTAGATTCTAAAATGGTAGAGGAATAGTTTATCCTTGATTTTACATATTGCTTCTAAAAACACAACTGTACTGTCTTATCTATTCGAGTTCTATTGTCATTGGTGAATTTAAAGTTTCCTTTTTGCTGTGATTCTCATGGTTGTTATTTTGCAGCTTACAATAACCCTTGCTAGGGAGGATGCTGATTCAAAAAAGGCACAGAGTAATGAGTATTGCTATGCTGGTGGATTGGTTGAGTATGTGAAATGGCTAAATACTGATAAGGTGTGCAAATGGCTTAGTCTCAACATTTTTCTTGTTAATGAATAGAAGAAATATTGGCATCAGCCATGATTGATTCTTTATTTGCATCATGCAAAGTGTACCTTTTATGTATGGGATTAATTTATTTTTCTGAGCTTAGGTTACTAAAACATTTTTTGATGAATAGTAGGTTGCTAGAACATTTCATAGCTGAATAATCTGTTATTTGCATTATTCAGCAGAAAGCTTTGAATATTACACCAAATGTTGCCTGTAACCTTTTTATGGTTAAAAAGTTATTTAAAAGTGAGAATTGGGAATAGAATAAATTTACAGGATGGACAAAGAGCGAGAGACTGTAGGGTTTTTTCAAGGTCCAGCTGTTCACTTGAAGGCTTGAAGCTAATGCTATGCTTCTCTTCCCCTTCCAATAACTTTCTTTTTATCTCCCCGACCCACACCCACCACCCTGAAATTAAAAAGGAAAAAAAGAAAAGAATCCTCTTGATTGATCTGTTGATCGCAGCAAAGTATGAATGGGTTATGGTTGAAGCATGACTGCATGAGATCAGACAGCCTGTGCAACTAGCTGCTGCAGGATTGGACATTTATTATCTCAGCATCAATGCCAGAAGCGGGAATGGTTTTCTTTTGGCTCATTACTGCATTGCTTGTTACTACCAGTGTGGTGTCTTTGTAAACTGGCTGTGGCATTATTGAAGAAAATAGACATCTTTTTATTCATGCACAGTATCTTCTGTATATTTGATTTCTTTCAAGAAAGGTCTATATAAAATGAGTCATTTCTCCCATTTACCTTTGACGAGGACTTTTCATGTCTAGCCAGTGGCATTCACAATGTCTGCTGTCTTATTGGTCACTCGTAAAGTTGGGGTACTCGTTCTTTGTCCAGCTGATTTAATCAAAATCCATGGGTCTAGTGGCGGAGCCAAGATTTTCTTCCAGAGGGGGCAATCATTAGTCAACTGATAATATTATATATATATATATATATATATATAGATTTATTACTAATCATTTAAAGCCTTTTTCTTATATTTTTAATAACATCTGATGAAAAACTTTAAATTAAAAAATGCCTTAATATTTTCAAAGACATAATTTCTCACAACCTTTTGAGGGCTCACTTGAATGAATCCAAACTAACTCAAAATAATTGTTTTCCCGCTGTTTTAATAGTGAAATTTGTATCTCATTCTAATCAAAGTAGGACACATGCCAGATTGATCACATATAAATAAATCCACCCACTATTGAATATTGATTAATGAAAACCCATGGATTGGTTATTTGCGATCATTTGGTGACTACAGTCATCATTATCAAAGCCTTGTACCAACTATATTGGGGTCGGCTACATGAATTCTGTTTCTCCATTCTGATCTATCCCAAGTCAAATATACAGATAAGTTACACTTCTTCAAGTCTATTTTTACTACTCCATCCACGTCCTCTTTGGTCTACTCATTCCCTTTGTTGGGCTATGAACTTGCATATCCAAACTTTTCCTTACCGGCGGTGTTGCCGACCTGCATTGGATGTACCCAAAACATCTCCAACGGGGTTTATCTATTTTTATCCCTAGTTGATGCTACGCCTAAATGCTTTCGAAATTGCTCATTTCTAATTTTATCCTTCCTAGTTTTACCACAAATCAACTTCAACATTCTCATCTTTGTTACCTCCATTTTGTGCATATGTTGCTTTTTGATCGGCCAACATCTTGCTCCATAGGTCATAGCCGGTCTAATCACAGTTATGTAAAATCTTCCTTTCAATATTGTTGGCATTCGTCGGTCACAAAATATGCCATAAGCAGGTCTCCACTTCAACCATCCCGCTTTTATCCTATGGTCGATAACTTCATCAATTTCCCCATCCTTGCTAATTATCAAGCCAAGATAATGGAAAGAATCTCTTTGAGGTATCTTCTGGGCTTCAATTCTCACAGTAGTCTCAGCTCTTTGTAAATGCCCACTAAAGTTGCAATACGGCTTATTTTAAAACCTTTGGATTCTAAATCCTCTTGCCATTTCTCTAGTTTTTCATTCACACAATCTCTTTATTCATCCACCAATACTATATCATCTGCAAACAACATACACCAAGGTACCTCTTGAAAATGAGTAGTTAACTCATCCATAATCAATGCCCCCTAATGCAAACCTATGGTCATTGGGAACTCACTTGTCTCTCCACTATTAGTTCTCACACTTGTTACTGCTCCTTTATACATGTCTTTAGTAATTTTAATATACCCTCTTGGATCATTCTTTTTTATTTAAAACCCACCAAATCAAATCTCTAGGTACCCTGCCATAAGCTTTTTCTAGATTGATGATGACCATATCTAGATTTTTCCTTTTCGCTTGATATTTTTCCATTAACTGCCTAAGTGAGAAGATAGCTTGATCTCCCTGGCATAAAACCAATTGATTTTCTGATATCATTTTTTTTCCATGTAAGTCTTTGCTCCATTACGCTCCCATTGCTTCATAGTATGACTCATAAGTTTAATTCCACAATAGTCGGTACAATTTTGTAGATCTCCCTTATTCTTATATGTACAATTTTGTTGGACTGCAGTGTTAGCAGTAAATATTGATAGCCGAGAGGATAGCACTTAATACATTCACCATGTTGGGAAAATGTCACTCTTAAGGTGTAATTGGTAGGGATCATTCCGAGTTAAGAGTTTGGATCCTTTGATTGTCTCGCTTCCGTCTTGCCTATTGAATATCCGAACTACTCAAAATGAACTCCCTACCCTTAAGTACACCATTTTCAAATTTTACTTCAATAGGAGTTGGTCTTACAATAATTGAGCATATATGATTAAGAATGTCATATAATCAATCTTACAGCAGGACTACCTCCTATTGACATAAAATTTTGTGTAAGCCAATAAAAGGGGAGGACATTTAAGTTTTAGTGATTTGGATTTTTGATAGGTGGCCCCATGGAGTTCCACACCTCTTACTACAGGATCAGTGAAACCTCAAAGTTGAGGAGGAGAGGAGAGGGAAAAATTGGGAGAGCCCCCGTCTATGCCACTTGTAAATGATTTGAATACTGGCAGTATCTTGATCTCTTTTACAATTTTGACTCCTATTCTGAATTCAATGCTGATTGTATTTTGTAGTTATGGTGTAATGTTACCTTTTTTAAATTGTAACAGACATGTTTTCTATGTAGAAACCTCTTCATGATGTTGTTTCCTTCAGACAAGAAATAGATGGATTTACAATCGACGTAGCTCTTCAATGGTAAAGTAGAGAACTCTCTTATTCTTGTTTAAAATTCATCCTTTTTCTATGGATATTGTTACATCCATTTGTTTGTACAGAACATCGATAGTTGATATTAATGAGTGTCCATTTACCTGATCCTTTTTTTTTCCTCAATATGATACTTCAATTTAATCATCAAATGGTTGTCAAGACACTTGGAAATTGGTGTTGTGGTATATTCTACTATGATACTACCCATCCAAGAAGTCTTAGGGTATGTTTGTGTAACACTTTTTTGTAGACAAGTGGATGGTTTTCTGCGGAAAATCTATTTTTCATGCGTTTGGTGCGGACCAATTCCACGGAAACACTTTCCTCCTCGTTAGCATTTTCCTTGCAAATGCTGGAAATGGGTTTCCTATTGTGGTGTTGGGGGGTGGGGTGTTATGGAAAATGGGTTTCCTTGGAAAACTTCTCCCTCTTTTCCATTTCAACCCAAAACCCTACACTCTTTCATTTTTTATTTCTTTAAAATAAATTATTAGTTGATGTTGAATAAATAATAAACATGAAGTGTTTTTTTTCTTCAAAAAATTGTTTTACCAAAGAAGAAATTTTGATTTTCTATAAGGAATCCACGGCCGGACCAAACAACATTAACACCAATTCAGCGAGGAAAGAAAAATAGTATCAAACATGAATTTCTAAATTCTGCAGAAAGCCTTTTCCGAAGTTTCTATTTTTATGGAATTTGCTGACGTGGCAATTTCACCTTTCCATGGAAAGGGTGTGTACACAAACGTGCCCTTAGATTGCACAATTTTGATTGGAATTGGGCAAGGCATCTGGACGTTACGAAAACTCTAATTGATTTAGGGCGTTTTGTCCTTTACTCAGCTTAAAGTCTTAGTTGGAGAATGGTTAAATCTTTACCTCCAAACTTCTTTTTGTCTTATTGGGATTCTTTTGACACAGAGTCTGAGTCCTTTTAAGAATTCTTGATGTATTTTACCTAAAAAAAGATGTTTTTATGTAAAAAGAGCAGGGGTCAAACCGAATGGATGATGATCAGGTCAATTGTTTGTAGAGTGGTTGTCCAGGATAACAAGGTTGAGACAGTCCATCTGAATCAGTTTTTAGGAACCAAAAACGTTGAAGTGCGCAAATTCATGTTATGGACAAAACTGGAATGTTAGTTTCCTAATGTTAATAAAATTATACTTCTTCAGAAATTTTGAATTCACGTCCAAACACCAGGATGATATGAAGCTGGGATCAATCTACAGCATTGATTGGATCAGTGGGGAACTTTATCAAGCAGTTACTCTGTTGTGCAAGAGCAGAGTATAAATCGTCCTGGTATGTAAAACCCAACGATTAGTGCGTTCTTTAAGGAGTTTCAACTCTTAGAATAGCAGTAGATGTGTCCTAGTAATATTGAGAAATTCTCAAAAACTCCCCTATCTCAAAAGGAGAGTTTCTGCCCCTATCTAATAGCCAATGATTTGTTAATATTTTAAGAGAATCTATAAAAGATCCACCTTTGTAGGAGAGTGTTTAGGAGAGAGAATGGATAAGTGTATCATTGATGACACGTGTCACACTTTCATTGGCTAAAAGAGGGCCATTTTTCACGCTTGGGGAATTTTGTAGCGTAACTCAATAATATTATATATATATATATATAGGTGAGTATCAAGTGCAGACTTTTTTGGTGCACACCTCATAGTGGGGCCCAGCTGATGGTTCATCTGAATGGACTCCCCCCATAGTTATCAAATTCATTTTGGTTCGAACGAAATGTCCGAATTTGTTCGTTTCAAAGGCAAAACTGAACCAAACATCCCACTTGAAGATGTTCGGTTCAGATTTCGTTTTGCCCGATATATAGGGTTTCGATCCAAAAACCCCAATTTCGGACGAACTATTTCCGAATCCCTCGATTCGGACGAATCGAGTGGCCAAACATTAAAAGAAGAAAAAAAAAATGGATGAACTGTATTTGGGCATTTGAACAAATCTGAACAAATCATTGTACATTCCTTTTTTCGGGTGATCGTTTGTTCCATCTTCTTCGGTAGCATGGAACCTTCTATGTATAAATTGAACTCGAAACCGCAAATATCAACCACATAATCTTCTCTTGCCCTTTTTTCATTTGAGATTGTTCATTGCCGAAGCAAAAGTGTGAATCCTTATCCTCGCCATGATCATCTTCCTGCATTTCCTCCCTCACTGAAGGTCGTCACTGCTACCCAATTGGGATTTCCTTGCAAAAATCTTGCCGGAATGCCTGGAATGTCAAATCTCGTCATCATCTTCCATTTCTTCTTGTTTTTGTTTTGTTTTTCTTTCTTTTGTATGTTTTGATAAAGGGGCAATGGGGTTGGAACTTGATATACCATCTTTATAAAGGCATTTTGATGTTGCCTTAATGAATGAGGGGTCCTGACGAGTTCCGGAAAGTGAGGCCCATTAATTTTTAATTGCTGGAAAAATTCTTCACGGGCTCACTTATATTTAATCAATGATGAAATTGGAACGATACTTAGTGTTGAGTAGTTAAGAGACCCACTTAATAAAAAAAAATCAAGGGACCAAAAAAAGAAAATGCTTGTGATCTAGGCCCATCATGAGTTGAGTACGGTAACGTTTGGTGTTATTAAATATTTTATGAAATCATTTTTAAAAATATCAATCTAAAGTGGGCCATTTAATTTGAGCAGAGCAATAATGTTTAATTAGTATTGTTTATGAAGAATTAACTGGTTTTGATTTTATATAAGTGGCCCAGTGAAAATTTTGACTAGCAAATTTGACCGTTGGGCCCTGACTCACCACTAGTTGAATGGAATTTTGTATATTGTTTCAATATATATATATATATATATTTTAAATTTTTTAAATTATCCGAAATGAATTCCCTAATTGGAAAGTGAAATGCCCGAATCGGCCGAAATGTTTCACTTTGGAGCCAAACCGAAACAGGGTCTGAAACAAAGTTGACGACGACCCCCCCGCCCCCCCCGGCTGATAGTCACTGGACCATTGGATCAACTGTGCGTCTATTTTATACGGCCAAAACTTGTGGGCCTTTGATCAAGGGGTTAGGAATAGGATGATCACATGAGTCCCCATCACCATACACCGGTAGGCTCTACGCAGATCTTCAAATCTGCCCAGACCCAACCCCATGTGGCCTCCCGGGTGCGCCTGCACCTCACGCATAGGATAACCTCCATATTATATTTATAGTGGTTATTGCCTGCTTGCCTCGCGCATTCCATCTCTTCGTTGCACGACTTATCAGGTACCGTTGGATGATATCTGAGGGCTCCCGCTCATTGAGGTATCCAGCTAGCATTTATTCATGATATTGTGCGAGAAATTGATCATTTTCTCAAGCTATTTTGAGGAAAAGTGATGTTTAATTTAATTTTTACTAACCCTCTTAAATGCTCAGTTACTTCTTCTGCACTCACTATGTAGTTTTACTGTCTCTGTTTTTTTTTCTTTTCGCTGTTGGCTAGAGAGAGCAGACATATAAAGATGGAAAATGAGGAGAAGCCAATGGGGCCACCAGTGATTCCAATCCTCCCTTAAAAGTTGCTATCCCCCCTGTAAATTGTAATTGCCACCATCCCAAATTTAACCTGATGGATTTGAGGTGAACTCCAAAAGGTACATGGCAATCCTATTAGAAACGGGTCCCTCCCACAAATCATAGCTTCAGTTTCCTAACCACACAAGTTTCTCTCAAATTATAAAGACTTGTTGAAATCTTTTGATCTGTAGTTACATGTTCTTCAATGATCAAATTTACAGCATCCAAAGCCCAAGCCTCATAGAATTCTTTAAATAAATCCACCGATGAGGTCGGATGTTAAATCTAAACCTCTTAAAATCAGTTTCTCCAATGTATTATTGCTAGGATAAATTCCATTTCAAATTTGATTATATGCAAAAACATGTGATTTAACTAATTTTTCTTTCATTTTATATTAACCTGTAGTTGCCACCATCCACTAGTTTCCTTTTTTTTTTTTTGCATGTGATTTTCCTTGGGCCATATTCCATCATCTCATTTAGGTGGCCTTGTTATCCAAATATAGGCCTTTTTTATATCCTCCAACCTTGTTCCCAGGTGGGCCCTATTGGCCATTCACCCACTAGTACAATCGGAAATCATGGATAAGAGATTCCATATCTGATCTCCCTGTAATTATATGGCAACCTTCGGGCCCTTTATTCCAAATTGTACATGCATAGCTTGAGAATACAACCTGCTAAAACACCTTTGTGTGGTTTCAGCAAACCATTCAAACCATGCCAAACCTGAAACTGAGAATGAAAACAAGTAAAACCCAAGAAAGGGGAAATAGTATAAAAGAAATAATCCCTCTTTCCCTTTCAAAGATCTCATTATCTGAGATTTTCTATGACATTTCGACACATTTTCATCGCGGATTTTAAAACGAGAGAGGGCGTTCTCGGTGAGGGTTTTGGTTGAAATTAGAGTGAAGTGAAAAGAGAGAGAATCATACCTTTTTTCTAAGGTTCGAATCGTTGGAGAATGGAATGCCTCCTGTCCATAGTTATCAGAATCCTACGATTCGTATCCTAAATCTTAAGGAAAATGATTCGTATCTATACAATGAATCCCATTTACAAATGAATCTTAGGATTCAGGTGTGAATCCTACGATTCGGTACCCGTTTCATCGAATCTTACAATTCAAGTGATTCGGCTAAGTGAGAATATAGCTACAACAAATATGTTAATAAAAATCTTTTACCTTTTTTCTTTCTTTATTTTTTCTTTTCTTTTAGCGCTTTTAATTTTAAAAGGTTGTGTAGTATTTAACGAAACCTCCCAAGATTTTTTTGCACATTTGAGAAGGTTTTAAAGATGAATAAAGAACACACATTTAACTAAAGCATTTGACTGTACTATGGTGCTTGTCTAAATCTTCTTCTTTTTTTAATCTATTTTGGTTTTTTTAACACTTTCTTTACTTCAAGAGATTTCCTACTGTGTAAGATTGATGGTGTGTATTTTTTTTTTATATTTTGATTTAAAGATAATAAAAAAATATATATTGATACTCTAAACTTATTTAACTATTTATACATCATTTATTTCATACATACATACATATATATATATATATATATATATAATATGTCTTGATGTTCTTGATATAATTGTATGACAGACTTGTTATTATGTTCATATTGCTATAAATGGGAACATGGATGGTTATAAATAATTGTTTTTTATTTTTATTTTTTTTAAATTATTTTTCATTTTTATTAGAAAAACTAAAAAATCCTACGCTTCACGATACGATTTGTGATTTGATTTGATTCATGGGTATGAACGATTTGCGATTCGATTCGATTCGATTCATGGATACTTGTGATACGATTCCGATTTTGGAAACTATGCTCCTGTCTGCTTCTTCTTCCTTGCAAATGGAGACCGAAAACCCACGCACCTCCGTTTCTGTTCTCTCTCTTCTGCTCTTTATTTCTATTCACATTGTCCAAGTAGAGTTTTTTAATGGGTCAATATCTCGTCGCATTTGGCTCATTTTTGTTTTAAATATCATGAAACAAATGAGAGCTGTTAGATATCATCAACGGTACCTGATAAGTCGTGCAATGCGAGAAGGAAGAGGTGCATAGGGGATAACTGCTCTCTCTGTCTTTCTGTGTCTGTGTGTGTTTGTGCATATATACATATAGTACTGATTCAGTGGGCGAGTTGCGCACTGGATCTGTGTGCGCACCTCAACGTGGGGCCCCACTTGGGACTAGGACCTGGGGGGATTGAAAGATCTCCCTAGGACCTTCCTTTTTGCCAAAAAGAAAAAAAAAAAAATCAGCCCCATTCCTAAACTCTATCATCCCCATCCAGAGTGTGCAGTTGATCCAACAATCCAGTTCATTCCAACGCGTGCAAAACCCAGGGGCATGTGAAATCCAACAGGGCCGCAATGGGGGGGTGGGTTGACCAGTTGGATGGACCATCTGGTGGGTCCCACCCCTGGTGAGCAAGATGCGCACCGGGCGCACTGGATAACCATTATATATATATGTGAGAAATCGGTGCAGATCAATGAATTGCTTGCAGATATATCAAGAAAATAGTACTGGGGAGAAGACAGCTTCTAGACTGCTCCCCAGCTGCTCTTGCAGTGCTTGTAGGTGTGCTTTTCAGGTCTTAAATCAGAGCTTCAGGTGAAGAATTTTTGGACAAATCAATACGCTAAGGATTGGATGAATTGATTGCAAGGGTCTGCATTGATAGGGCTTAGCCTTTGCTCAAAAACAGTGCTTTTCCAAAATGAAACTTGAAGAGAAGGCTTAGCCTTAATCAAGACGTGTAGTAGTTAGCAAATAAAGTAGTTAAGTTGTTTGTTCTTAGAAGATTGTAATGTGCTAATCCCAAAGAAACATGTTAATATTGACGTCAAAACCCCATCTTCAGGTTGTCTGTTGGTCAAAAATGAATTCCTGCCTATGCACCTGCATCAGTAATGAATTGAGAAATGATACTATGTTGCTGCTCAGAATGGCACTCATGGCAGATAGCGCCTGATTTAACCTGTGTTTGCAGACCTGTTCATTTCACATCATTCTCTATGTATAGGGGCTGGCCCAAATCTCACTCAAATCGAAGTGGTGAACTGTTAAACTGATCACGTGGATATATGAGTTTGCTACACATCATCAATGTTGCGTATCACACACCACTTTGGTTGGGGAGGAAATTGGGCCAGTCACCTATATAGAGGGGTTCATATGGGTTTAAAGCTGTCAGTACAATATGACAGCAACATAGGATCATTGAGGTTCTAGCTAGCAAAGCATGTTCTTAAGAGATTTGAATTGAAGAAAGCCTAGAGAAGATTCTAGATGATTTGTTTTCATTTTTTTATTTTTTATATTAATTTCTTTATTCTAGTTGATTAGTTTTTGTGATTGCATCTATATACATACAACTGTAATTGGTATTAGATTTGTCCTTGAGATCTATTTTTGACAGATCAGAGCTGAGCTCAGTGGCATTTTATACAATTGGAAAGCCACCACAAAACATCCCTAACTTGGTTCTGAATTTCTCACAGATGTTATATTTCTGTAAAAAAAATTTGAATATATATTTTGCAAATAAGGTGCATAAATTGTCATAAATTTTGATGAAAAGTGTACGCATTTAATTAGTTTTTAATTATCATCGCTTTTCTAGGTGCTCAGATGCATATGCAGATACAATGCTCGGGTATGCTAATAGCATTCGTACAGTTGATGGTGGCACCCATATAGATGGCATGAAGGCTTCACTAACAAGAACTCTCAATAATCTTGGGAAGAAGTCTAAGCTTATCAAGGTGCATAAATAAATTAATTAATTATTTCTTGTTGCTCCTGTATTACTTTTTTACTGAAAAACAACAGTAGCATTTTCTTCAGTTTTACTTCTATTAACAGTAACTGGATTGTGTTGCTTCTCCTATGTCTTGGACCATTTGAATAAGAGTAAAGCTGAGTCCACATTAGGCTTAGGGGTGTCGGTGGGTTGGTTCTGGGGCTTTTCGAAGTCGTCCTGTACCCTAACCGACATGCTATGCAAATGACCTAAACTCGGACTCTCTCTGATTGTGTCATATGATATCACTTGGATCAAGCCAATTGGATAAAAGACAAACTGGGCTTGACTAAACCCTAACCATTTTCTGGGTAAAGGGATATGGTATGTTCTACTTAATAACTACCTTTTATGAGGGAAGAAGTTGAACTAGAATCTTAACTGATGTTTATTAATATTCGACACAAAAAGATTAGAATATTATTCCATGTGTATCATGGGTTAGGTTTGAAGCTGGATGATGTTGTCTTGGACCCAACCTGATAACAGAATGGATCTTAAAATATCAATTCGGCCCCTCCTGTTGGGCCCTAATATTGGCCAAATTGGCCATAGCAGGTGAATCTGACCCATTGACATCCCTTTTTGAGGCTGTATTTCTGCCAGGTTATTGTCCTGTTGGCTGGGTTGGGCCTAGCATTTTAGGTTCAATTATGAACAGAGAAGGCTTCACTTATGTCTTAAAGGTATGATGGGTTGGCTTGTCCTGGCCTACTTATTTTAGCACTATTGGACCTTGAACTTGACTAATGCACATGACTTGGGCCCAGTTCATGCCTCTATGCTGTAGACATGCCTGATTATTAGACCTAATCTATAAATGTTCTAGGCCTGGACAAGCTTGTCTTGCTCCATGTAGTTGCATTAAGATTTTTGAGTCATCTTTGCGGTTTTATAATCCTTGATATGTCCCATTCCAGGAAAAGGATATTAGCTTAAGTGGTGAACATGTAAGGGAGGGGTTAACATCTGTGATCTCAGTCAAAGTTCCAAATCCAGAATTCGAAGGACAAACAAAGGTGGCGGATGTTTCATCATTATGTTAGCTGTTGATGCCCTCAGGTCTTGGATCGCATTTTTTGACCCAAGTTTGCTGGGCAATACAAGAAAATGGTTTCACGTGTCAAATAATTATTCCTTTGCTTGTACTTGTTTCTTGTGTGAAAGACAAGGTTGGGAAATCCAGAAATACGGAGAGTGGTTGATCAATCTATTCAAGAGCATCTCACTGAGTACTTGGAACTGCATCCAGATGTCCTAGATTCGATTCTATCGAAGTCTCTTAATGCTCTCAAGGTATTATTGTTTTAACTTATTATGGTTTAATCTTTGTGCTCATATTTCTCTACTCCGTCGGGTTTTGGTTCAGTGTTTTCTCATGTTGTGGGGTGTAACTGATCTTCTGGTAGATTCAATTAGTCACTTACAGGCCAATCAAGATGCAACACATGCACAAAACAAATGTTGCATGCTACGATACCTGGATACTTGTACAAGCCCAATGTATCCGTATCGGACCGATACGACACTTATATTGGTACCTGATACCGCACAATACTTCTAGTAGGGAACAAGTTTAACATATCCTACTTATAAAGTCCATTATTTTATATAATTCTTTTAATATTTTTACTTCTCACCATAAAAGTGCTAGAAAGGGACGAAAACAATAATAATTTCATTGATTCAAAAGTGATCTAAAGAAAAAATTAGGACACCTGTTTCCGTGTCCTAGATTTTCAAAAGTGAGGAGTCGTATCCCCATTCCTCGTACTAGTGTCCGTATCCATATCCGTATCCAGGCATCATAGGTTGCATGTACATTTGGGAAAAAGTATTGAATATACTGTAGCTACTTAGTGATCGTTGTCAACATTCTGTTAATTTTTTTCTTTTTTCTTTTTTCTTTTTTATATTTAAATTGAAACAGAGTCTTGCAGTTTCAGTGTGCTGCAGATAATACATTTTGTAGAATTATGTTAGATGCTATGATACCATAGATGCATGGGTGCAACAGGGACACGGATTTTACATATAAAAATGAATTATCTGATATGATAGGAGTACTTGCTATTTTGGGATATCCAGGCATCATATGTTAGAAGACGACTTCACTTCATGAAAAGACCTTGCAATCTTGCTTATTCTTTTGAATGCCATTACATTATTATAGAACTATATTGTTGGATATACATGAGCACTCTTCTAAAACAGCATATTTTATCAGTTAATTGCTATTCATAAATGTTTTGAGTTTGGAAGTCTAATTATATTTTCTTATTTAGGCAGCTATGGCCGCCAAGAGGGCAAGGGAATTGGTGAGAACAAAAAGTGTCTTGAAATCATCTTCTCTTCCTGGCAAACTCGCTGATTGCTCATGTACAGACCCTGAAGAATCTGGTAAATTACTGTCTTACATGGAACTAATTTGGGCTTTGAGCTTCTTATATAAAAACGCACTGTGTTAAGGATTCTGAAGAGATATAAATGGACTATTTGGTAATTGGTATTAGTTTGCTTCTCCAGTTGCTCAATTCAACTGATAGTTCTCTTACATTGATCTGCTTATTATGTTAATCTTTTTTATTGTGGTATCTGTTCTGCTTTACTTATAAATTGGAACTCAAAAACATTTTTGGTTTTGGGCAAGTTGAAATTGTGTACCAATGTAATCACTTTTCTTTTGGAAAACCATGTGATAGGTCCAATAGGGAAAGAAACCATAATCTATTTTATTCCCTTATATTTTAAGCATCCATATTGATGCATGCAAGGAACCTATGTGGACCCATGGACACTCTTCTTGTGCCAAAACTCAGAGTATTCACATATTTTCTGAAGTTTGAATACACATTGGATTCCTGTTTAGTTTTTGTTTACAACTCTTAATCTGCTTGTCTGTAGTTGCTTTATATAGGAGTCTAGTAAGTTTAGTCTTTTCCTATCGTTTTCTTTTTTAACTAATCTACTGGTTGGAATTAGGCTACGAATTTCTTCTATGGTGTAGTTTTAAGTCAGGTTTGGCATATGTTTTAGTTGTAGGGATGATTGTCCATCATATTGATTAGTTTTGGGAATAAGAAGGGTCTGTTTGGGTGTTTTGTGGGAAACCCAATCAGAAATCTGCTTAAAAACATATAGTCACACAGAAGGATTTAAAACCCACTCCTATGGCATTTGAAGTGGCTTTGACAGGTTTGGGGCTGGTATGGGTTTATAGATTTTGAGATGAGTTGGGTTTGGGTTTTGGCTGTCTCAGCTGGGTTCACTCCATCTATACCATTTACTAAAGTGTAAATATAGTTTTAGCACTCTATGTATATAGTATCCTATGCACCCATTGAGGTGGCCACCTAATGGTCCATCCGATTGGACCCCACAAAAAGCACCCGCCCCACGCACACACAAAACAAAAATAGGGCACGCCCCCTGGGTTTGTACCCATGTGAATGGACTAGACTCTTGGATCTACCATACATCCATCCGAATGTGTTGGACTGGTGGGCCGTGGATGCTAGGGTGAGGATAATTGGATGTGGCTGATTTTTTGTACATAGGAGGGCCCCATCCAGATCTTCAAAACCCCCCAGTCCCATCCCAAAATGGGTGTGCAAGTGGGCCCCACAGCGCAGCGCGCATGGAGCATGAGTTTAGTAGTCGCTCATCACTGGTGCTTTGGAGAAATGGTGGGGCCCATGTTTTGATTGTCTGAGTAGGCCATAAAATAGAAACACCCCCCCCACCCCACTCCAACCACCACCTCATCATATTTGGCACCCATTTGAATGAACTGGACTGTTGGATCGAGTGTGCACTCGTTTTGGATGGTGAAAACTTGTTTGCCATGGATCAAGTGGGGTAGGAGATGATCAAAGCCTCCGTCGCCATATAGAGGGCTAGTTTTCCCCCCACCTCGGCGTCCCTTGCCCAAGTGGGGCCTGAGGTGGGCCCCACAAATGGTGAGCATCGACACTCAGGAGGGGCTCTCATATAGACACACATTTTGCTTAGTGCAATTGGTTGGATATTTGACAAGTGGGGTGTTGTGAGATTTTACCAATTTGGATCTTGTTTGGTGCAGGATATAATGTGTATATATGTAAATTAAGTTTCTCGTATTTTTGTAACTTAAGAAAAGGGTGAAGGGCAACCGGATCACATATCATAAACCTATTGTGGGCTAGGTCAAGTCCGGGAAAGACATGTGAGAGTCAGGGTAAGTTTTGGCTTACTCAACCCGACCACTTGGCCTTGTTTGCAATTTCTCTGTTTCTTTTTCTTTCTTTTTGTCTTTTTTTTTCTTTTTTGGTTCTCCGGTTTTGAATGGAGGAGTTTAGAGGTAGACTCTTTTACCCAACCCCAGATTGATAATGGCGATGATGATGCTGTGTTTTCTAGGAAAGTTTAGTGTTGAAGTCATCTTTGACTCAAAACACGCACCGAACGGCTTCGGCCAATGTCGCTATGTAGGTTAGGTATTATTAGGCTTCTTATTTGAGAAGATATATTTTGTTGTGTTTCCTGTGTAGGGTAGGACTCTTATTTTAGTAGGATTGGCTTAGAGTTTTTTATAAATATTGGTGAATGTAATTCAGTTTAATGGAATGCAATAAACTTGGTTTTCAGTTGCGTTCTCAATTTTCTCTCGTCTCCTCTTTCAACAAGTGGTATTAGAGCAGGTCCCCGATTCTGAGAAGATCAGGCGAGCCGAGGGCGGTGATCATGACTGATTTCTCATGCTCGGTGGATCTTGGAGATCGTACACAAATTCAAGGATGGATTTTGCGCGGATTGGTGGAGACGTCGAGGCGCGACTGAATTAGAATTCGAAAGGTTCGGATTTGTGATTGTATCGACGAAGGTCTTGTGTGGGTTATAAGATAAAGGGGGGAGCGAGACGATTCAGATTGAGGGCAATCTGGATTGTCAAGAGATCAAGCATGATCTCTCATTCGATTTTGGCCGCCTTAGGTGATCGCTGCGTGGAAGAGGTCACTGTCCAAAGGTTCTTGTTTGATTTTGTGTTGCGCAGATCGAAAGAGAGATTGGGTCTCGATTTCTTTGTTCTTATCACATAGGTTGGCTGCATCTACAATTGTGCACAGGAGCCGGATTTACAATCTAGGTTTCAATCAGTTCCAGGGCATAAGTTGAATCAGCTACTCGGGTGCAGAGAAACCGAGAGAGCGGAGCTTCTATTGTGGAGATGGAGGATCCGGACTTTGTTCGTCTCTGTGTTGCGGAGGAGAGAGGCTTTCAGATCTGGTGTCGTGCAATTGTGCAGGACGAGGAGTGATTGGAGCCCCAAGCGCAAGGCCGCGATTGTAGTAATAACTGGTGAAACTGGGTCGATCTACGGAGAGCAATTAATCGCGCAAAACCCGTCCTATTGGAAAACTAGTACTAACCAAATAAAATCTATACAAATAGATCTCTTCGAAACTGAAATTTAAATTTAATTATAAATCCAAATTAAAAATTACAATCCCAAATAAAAATCCTAATCTAAGAATTCTAATCTAAAGACTGCAAAATCATAAAAGACATCAAACCACCAATTGCATAATAGCAAATAAATCATGCGTTAATATAAAAATCCAGAAATAATATCATTCAAAAATAAAGATAAAAAGAATTCTAGATCTTCTTATCATGGGAAATTACAACATTATACTGGCAGAATTAATAAAAGACTACAAAAACACCTAACCAAGTGCGTACTGTCACCACCCACAAACAAGTGATGCGGATCCAAGGCGGGACACCTTGACCTCACTAATTGTGTATTTTAGATTAAAACGGACCAATAAACTAGTAATTCGCCAACATTAATCAAAAGTAGGAAAAAGAAATCTTTCCTTACCCTAGATCGAATACATCAAGAAAATAGGACTTGCGCATAATCCAATCTTCAATTCTTCAATCCTTCACCAAGGGAGAAGTAGATGGCTGGTTGATGGAGTGACGGCGGCAACGGCGGTGGCGTAAAAACCCAAGTGGTGGTGTGCCTTAGGGAAGGCCTTGGGTGAGTAGTGATGGTAGAAGGGAAATGGAGAAAATTTATGGAGAGAGGGGTTCCCTTGTTGATGGTCGTCTAAGAGATCTGATGGAATGATGGAGAGTGGGGGACGTCCTCCACTTTTTTGCAATTGATCACCTAGGTGTGCAGCCTCCCTATGCACTCTTTTTTTGGCTTTGGTCCCTTCCTTGTGTAGTAAGAGATCTTTCCCAGTTGGACTCTCTTTTGTTTTAAACATACCATCCTTAGCTTAAAGACCAAGTAAGTTTGTTGATTAGAAAAAAAATTTGAATTGAGAGAGATTCCTTTCCCAAGTTAACTTCTTGTGGAGGTAGATTTTCCATGTAGGACTCCTCATTTGTCTCCAAGGATCTCATGAGATAATATTTCCCAAAAAAATAATCAGATTGTTACCCAATCTTTGTGCCTCCATAGGGTTGGATGTCCAAGGGAATGGGATCTCCTTAGACGTCCAACATAGCCTTGGAAATTTCTTCTTTCTTGGTTTCTTCATTATCTCCTCATAATTTGAATTTGAATTTGAATTCTTGGTAAACAACATCCTCTTTCATAGGACTCCCCTTACCTCTTGCAACTCCTCTCCTTGGCCCCCACTTTAGCTAACAAACAATTTCAAAATCTGAAATTCAGATTTTTTAAGTCTATTTTGGAACTCATGTGGACCCACTTCCTCTCTAAAAAACCATCTCAGATCTGAAATTAATTTCATTGCACACATGACATAAGAGTGGGCCCCACTTGGGAATGTGCAATGCTTTGAAATCCCTTACCATGGACGTCCATTGCACTTTGCAATTTTTTATTTTTTTTTGTCTTTTCTTTCCTTTCTCTTTGCTTATAAAAACCTCACCAAAAGATGCCATAGAAATGTGGGTCCACCATGTGGGACGTCCACCTTGGAATCCACGCCCAAGGTGGACCCCACATAGGTGTGTCATGATCCTTGCAGTGCTTCTCTTATTCTTTTCTTCTTCCTCGACTTCAATTTGACATCTCTCAAAGTTCATTAACGCGAGACCCGAATTTTTGATGTATCCATGACCGTCCCTTACTTGGAATTCATGCCAAAAGTAGATGGGTCCCTTGGTGCATTTGCTTCATCAATTGTCTTCTGTGGGCCCCAAGAATTTAAATTTCCTATAAAAGTAAAATCAATGGTCAAAGAATAATCTATTCATATAGGAAAAGGATGATGCAAGATGCAGGCCCAATTCACACCGTCTAGATGCATAAAATTTCACCATTTAATCAATTTTTCTTTAATTAAATCAATGGTGCAAAGAAAGTTCATCATTTCATGTGTGAATAAAAAGTTATGAGAAATTTGTGACTTTCAATGCCGAAAATAGAAAGATTAATGATTTTATGTGAAAATGCGATTTTTCAATGAATTTTGACTTGATTTTCGAATTTGATGCCCACAAACATAAAATCATGAATATATATATATATATTTTTTATTAAAATGGTGCATGATTTGATGATTAAGTCCTTAATTACTCTAAAATGATATTGAAATTATGTATTTTTATTGACTTATCAAGGAGACAAAGTTCTGATCGGAAAGAAATAAAAAGGAGGCGAGCCGAACCAGAGAAGAAGACAGAGTTGTTTTGATCCGGCTGTGGTCTCTGAGAAGTAATAGAAGGATCTAGATTCTCTGGTGTTCTTGCAAAACGCATGGTTGTTGATAGGGTTGGTTCTTTCATAAAATGTGAATGGGATCGGTTTTTGACTTCTCTGTCTCCGTGTTGGTTTGGTGATTGTAGAAAATAGAGAGTGCTGTCTCGTGGTGTGAAACGGTGAAGGCTTTTCTTGGTCTGATTGTGGTGGAACCAGATCACTTTGTCTTATTCTCTTCATAAAGGCCCTTGTTTGTCTTTCTTGTTTTGCCTTTTTCTAAAGAAAATAATTATAAAAAAAAGATCCTTTTTTTTTTGTGTGTCTTTTCTGAGGAGGTTCTCAACCAAATCATTTGGTTTCAGATTCGAGTCAATGCATATTGGTGAGATCAGTAGTGATTGACTTCAGAATGGATTTCTCTCTTTCCCAGTGATACACCACAGCATGTCAAATTACAACTTGTGGAGAAAACAGATGGAATCTTACTTGGTGAGTAACGCGTTATGGGATATAACGTGTGGCAGAGAAACGACACCACTATAAGAGGCATCCACAAAGAAAAAGTGGATTGTTAAAGGAGCAAGGGCTCTATTTGCATTCAAGATGTCAGTGGATGATGACATACTTTATCATCTGATGATGGATGTGAAGACTCCAAAGGAACCGTGGGACATGTTTGCGAGCATGTTTTCCAAGAAGTTAAAGCTCATACAGTGTGGAAAAGTAGGACATAGTGCACGGAATTGCAAAGTGAAGATGGTAGTTGTTGAGGGAAATCCCAACTATGGAGTACTGGTGCCAAGGGTAAGCCAACGAGCAAGGGGACGCCGGCATGGATGAAAATAGCGGTCGCTACGTAGCGTAGCGGCCGCTATATCGGCCGTAGCGGCCACCACCGCTACGCTATGGCCGATTTATTGGCCGTCGCACCCGTAGCGGCCGCTACGTCCGCTACGGGGCCGCTACGACTGCTACGGGGCCGCTACGGGGTGAGAAAAATTCCGACTTTCTAAATTTTTTTAAAATGCATAATAAGACTTATTTTTTTTCTTCTTCTCTCTAAATAACATTTCTACACAACTCTACTACTCTTTTATGTTTAAAAGAACACCAAAAAGCACATGATCTTGCCGAATTACGGTCGATACAAAGAGTTCTTCTCAATGATTCTTCTCTAAGTACATCCTACTAGACACCCCCTTTGGTAGATGTATTTTTTTCTCTAGGTACTCTTAAGTCTTGACTTCATGACATAGTTTTTTCTTTTATAAGCTTATCACTAGTTTCTAAGTTAGCATAACTAAGCAACATGAACACATGTGAAAAAATGATCATTACTATTATTTTCTATTTATACAGCGATACAAGACCTTATACAGTGAGGGGACCGCTACACCCCCTTACCTTAGTTACTTTTGCAAAAAAAATATATTTTCTCTCATTTTCCAATATTCTAGATTTTCTAGAATTTTTTCATATTTTTTTGACGATTTTTTCAAATCGCACCGCTACGTAGCGCCGCTACGCTACGTATCGCCCGCTATGTAGCGTTTTGGCGGCAAGCCGCTACGCCCGCCGCTACCACTATTTTCATCCTTGGACGCCAGTGATGAGGATGGCTGGGACCCAGAGGCGAATTTCATGACCACCGTTGAAACCATCGAAATCTGTGAGTATGCACTAACATAAAAAATATGTGATATTGATGATGTGTGATGTGTGTTGTTTAGATCGTTTTGAGCTTGAAGATGAAGCACAAGATGTGTTCAAGGAAGAAGAATCAACGGTGGAGGAGGTTGATCAATTGGAAATTGGATCAAGTCCTCAGATGGTGCCAAATGCCCAAGTGCTTGAAGTGCAGCATTGCTTCAAGGAAAAGGAATCAGAAAAAAAAGGAAGATGGCCAGTCAGGGATTGGATCAGATCCTCAAAATATGGTTGTTGAAGTGTTTGCAGAAGTTATTTCTTACAACGCCGTTGATGCTCACATATTGGTTGAACCGATTTCATTTGATGATGCACAAGGGGTCAAGGAGTGGCATGTAGCAATGGGAGAATAGATCATTGCCTCGATTAAAAATGAGACATGGGAATTGGTTCTGTGTCCAGAGTAAGTGAAACCGGTGATATGAAAGTGGGTATACAAGGTGAAACGACGTTCTGATGGAACCATATATCGTTACAAAGCTTGATTGGTAGCACGTGGTTTCAACCAGCAGTGTGGACTTGATTTAAATTCAATTCGGTGGCAAAAATTACATCCGTGCAAGTCTTGATAGCTTTGGCCGTAAAAATTACATCCGTAAAAATTGTGGAAGCTTTGTCGGATGGACGTCAAAAATGCATTTTTGTATGTAGTGATTGACAAGGAAATCTATATGGAGGAAATGAGGGTTTGAAGATCGGCAGAACCCGGGATATGTTTGCAAGTTGAAGAAAGCTTTGTATCGGCTGAAACAAGCACCAAGAGCATGGCATGGAAAATTGTAGAATTTCTCGTGTTCAATGGATACATAGTGGCACTGGCAGATTCTAGTTTATTTGTCAAGCAGAATTATGGATGGATTACTCTCGTGATCATCTACGTTGATGATTTCATTATCACTGAAAAGACCTGGATGAAATCACACTAATCCGAGAAAGTCTTTTGGTGAGATTTGAGAGGAAGGAGCTTGGTGAGCTCAAACATTTCCTTGGTCAGGAGGTTTGATCGATGTGAAAAGGAGGTGTTTTTGTGCCAGGAGAAGTCTGCTACAGACATTGTAAGTTTGGGATGGAGAACTGCAAGCCATTTTTAACATCGGTGGACATAAATTCCAAGTTGAGACAGGCTGTGGGGTTGTTACTTGAGGATGTAACAATGTATCGGAAGCTGGTTAGAAGCTTGATTTATCTAGCATTGACCCGACCAGACATTGCTTATGCTGTTGGAGTAGTCAACAGGTTTATGCAGAATCTGAGGAAGCCTTACCTGGAAGCAGTTCGACGCGTCTTACGATACATCTAGGGCACAGTTGATTTTGGGATTCTCTATGAAAAGGGAATCTCATGTGAAGTGGTTGGATTATGTGATGCTTATTATGCGGGAGATCTTTCAACTCACACATCCACTACAGGTCATGTATTCAACTTGGGCTCAGAAGTGGTGTCTTGGTGCAACAAGTGACAATTGACGGTGCCATTGTCTACAATAAAGGCTGAATACAGAGCAACATCTATTGCAGCTCAAGAATGCGAATGGGCTGATGCAGTTGATGGTTGACATGCAGCAACCAAGAGACTATTCTGTGGGGCTATACTGCGACAATGAGAGTGCAATTCATCTAGCAGAGAACCTAATGTTTCCTACAAGGACGAAGCACATCGAGGTGCAACACCACTCCCTTCGAGAGAAGGTGTTGAAAGGTGGCATCAGTCTTCTCCTGATCAACATGGAAGAATAGATAGCAGACATCTTCACCAAGGGATTACTGCTTTCGAAGCTCTCTAAATTCAGACGGCAACTTGGCGTAATGGACAAGGAGTTGGTGCTAACGGGGAGTGTTGAAGTCATCTCTGACTCAACACACTCACGGGAGGGGTTGGGTCGGTGACGCTATGTAGGTTAGGGGTATTATTAGGCTTATTATTTGAGAAGTTATATTTTGGTGTGTTTCCTGTTTAGGGCAGGACTCTTAATTGGTGAATACAATTCAGTTTAATAGAATGCAATAAACTTGGTTTTCAGTTGTGTTTTCGATTTTCTCTCCTCCCTTCTCCCTCAACATTTTGTTCATCTAGCAAAGAGAAAGACAACCGTTGTCAAGAGACTAAGATAAGAGCATATCCAACCCTGATGTGAGATTGTTTGATTGTTTAATTTTTGTGTCCGAGTCTTTATTTAAATGAGATTGTTCTTAGGTGTGGCCAACTAATGAAAAAAACTTTGGTCGCTGCAATTCTTTGGGTATTAGAACTATGATATGGATTTACTATAGCTTGCAAATTTGGAATTATACTAGAAATGAAAGTCAACACAAATTTTGCAAGATCTTTCTCATATGAATTAGTGCAACATGGATTTTTCAATACCCTATGGCGTCATTTGTACAGTTTTGGTGATGACATCATCACCCAGGGTTATGGTGATATGATTATGGGAGTGCCTTCTCCCAAGTATGCTTAGCAATACTTGATGGCCACCCAAGGATGAAAATAGCAGTAGTGGCCCACCGCCAAAACGCTACGAAGCGGGCGCTACGTAGCGTAGCGGTGCGTTTTGAAAAAAAGCGTGAATTTTTTTTTAAAAAAAATTACAGAAATTCAGAATATTGAAAAATGATAAAAAATGTATTTTTTTTGCAAAAGTAACTAAGATAAGGGGGTGTAGCGGTCCCCTCATTGTACGAGGTCCTGTATTGTTGTATGAATAGAAAATAGTAGGAATAATCATTTTTTTTTTCACATGTATTCATGTTTGTAATCAAACAGTGTCATTGAAATACTATCACCATCATTCCTTAGAAAATCACATTTCTGAGTTATATTTTGAAATGTATATATAAATTTTCTGTTAAAGAAAAATTTGATCATGGCCCTATTTCCTTAGAGTAAAATTAGGTTGGGCCGCTATTTCCTATTAGAGTCTAATTTGGTTAGAGTCCTATTTCCTATTAAAATGAAATTTGGTTGAGCCCTATTTCCTTTTAGAGAATATTTTCCTAGAGCCTATCTTCAATTAGTCTGAAATTTGATTAGACTTTATTTTCAATTAGTGTAAAAGTTGGCCATGACCCTATTTCCAGATAGTGTGAAATTTGATTGGTCTCTATTTCTAATTAGAGTAAGATTTGGCTAAGCCCCTAATTTTTATTTATTTGGCTTAGCCATGATTTTTTTTTATTTTAATATTTGGGAACCATTATGGAGCCCACCAATGGTAATAAATAACATTGGGTGCATCAGCTTTATTTTTCTTGAGGGGCCAATTGATTTTTATTTATAACTTGCATAAGGTGAGCCACCATGGGCCCATTTAATCTTTCGTTATACCTTTTATAAGGTGAGCCCAATATGGGCCCATTTTTATTTACCCTACTAGCTAAATAAGGGAGGGAACCGAAAGAGGGCTTTTGTTGCCTTATTTCTTCTCCCGAAACAGAAGGAGCGAGAAAAGAGGAAGAAATAAAAGAAGAAGAGGGGAAGAAAAGAGAAGCAAGAAAAGAAGAAGAGGGAAGGAAAAGAGAAGAAAGAAAATAAGAAGAGAGGAGGAGACAGTGGCGAGGTGCTGCTGCTTCTCCATTGGTGCCTACTGCTGCTACTCCGGCTTGCTGTTGCTACTGCTTCCAGTTCCCGGTACCTTTCTTCATCTGCAGTCTTCTTTTTTTTTTTATTTATTTTTTATTTTTTTTATACCACCAAGTTTTCCTTTTTTTTTTTACATTTCATTACATCTCTCTCTCTGACTGAAGCTGCAGCCGAGTCGTAGTGCCCGCTACGCTAAAATAGCGGCCGCTATGGGCCGATACGGGTGCGATACCCATTTTTTTGCATTTAGCGTGGCGGTACATGCCGCCACGACCGATATAGCATAGCAGCCGATATTTTCATCCATCTGGCCACCATATAAATTATTAGTTGCTGGTTTTTTTTTTTTTCCTTTTGGATTGGTAAATTATGGAAGCCACAATCATGTGGTTGCTACATTAAGTACCTTTATAAGCATTCGGTGTGCTTGGCTCTTCTGAAGATGAGAATTTCTGAAAAATTCCAAGGCTCAAGTCTGAGGTCTGGCCTAGATTAAGTCGTATGCTTCAGTCATGCACTATATTGGGGAGCATCCACCCTGTTAATAGCCTTTTTTTTTAAGAAAAAGGAAGAGTACTTTTAAAGTTTAAAAGCTTCATTTTTATTTCATTTTTTTTAAATTTTAGACTGTTGTGTCTGTGGTTTACTTTAATTTGAGACTGCTTTATTTTTATTATTTTGCTAGGGATTTTATGTAATTGTTTGTTTATGTAAAAGAGGTGTGCTTTTGAGTCTGGAGGTTTACTCCCTATGAATTTTGGCATGCTCTGTGCAATTAAAATTCCTTGTGGAACACCTCAATATTTTAAAATGCTGACACTTGTGTGTATTTCCTAAATTGATTTACTATACACTATTAATAATTGATCCATCTTAGTTTTTTAATAGCATATTTTATTTACTTTTGTGCATTGATCTACCCCTTGCTATATTGGTGTGTGAAAAGGCTTCCTGTTGGACCTCTGTGATTTCAATTCCTTTTACTGTTTTCTATACTCATAAAAGTGATGACTTACTTATACTCAGCTGTTCTTTGGCTTAAACAAAATAAATTTGAATAAAGAATTTTGTTGACCTGTGAGTCTAACTGATACTATGACAGCCAATTTTCTCCGATTCAGTTATTCAGTTGTATGGGGTTATGGCCTTCTTAAAAATGTGTAACATGTCTTCAGATGGAACTGATTTAAACATGATACTCTGTAATTCTTGTCATATGGATGCTACTAAAACCTGAACTGTTGCAGAGATATTTATAGTTGAAGGTGATTCAGCTGGAGGCAGTGCAAAGCAAGGTCGTGATAGGCGTTTCCAGGTAAAATATGTTACTTTTACTTCCCCAGGGTTCGCAGTAGTTATAATATCTTGCCAGCCTACATTTGCAATGAGATGGGGCTGAGTTTGGGCTGGACCAACCAAGCCTGGCTTGTTATGTTCTGGGCCTGAAAGACAAATCTATGACTTATCTTTTACATGGGCAAAAATTGTGTGCATCATTGTTCAGGCAGGTCTCAATTTGGAAAACTTTCCCAAAACCTGATCCAAAGCAGGTGGGCTCTTATACTTAATGAATCTAGCCAATTCTCATTCTGACTTAAATTTTAATCTTGGGCCTCGTGATAACCTGGAAGGAGCCCATTGATGCAGATACAGGTTTCGGTAATGATTTCACGATAGAGGAAATGAGTTGCTAAGAGGATCTTAGTATGAACAAAACCTAAAAGAAGGGATAAGAATAAGAGGAAGTTGAGGCAAAGCCATTGAAAGGAAATGAATAATCCATGGAATTTGCAACAACAAATTATCGAATATAATAGAAGTGTATTTTTATTTTTATTTTTACATTTTTGAGGAAATGCCCCTGCACAAACAAGAAGTTTGCTAGTTGGGACCATGTCACCTAATTTTTCTGAAAATAGAACTGACTGTTAATCTTGACAAATGTTCTTCTGTTGGGCTACTGACTGCCAAAGAGCTCTAAAAGGGTATTGCACAAATTTTCCAACGGCAGGCATTGTAGAAGTCTTTTCTTTAATGCCCAAGGGAATCCAGCATCTAAACTTATCTATTCTCACCCTCCAACCAAACATGATTCCATCAAGTTTCCTTAGGTTATATTTCTTACCATTTTCCTCAATTACTTCAAATCTAGAACGCTATCTTTGATAAGAGCACCTTTACTATTCGCAATCATGTATTGTTTGGAAAACCTTGAAGCCAACAAAATGTCATTGATCTACACCTCTTTTTAAAATCATGTCCTACTTTCACCCCCCACCAGTATTCTCTAGGCCACCTTGGGACTAATTTCCAAAATTTATTATGTCCTTCCCTACCTTTGACCCCAAAGATTTAACCACTTCCCCTTGATAAATGACAAGTAATAAGCTGAGCCTTTATTTCTTATATTTTGAAGCTATGTTTGATAAGAGCAACCTAACCCAGCCACACCACCTGAACTGAACCATGGGGGTGAAAATGTGAGCCCAGTGCTGAGTGGGCTAATTGCAATGATTAAGTGATAAGATTTGGGTTGAGTTTTCAGCCTCATCATTCCACTAGGTAGTAGGATTGAGTAGAGTTGTAAATAGGTTGTCTTTCTTATCCGTTTTAAATTTTTTTCTCTCCATGTAAGTGATGCAGTACGGAAGGTTAAAAGGGCCCAAGCCCACATGATGGACCCAGCCATCCAACCTAGTCCATTGGGTTCAGCCCACAGACCCAATTAGCTAAGATTAAGAAAGCTAATGTGGAATTCTATATTTATCTTAGGATTGATTAGGAATTGTTTCTTGTTTTAATGTTTTGTTAGGATTAGTGATTTCCTATTTTAGAGTCCTTATTGCATTATAAATAGAGAAGCCCTCCATTGCAATAGACATGCTTATTATCAATTAATCTTTTAAGTTATGAGAGTTTTCTCTCCAATTATGGTGTTTTATCCTCTTGTGAGGTTGCCCTAGTGGTTGGAATCCATCTTTGGATTCGATCAATCCTTCAGGAGATTGATCCATTGTTCGATCATGGATCTTTGCTGCGTCAATTGGTATCAGAGCTCATGTTGTGGAAAGACTTTTCGCAGGAGAAGATAATCCCACTCTTGTCATTCGTTGACTGCTCAGTACAAGTGAAAAGGAAAAAGAAGAATGGAGACAGGTTAAGAAATTCCACACGCGGGTAAGAGTCGAAGACAAGTCCACTAATTTGATTATTGACAATGTTAGTCCTATGAATTTTATCATGCAAGAGGTCATTGACAAACTTCATTGGCCAATTGTGAAGCTTCCTAAGCCCTACCAAGCCACATGGTCTAATAGTAATGTTATCCCCACGACTCAGATGTTTGGTATCATTCAAAATGTGCCATTATGAAGACAAAATTTGGTGGGATGTTATCCATATGAATATTGCTCATATTATTTTTGGACGTCCATAGCTTTTTGATCGGAAAGTGCACAATGAAAAAAATGAGGACATGTATACTTTTTTGTGGAATGGAAAAAGGGTTATGCTCGTTCCAATGACATCAACAGCCTCATCTTCGTCTACATCATCTCCTTCCACTGAACCAAAGAAAGAGCCACAGGAAGAGCAAAGAGTTAAAAGAGCAGTCATGATTGCACTACAAGAGATACAAGTCATGCCAGTAGACATCAAGCATGCAATAGATGATCAAGGTCAAGACAAAGTTGATCTCATGGAAAATTTGGAACAAGTGCAAGATGATCAAGTTCGTGTTCCTTTAGAGCCACAAAGCGTAGAAGAAGAACAAGGAGAAGCAGCCATTGAAGACTTTGACCAAGTTACCAAACAGAGTGAACATCTAATAGATCTTGTTGACATGCCACTGCCTAAAAATCCAATTGGGTCATCGGAAAGCAGATCAATTGTTTTTGAGGTTTCACAAGTACATCAAGTTGTTGACGTCCCTTACATTGACTTAATCTTCAGGGATCAACAATGGCAGCTTGAAGATTGCACTCAAATATGACAGTGTCTATCGTTGCAGTTTCTCATGGGAAAAGTGCACATCCGAGCTAAATGCAAACATCAGAAGAAGCGACACCTCCCATCTACTTTTTGTAAGAAACCATATATCAACCCAAAAGCTTATGCTAATAAGTGGAAGGCCCATACAGGTATATTAAGACATGACAAGCGTATTACTTAGGCGATGTGGGATGTGGGACTTTCCAACACTCCTCCTCATGTGCAGGCCCAACAAATTTCATGAACGGGCCTATCATGTGGGCTACACAGGAGCGACGTCGACGTGGACTACACAAGAACAACGGGATCGGAACCCGCTTTGATACTATATAATAAACCATATACCATCCCAAAAGCTTAAGCTAATAGGTGGAAGGCCCATACGGGTATATTAAGATATGGCAAGCCTATTACTTAGGTGATGTGGGATGTGAGACTTCCCGACACTTTTAAATGGAGGAAAAGACTACAGTAGCTTGCAGAACACGCAAAGAAAATTCAGACCACAAGACTATTCTGAAGTTTGTGCGAATGGTTTTCGACCCCAGAGAACCTTTCTTGAACTTGTGGTCGAATTCTCTCCCTTATTATCAAGCCATCAACTCGCTGGAGTCGAGTTTTTTCAAGCGGAGAAGAATTGATGCAGTATGGAAGGTTAAAAGGGCCCAAGCCCACATGATGGACTCAGCCATCCAACCCAGTCCATTGGGTTCAGCCCACAGACCCAATTAGCTAAGATTAAGAAAGCTAATGTGGAATTCTATATTTATCTTAGGATTGATTAGGAATTGTTTCTTGTTTTAATGTTTTGTTAGGATTAGTGATTTCCTATTTTAGAGTCCTTATTACATTATAAATAGAGAAGCCCTCCATTGTAATAGACATGCTTATTATCAATTAATCTTCTGAGTTATGAGAGTTTTTTCTTTAGTTATGGTGTTTTATCCTCTTGTGAGGTTGCCCTAGTGGCTAGAATCCATCTTTGGATTCGATCAATCCTTTGGGAGATTGATCTATTGTTCGATCATGGATCTTGGCTGCATCAGTAAGCTACATTGGCTATATAGTAAGAGAAGATTAATAAGAAAAATAATGAAAAATTATCCCCAAAATCTTTGCTTGCACAAGAAGGTATAGTCCATCCTCAAATTTGGACAATTTTATCTTAAGAAGGTTTAGTCCATCCTTGAATTTGGACAATTCTATCTTCCACATTCCACCCGGTTCATATCAATTGATATCTGAGCATCATTCCTAGCATGGCTACCGATACCAGAAACGAGGTTTTGGCTACAAAGGTCGATAAACTTGATGAGAAAGTTCGTCACTGCGTGGGAACCTTGCAGGATATCAAGGTAATCTTGGCTGCGATGGCCTCCAAACATGACCTCATCCTCTTACTTCTTTCTAACAAGGCCAAAAAACGGAGATTCACATGACAGTGATGCAGATTAGAATCGAAACGGGAATTCGCCACATGGTCCTCTCACCAAAGCTATGTGCATACCCGATAGGTTCAAACTACAAGTGGTATTTGTATTGATCGGCAGTGGCTGCACACATGATTTCGTTAGTAGTAAGTTGGCTCGCCTACTTGATTGCCCGCGCATTGCTCTTCCTCATTTGACATCCGGGTAGCAGATGACAGCAGACCCGCAAAATAAAATGTATGATCATAGGGATGGTGCGATGCTACTGCAAATCTGCAATTATTAATGCGACTTTTCCTAGTCCGTTTGGTGTTTGATCCTGGAGGCATTGTTTGGTCGCAACCAGTCTCCCGACTAAAGATGCAACATGAGAGGATCCACTGCTACTACGACAATGTTTTTCAGATGACCTTGAGGACAAGGTCAAATTTGAAGGGGGAAGGAATGATAAGAGCAACCTGGCCCCACCACACCACCCAAACTGAACCATGCGGGGGTGAAAATGTGAGCCCAATGCTAAGTGCGCTAATTGCAAGTAGATTAACTTAAGATTTGAAGAAGTGATAAGATTTGGGCTGAGTTGTCAGCCTAATCATTCCACTAGGTAGTAGGATTGAGTAGAGTTGTCAATAGGATATCTTTCTTATTCGTTTTAAATTTCTTTCTATTCATGTAAGCCACATTGGCTATTTAGTAAGAGAAGATTAATTAGAAAAATAATGAGAAATTATCCCCAAAATCTGTGCTTGCACAAGGAGCCATCCTCGAATTTGGACAATTTTATCTTAAGGAGGTTTAGTCCATCCTCGAATTTGGACAATTCTATTTTCCACATTCCACAGGATTCGCATCAATTTTCTCCTTAACGCATCTATATCTCCAAAAAAAAAAGAAAAAAAGAACACAGGCGACACCTAGACTCACACACACAGGCGAAAGAAAAAAAGAACCCACATAGGCTCCCATTTGAAGTAGGCCATTTCAGCTCTTTCAATTCATGAGATGTATGTTTTCCTGTTGCTCACCCCATCCATAGGTAATCAAATCCCTTTATATCTTTTGTTTTTGTTTTTTTTTTTTTTTTTAATTTTTTTTTCTTTTTTGCCACTCTTCAGCATTTGGAGTAGGGATAAAATAGATTGAACAGTTGTCAACGGTGAACTTAGGAGGGTAGTTCTTTTTAGCTTTATGTGGGACCTGATCTCCCTCATCCACACACATTAACATGTCCCTAACCAGCCTGGGAACAGCTTAGGAGGGCAGTTCTGCTTCCTACAGAGAGAATTTTTTTTTTTTTTTTTTTTTTTCGTTTTTCTAAGAAGCTAGATTGTTTTCAAATTCGTTAATGATGGGATTCCAAAGATGATATCTCAGGTTTGCTAAAAGAGAGAGTCCAGGATAGTTATCCAGAAACATACCTTGCTATAATCGATGTGTTGATCTCAATCCTCTTTCTATTTTGTAGTTGTCCATTTTTCACATTCGTGCACTGCTTCCATTTTGTACTTCGCTTTTCAATTTCTTTTGTTTAGGGCATATGGTCTTTTAAGTTCCTTGGGGTAACGGTTTTGTTCCTCCAATATCAATAGTTACAATTAACTGGTTGTATGACCTGAATGTTAAATTTTCTGTAGTAATGTAAATGATACTCATAATGGCCTTTCCGAAATGGATTGACTTGTTGATGTCTATGCGCAGGCTATTTTGCCCCTAAGGGGTAAAATTTTGAACATTGAAAGGAAGGATGAAGCTGCTATGTACAAAAATGAAGAAATTCAAAATCTTATTCTTGGTCTTGGACTTGGAGTAAAGGTTGTTGCAATGCATTTGCATCTTCACCTGTCTGCATTATTTCACTGACACAGTTCTTTTTTCAGGGAGAGGATTTCAAAAAGGAGGGTCTTCGCTATCATAAGATTATTATTCTAACTGATGCTGATGTAGATGGCGCTCACATTCGTACTCTTCTGTTGACATTTTTCTTCAGATATCAGGTAGGGGTGTGTTTTGATGCACCAGATCACAAGCCAGTTAACTTTATCATACCTCGGTAGTTTAAAAATAGCCACGTTTTCATTTTGTATTTCTTATGTACGTAAAAATCTTGACCTTTCTGTGCCCGTGCTGTATTCTGACATATACAAGAACCCATGGCATAGTGGAAAATGCTCTTTATTGCAACCTTAATGAGCTCAAGTCATGTTACCAATAATAATTAAAAAAATGTTTGAACAATTCGCCAATCAACTGATACTACTAATACAGAAAACAACGACAGCAACAATTGCGAACTGGGGTATGCAACTCATGCTTATAGTGTTTGATTGGTGAAATTGCAAACCAGATTGCGAAAGGGCAAATCTGTTGCAACAACTCAACCTATCCAAGGTTTTTGAGTGTCTTTTTTCTTCAAAATCCAAAAAGCTTTCTTTCTTCCTCCTCTTTCATTGCTTAAATATGTTCTACAAGAAGCCCTACAACTTATCTCAACCATTGGGTAATGGCATGAGATCTGATCTAGGCCATTCACAAAAAAATAGGAAAAGTCTAAAGTGCCCCTGACAAATGAGCTACATAATGCAACTAAAGGTGATAATCAAAATAAGCAAAGACACAAGAATGGGCCAGTCCCCTATACTGCCTATAACCCTGTGATCTGCATCAGTCTTCCCTTCCTAGGAAGAACTCGACCTCCCGTTCTGTAAGTATCTTCTTTGGTCAAAAATCCAACTTACCAATTTCCAATGCTCTTGTTGATCTTCATACTCTTCATATGGATTGAAAATTTCAGTGGTTCTTTTGCTCCAAGCAGACCTTAGTAATTGATTTCTTTGATGTCCGAACTTTGATTGGATGTGCAATGGAGATAATTGATGTTTCAAATGTTGAATTTTGATTTTTAAATCGCGAACTTTGACTATCTGTCGTTCATCCCTAAAGATGAAGTCAATGTGAAGGACTTCAACGGGCAGATATTCTTGTGAAAGCATAAGATCAATTGATTTGTTTTCTGATGAACAAATATGTGGTTTTGGAATTGGTATTGCAATAAAATCCGATGAGTGGTTCATCGCCTCATTACCAAATCTCTGTCTTCAAAATTCACTTGTCTCAACACCATCCTCCAAAGTAATATTAGTCAAATGTGCTCCATCTAATATGTCAAATCTTCTCATCATTGACAATTGGGCTTTCTTCTTCATTATCAAGATGCTTATCAAAATCTATTTTATCATCAAAATCATGGTCTGATGCGGTATTTCATTATCATCTCCATAGACATCCCAGATTGGTGTATTAAGTTTATCATGGTGATCTTCATCTGACTCATCATCATAAATTGGATCATCAAAATCATCATAATCATTTGATCAATAACAATGAACCGAAAAATTATCATCACCTTCATAGGCCGACTACTGAAACAACTGATCCCGTGGTTTGATTTGATCCAAACGCCAAGCTAGTGTCTCAATTTGCGTACGCAGATTTTGGATTTCCATATATTGCTGGTCATATAAGTGATTACCTTTATTTCCAGAATAATGCCTAGAACCACAAACTCTATGGGAAAGCATTACCAACTTGTACTTACAGAGACCGAAATAGCACACTGTTTTTAGCAATAGGTGGGGGGAAAGTAGAACCAGCAGTTGAGCAGGCCCCAAACAGCTTTCAGTTACTATTTTCAGATTACACAGAGCCTACTATGCCGTTGCAGTACAGGTTATATGCAACAATGCTGGCTGGAAAACACAACCAGCAACAAAACAGGGCCCTGTCACACCTGTCCCAGCTGTATGCAGCTCGCACAACACACAAAACAGTGCCCAAACCCAAACTCTGCATCCACGAGTCACCTGACAACAAATAGGACCAAAAAAAGAGAGGAGAGCAAGCAACAGAGAGAGAACAGAAACTGAAACCAGCAGCTAACAGTTTGAAAGGAAGCTACCGCTTGGTGCAGAACCCGAGCCTTCCGAATCGTCTCACTGTTCCTGTGGACAGAATAGACTATTGATTTTGCAGTGTGTGCCCCCGGTCGGAACAGAGATTTCTCCCTCAGATCTGTGTACAGCATCCACCCCTCCTCTGCCTTCTTTGGCACGACCTGCATTGCTGGTTTGCTGTGTGCTCAGCCGCAGGTGGCTCGGCTTCTTTCTGCAACTGGCTGCAGTTCTTTCTGCAACTGGGCTGCGGTTGAACGACGATGACGAACAAACAATTGTGGCAACGTCCTTCTCCTGCTCAAGTCACCTACAAACAGCAACTGGCCCTTTTCTTCCCTTCTGCACTTCCTTCTCTGGCAGCGTCTGGTGGCTCGATTGGTGTCAATTTGGGCGCTCCACGTGCAGCAACAAGGGGCTGCAAACCCCTTCTTCCTCTTCTCTCTTTCTGCAAGACAGGATCCGAGCACTGCACTTTCTCAAAGTAGGCAGTGGAGATCGTGCCGTGGTCGGTGATCTCCCCAGTAGCGGCGATGTATCCCTTCGGTCGGCTGGCAGTTAGGAAGCAACAGTGGAGCTCAGTCCTACTCCTCCAAACCGAGTCCGAACTCTCTGCTTCGATCTACTGCACACCGAATTGGTCCACCGTGAGATTCAAATGAGGTCACACCTGTTGATCTCTCTTTCTGGACACCAAATCGACCATGGGACTGATGAAGCTTTGATACCAACTGACGTAGTCCCGATTTGACGCAATCGGACTGTCTAGGGCCCACATAAATCAAATCCAGAAATTATCCACCACCACACCAATATGCAGCTAGAAAACAGAAATACAGAAATTAATGGGGAAAGGAACAATGTTGAAAATTCCGGAAGTCTGACCTTAAAGAGCCTTCTCAATCATGATGCATCAACATGACACTAGGGAGAGGGTAGAAAACAAAGCAAACAAAGGAAACTGCTGCTTTTGCAAACTATTACTCTCGGGTAGCATGAACAGTAACAGACGAAAATAACACCTATATATGAGACTTAAAACCATCTCAAAACCCTAAGAAACCTACTATAGTTAAATCCAACCACAAATAAAAGTCTCAAACAAACTTTCTAATTGGAATATATCCAGAAATTAATAAGAAAAATAAAGGAAATCAGAAAACTCCATAATCTGGGTCATCTGAGGCACTTTGGAGGAGATCAGGTTTGGGCCCACATGGGCCATGCTTTGGAAGTCAGCACTCAACGATCTTAAAGAGCACTCATTGGCGAACCTGTTGACATTGGTCTTATGTGGATTGGGTCTAGTTTGACCCACCAAACTGTAGAGGCCCAAAAACAGCAACGTGAGACTCTTTCAACTGCTAGGATTTTCTGAAAACTGAGAACAGCACCCTGTAATTTACTGTAATAATAAAACAGTCCCTGAAACACAGTTTTAGACTTAGAATTAGACTGTTTGGGCCCAAGTTTTCCATCAAAACTTGTCAGGACCCTTGTGGCACTTTGGAAATCAGAAATAAAAGAACTCCATAATCTGGGTTGTCTCAGGCACTTTAGAGGAGATCTGGTGTGGGGCCCACGTGGGCCATGCTTTGGAAGTCAGCACTCAATGATCTTAAAGAGCACTCATTGGTGAACCTGTTGACATTGGTCTCATGTGGATTGGGTCTAGTTCGACCCACCAAACTATAGGCTGAAAAACAGCAATGTGAGACCCTTTCAACTGCTAGGATTTTCTGAAAACTGCGAACAGTACCCTGTAATTTGCTGTGAGTCTGTAATAATAAAATAGTCCCTGAAACACAGTTTTAGACTTAGAATTAGACTGTTTGGGCCCAAGTTTTCCATCAAAACTTGTGGGGACCCTTGCGGGCCATCTTGGGATGCTCCAACTATTGCAAATGAGCTTCAGCCATAACAAAAATTAGATCGTTGTCAATTTCTGCGTCATTCTCGAGTTTGCATATTCGTGTTGCCATTTGTGTGGGCGCTTTAATTTCTTGTGGCATTTTTGTGGAGGAGCTTGAAGTTATTTTTGTTGCTTTAAATTGTCTTCATGATGCTGCACACTCATTACAGCTGTTGTTGGAATTGGGCTTTCAATCTGATTTGCAACTTCACGAACCTTTTTGGATGCTTCTTGTTGCCGCTCTACTTCTTCCCAAATTGGATCAACATATTCAGAATTAAGACGATCTTCAAGAGTCACCACCTACGGTTTGCATTCTTGCTTGGGAACAAATTCTGATGTGACATTTACCATTTGCAGAATTCACTCTGGTTTTGGCACAAATTCTATTGCAACTTGACTGTCAACTACAACTACTTGTTCATCTTGGCCTCTGTCAAAAACCAAAATCTGATTTTCTACATTCAGTTATTGAATATCAGCTTCCACATATTCATCAAATCTAGGAGGTGAACTTAATTCATCTTCAACACTCTCAACATCGGTATCTTACATAATTTCTTCTTTTTGAGTGTCCTCATCACCTATATCACCCGAGAAATTACTTATGTCCCCTAACAAAGTAGGTTTCGTATTAATTTTCTCACGAGTAGGCCCAAGGACAATTTTTGCATTGTCTTTGTAGAAAGTGTTTGTGTTTTAATAACTATCGTGAAGTGTCTGACGGTCATACTACCATGGCCTACCCAATAATATATGAGTAACATCCATGGGGGCTACATCACATCATACATCCTTATGGTATCTACCACCAGTAGTAAAAGAAACTATTGCTTTGTGAGTTACTGGTAACTCTTTGTTGCTCTTGAACCATGAAAGCTTCTACAATGCCGGATGCTTTTATGTTGGGAGCTTGAGCTTATCGATCACTTCCTGTGATACCACGTTCTCGCAGCTACCCTCATCCATGATCAAGTGGCATTTGCAGTCCTTGACAGTGCAAGTAGTATGAAAGATGCAAGTGCGAAGCCAATCATCTTCGGCAGGTGTTTTTGGAGAAAACAGTGTTTTATGGATCATCAAAGATTGACCTCCATCACCATAGATAGTGTTGGTCTCGGTTTTATCAAATTCAGGCCTATCATCATCCGCTACATAGGATGGTGTGTTTGATTCTTCTTCTCATTCAGCCAACATATGAATTTCTCTCTTCCGACATTCTTAGGATATGTGACCATACTCATTGCACTTAAAGCAATGGACGGTCGCTTTACCTTCCCCTTATCATCCGCATTAGTAGCTCGTTGACCACCCATCTGAGTTGGTTGATTCGAAGGACCACGTGTAGTGTCGTCTTCTTTAAGTTGTTGCTCAAATTTCTTCAATACACCCTCGTCTTTAGAAGATTGTGGAATTGATGACCTAAACTGCATAATCTCAATGGCATGCGATTCTTCAATGGCGGTTGCTTGCTGAATGGCTTATGTGTATAACAAGGATGGTAAGCCATCGCCTTCCGTATGGATGACCGTAACCTGCCCTTATATCCCCACACTGGTTGATCTTCATCTTAACATTATTATGGGCCACTAAATACTAGAATTCCTCCATATAGTCATCTACGGAGCTATATCCTTGTTGGAGATTTTGTAGCCGCATAAAAAAGTATTTGCTTATATGTGGGAGAAGAAAATACCCCTTCATGTATTTTTTTTCATCTTCTCCCACGAAGTGATCGCCGACTTTCTCATGCGTTGACGAGACTTCTGAAGTTGTTCCCACCATGCATTAGCTTTTCCACAAAGTTTAATAGCCACCAACTTGACTTTCTTGTGATCGGCCAAATCTTTATATGCAAAAAATTTCTCAGTTTTGTTCAGCCAATCATAAAACTCATCGCTTTTCATGGTGCCATTATACTTAGGAATTTCCAGTTTAATATTTAGTCTCCGATCAGTGTCCTCATGGCATTCCATATGTCGTCTTATCACCAGAGACTGACCATGGAATGGGTTGATAAATTCCTTGACATCTTTATCATCGTTATAATCCTCACGATGATTCGGACTCTCCAGGCGTTGGGTCAACTGTTCAACTTGCTGCCTTAAAATTTGAATTTCAATCTCTCTTGGATCTGGTTCATGACCCATGTCGCTCTCGTCTCTGGCCGACGTCCACGAGCTCTTTGGGGAGGCATAATTAGGGAGACGGATTGACAACAAAAATCTTAGTATCGATTTGCGCTTTGATACCAATTGGTGCAAACCAGATTGCGAAAGGGCAAATCTGTTGCAACAACTCAACCTATCCAAGGTTTATGAGTGTCTTGTTTCTTCAAAATCCAAAAATCTTTCTTTCTTCCTCCTCTTTCATTGCTTAAATATGTTCTACAAGAAGCCCTAAAACTTTTTTTTTTTAATGTTAAGAAGCCCTAAAACTTATCTCGACCATTGGGTAAAGGCATGAAATCTGATCTATGCCATTCACAAAAAAAAAAAAAAAAAATAGGAAAAGGCTAAAGTGCCCTTGACAAATGGGCTACATAGCACAACTAAAGATGAAAATCAAAATAAGAAAAAGACACAAGAATGGGCCAGTCCCCTGTAGCCCTGTGGTCTGCATCCTTGATGTATTTGATTTTTCATTATTGGTAACTCATTTTATGAATATAATCTGGTTGATGACTTGTTTCAGCCTTTTGCCTTTGCAGAAAGCACTCTTTGACGAAGGTGTCATCTACGTTGGTGTTCCACCACTTTTCAAGGTCTGCCTTCTTCCCCTTGTTTAAATTCGAAGAGTATTTGAGCCTCCATTGCTTCATATTTTCAGATGTATGCAGGTTGAGCGAGGTAAGCAAGTACACTACTGCTACAATGATGCAGATCTTAAACTCCTCCGGAAGACTTTCCCACCAAATGCTTCCTTTAATATCCAGCGATTCAAAGGTATGAAAATTGGATAAGGTTATCTATATCCAATTGTAAATGCATTCTCAACCAATCCCTTGCGCAGACATTCGAGCAAAAACATACATCCTAATGCACATCATAAATACTTAATGTAAGCTTGAATGCTCAAGCATGTTCTGTAAATAAGATGTACCAACCAGCTAACTTGAGGGGTTAGTTATAGTCCTGATCCATCAGGAATGCGTGTGGTGCCCTGATCTGATGGTTGTGGATGCTGGTTGCCCTAAAATTCATTACTCTTACTCTTTCGAAACCACTGCCATACTTTATCTTTACTAAAATTTGATTTCCAGGATCTTCCATTCTCATAAGATGACATAACTGAAGAGCAGTATGTACTCGGGGTGCAAACAAGCCAAGCTGAATGCAACTTCAAGCTCAAGCTAGATAACACGAGGACCAACGAAACTCAACCTCAGCTCCTCAAGTTCAGTAAAGTGAGGACAAGCCAAATCGAGCATTGTTCCTCAAGCTTAACTTGATTGAGTTGAACTTGAGGAGTCAATTTACCGAAGTTGATTATAAACAAGCCAGGCTTGAGCTTGGGTTTGTTATCAGCTTTTCCTCGAACACCTTCTATGTACATTAAAAGGAGCCAAGCCTGTAATTAAGTTGAGATTGATCCAGTCAAAGCTGAGGAGGCCCTAGCTCAAGTTCAGCCTGATTAGCTTGAGTTCGAGCCCAACCGAGATGAGTCGAGTTGGTTCATGAGCTGACACAACCTTAGTATATGCATCTGAATGCATTAGCACTCAATATTTCAACTGCATTACATGAGCACCAACCTGCATTCTTCCCCGTTTTCTTCTCTTCTTTCATTAAGAAAAGAATTCTATTCCTTGAATCAAAAGGTTTGGGTGAGATGATGCCTGTCCAACTATGGGAAACAACAATGGATCCAGAAAAGAGACTGCTTAAACGATTAGTAGTTGAAGATGCTGCAGAAGCAAATGTAGTGTTCTCCTCTCTCATGGGTGCTCGGGTAAGCAACACTTACTGTATTTATTGTTAGAACCTTATTCTTATTTGATTGTGATTGGGTTATCTTTATTTAAAAACCAATTGCATGATTGGAAGGGCTGGGTCCAGATCTGACGTCTTTTTACCTGGGTGCATATTTTGGATCCATTTATGGCTATCAGAATCTGAACTTTGCCTTGAGAAATCCCTGTTTTGGGGCTTAACAAATAAATGGATTGAAGAGTGTGGTCAATCCGAGACTGACCCAGCCTGTTGAAACTCTCTTGTTCATCATCTGTAAACAGTTGATTCCTTACTGACAGCTTTATCCATCAATCAATTTTTATGATTACCATTTCAGGTGGATGTCCGGAAGGAACTCATACAGAACTCAGCAAGTATGATCAACGTGGATCATCTGGATATTTGAGGATGATTCAGTGGGGATTGTGACATTCATCATACATATAACTCAATGCAGGTGCCAATCAAGTCTTCTGCGTGTTTGCACCTTTGTGTAAGAAAATGGATGCTCAGTTTGGCACATCATGATTCTTGGGGATCCATCAGTTTGGCACCAACTTCAGGAGACCTTTAGATACATCTCATTTATATGTTGGATATGTAAGTGGGGCAGTCTACTTGTGAATGCGATATTTAAATGTGGTTTTAGATGTATTTCTTGTTCAGCTAAACAGATTGCCATTTTTTAACCCGGATGTATGTAAAATCTATCAACAGATCTCGCAGCCATTACACAAGGATGAACAGAATCTTGCAATCTATTTCGATCATGCTTCAATGGTTTGTTATATAGATCTCTATAGTACTTGCCTTTTAGAATAGGATATGAGTCTGTGAAGCCCAATGCCGTTGGAAAACTTTTGGGATTAGCCATCTAGAAAAATAAATAAATAAATAAAAAAGGACAATTGGATGTTGTAGCTGTCCTTTTTAAGGCCACAAATGGTCAAAATAGGAACTCTGCTGACCTGAGTGATTAGATTGGCTCTGATCAGGTTTGGGCTGGCCACTGACTTGGATGTCGAAATCCCCTTCATAGGTCTCGTTTGGGTTTTGGCCTTTGGGTTGTTGAGCTTGGATGGGGTTGCATCTCTCTCTCTCTCTCTCTCTCTCTCTCTCTCTCACACACACACACACAAAATAGGGGATATTTCTGTGCATCCTTCCCTCACTATATGGTGAGGGACAATCTTAATGGGGCCCACCTAGGGACCCATTGATCATGAGACTTGTGGGGGATGGGAAGAGACATCTTGGATGATACCATATATCAAATTTGGAGTCAATCTCATGCCTTTAACCCCTTCATCCGTGGCCCACAAACTTAATGATCTTATATTAGCAGAAAAAATTTGACCCTCGATCCAATGGTCCAATCCATTTGGGTTGGTGAAAATTCAATGGGTTTAGTGTACTTAAGTGAGTTCCATGTGTGTGGATGGTTCGAATGCGTTATAAAGTCAACCCTACTATGTTATGTTGTCTCTCACCATAACATGGTGAGGGATGGATGAGAAATATTCATGTGCGTCCATATATATGTCCCTCAACATTTTACTTTATGGCTTTAGATCCACAATCTTTTTTCATAGTGTGATAGGTTGTTTTTTCAAATTTAAAAACCTAAATTGCATAATCTACCATTTTTTTTAAATCATATCCAATGATTAGTAGGATATGTCATTAATAATGGTCATCTATCATTTAATTGGTCATTATTAATGAAATCCCATTAATGAGATTTTAAAATAAATTCTAAAAAAATATAAATAAATTTTAAAAAATATAAATAAATTCAAAATAACGCAAATAAATTTACAAAAACGCAATAATCTCAAGAAACACAATAAATCTCAAAAGATCGCGGAAATTTAAAAAGATCCAAATAAATTTCTAAAAATGTAAATAAATTTCTAAAGTTGTAAATCAAATTTCAAAAGATCCAAATAAATTTCAAAAGGTCAAAATAAATTTCAAAAAATGTAAATTAATTTCAAAAGACGCAAATAAATTTTAAAGGATGTAAATAAAATTATAAATTATAAATAAATTTAAAAAAACGCAAATACATTTACCAAAACTAAGAGAAATAAATATCCTAAATTTCAGAAAAATTTATCAAAAACTCAAGTATTTTTACGAAACATCAATTAAATTTATTTTAAAAACTGCAAATAAATTTCACAAGAACAACTAGAGTTTAGTTTAAAAACTCAGTTAAAATTTGCCAAATGGAGATAAATTTATCAAAAATTCAGTTATATATTTTTCAAATAAAATTCAAATAAATAAATTTGTCAAATTACTAAGATAGATTTGTCAAAAACTGAGATAAATTTCTTTCAGTGAACTCAAATAAATTAAGTCAAAAATTCAGAAAGATTTGTAAAAACTCAATAAATTTGCCAAAAACTCATAAATTTTCATAAAATAAATTTTATAACACCCTTGCAAACACCTTCCTTCTCTAGCGAAGGTGCTGCACCGTCGACTATGTTTGGCAATGATTGGAAAACTACAGTGGCAGCAACAATGAGCACGGGTAGCTTTCTCCGGCTACTAGTTATTGTTGAACTGTGCTAATCTACTCTTTCATCCTCTCTCGCTCCATCAACAACCCCAACACCTTCCCGAAGAAATGCAAATACAAGACCAGAGCCATCCCATGCGTCGTAGCCGCGATCGATCCAACCACATCAGAACCCAATCAAACCCATCAGCGCATGCAAACAACCTGGAGAAAGGCACGGCCGCTGGCGGCGGCTCATTGTCCTCCGCCTCCTCTTCCATCCCTCCGGCATCCTCCTCCAAATTCACCGGCTCCACGTTCGAGTCCAGGTATGGGGACGGCGATTCCGGCGGCTACGGCTGTTTGTGGGGCGGGGACCACTCGAAGAGGCCGCGTGATATCATCATCGTCGTGGAAGAAAAACCCAAGCACTAAAACCCTAACCCTACCCTAATTCATCCAAACCCAGGAAAGTACATATTCATGAGAGAAAGAAAGGAAAAGGAAACAGAAGAAGAAAGAGGGGTTTTTGGGGTGTTTTATAGGTTGGTGTGTCCAGCTTCTCCCATCAGACGAGTCATGAGTCTGGGAGAGGAATCGGGTGAGTCGAGGACTCAGCGAGCCTTCTCTTTTTTTCTCTGGTTCTTCGTTACAGAAGCGCTTCTGAAGTAGCTCAGATTTTTTTCCTCGGCTTCTTTTTGTTTGTTTGACTGTTAAAAGCGAAGAGTGAGAGGGAAGGAGAGGTAGAAAGAGAAAGTAGTTGTTTGTTGTTTGAGAGAGAAGGAGAGGTAGAGAGAGAAGGAGGTCTATGCGTCCTATCCGATCAAGCAGTCGTGGCCACTTTGAATTTCAATCCAGAACTGAGAAACCGGATCCGTTTGCAGTTGAATTTTGCCCTGAAAACTAGAGAGAATGAAGATTTAAAATTTTATAATACAAAACTTTTTGCCTAATCAGTTGAGAGGGAAAATTAGTCACAAACATAACAGTTGTTAGATTAGAGAAATTGCAAGTTCGTGTTGAGGGACCTTTCGCTACTTTACTAAAGAAAAAACATATGAGATTCAATTTACACTAAATAAATGCATGAGATGTCACCATTTTATCTAATTTTCTTTAATTAGACCAATGGTGAATCCGAAGTTACAAGGAATTTCTTACTTTCAATGTTAAAAATAGAAAGATTCATAATTTCTTGCAAAAATGTGATATTTCCTTTAATTTTAACTTGATTTACAGTAACACAAATCTTGATTTTCCAAGATGTGGTTGGATCAGACCTTGTATTCCAAAGCCCAAAATCCTGGTCTAGCCCAATTAAACATTATGGTTAATGAGACTCGATGTCAAGTCTGGTGTTTATTGAAAGGAATGATGAGGAAGCCCTTTGTTTTCATAGAATTGAAGTCATAGGATTTCTAAGAGATGCCTTCCTATCAAAGTATGCAAGAATTCTGAAGCAAATGTCAAGATCCCCCAAATGGCAATCACATAATGAGATTTTCCCCTATAACTAATCTTTAAAAATGACTTTTCCCTCCACATTACCAAAGTCTGAATATTTCCTCCTAGCTACAATTAAACCATTTTAGGACTAAAATACCCATATAGTGTAGGCTATAACATAATAAAAATGTATTCATATAAATAGGTTGGGATTTGGTCAATGAAAGCACTCAGACTTGTAATATTGCATATATTTATTGAAAATGCAATGGTATAAATGGGTTTGGATGAAAATATATAGCATTATTCTATAATTGAAAAGTGGTAATCTAATATGCATTTTCTTATATTCTTTCAGATTTTAGGGAAGGTTTGGATGGATATGTACATAATAAAATAAATCTAGATTTAAATGCTAGAAAAATTATTTCAAAATTATTGTTGTTTGGGAATTTTCAAAAAAATTCAATAGACTTTGAACTAAGCAATTTGACAATTATCCCATATTATAATATAAGCTAATTTCAAGATTGACCTTAATTTTCAAATAAAGGAAATGGTCAATAACTTTATAATTTTTTTCAATATTTTTTTAAATGACTAGATGAAGACACCATTTTCTAGGAATTCAATTAAATGAAAATAAACAAATCCAATTATATTTCTAAGATAAGGAATTCATGATAAAATGGCTTTCTTTGATTTTCTCGGAATTATATTCATGCAAACAAATATGTTATAAATTCTAAAGAGAAGGGATTTTATGGTAAAATAAGTTCCTTTGAATTTGTAGGAGTTTAGTTTCATGTGAATAAATAGATCCTATATTTCATGGCAGAATGGGTTCTTTTGAATTCTTAGAAATTCAGATTCATACTATTAGATCATATTTTAATAATAATGAATTTATTTCTATTTGATAATTCAATTTCATGCAAATAAGTAAGTCATGTTATATGTTCGGGCTAAGATATTAGTGGCAAAGTGGTTCCATATAATCTTAAGAATTCTTTTCATGCAATAAAATTGGCCCTAACCAAGACAAGCAACTAAAGTTTCATAAGGCTTCCATCCTTACTATCTATCAATCAATGTGATTTTTGGTGTTATGGTGCTAGGACTCAGAAAATGTACTGATCATGGAAAAAAGACCAATTTGTATAAAAAGAAGAAATGAATATATAATTAATTTATCCTATTTGAGCATTGCCTTTCATTATTTAAAGTTTTGATCATATGAACACCCACTCCAAATATATTAATTGTATCACATTCCACTTTAATAGGTAAAGGTGAATTGTATACATAAAGGTGGGCCACACAGGGTGCAATGACCAAATGTTTCATCATAACCCATTACATCTTTTCCTGATTTCCTTCATTCTTTTTATTGGGACCCATTTTACCATGATTTCCTAGAAATTCAATTCCAGACAAACAGATAGGCCCTAAATGAAATTGAGTGGAGCTGATCAGCTGGGAATATAAATCAAATAGCAATTTCTTTGATACAGATAAAAGGTGGAGCCCTAATGTAATTAGAAGGGTCAGCTAAGGCTTGGGCTCTCCTTAAGAGGATGAGTCAGAAAACTGAATAAATGCCTTAAATCTTACTATCTCCATATATTGTCGGGCCCACCAAAACAACAGTCATGGACTATATATGAGATTTAAAAAGCAAGAGGCTGGCAGTTTTCATGACTTGATGAAGAAATAAATTCAAACCATTTTCATCTAGAATCAACCCAAAATAGGAAAGTACAAATATTTCTATTACTTTTGGGATATCTTCGTAGAATACGAGTAGGAAAATCCTTTGAAAAATAGAAAGTTGAGTTCAACAAGTTCGTTAGTTAACGGTACCTTTTCCTTCTCGTTTATAAATATAAGAGAAGGAAAGTGAAAGAGACATATTAGTCACCACACCAAAACGATCAGTCAGTCCTCTGCTCCAACAATCTTGAGGTTCTTTCTCAAAAGTCTCTGAAGCTTCCTTTCTTTTCAGAGGGACGACAAATACAGTGGGGACTCACTTGCAGATTTCTTCCAAGGATTTTCTGGTGATCTTCTACAAGCATTCCCAATCAACTCTCAGTTACAATCATCTCTCTTTTGTTGGTTGCATCAATGTGAGTGTGGTTTCTCAATCTGTTTCTCTTTCTTGTTTCTTTCTTTGTTGTTCTTTTGCAATTCTGTGTATGTCTATTGGTCTCTCTTTTTCTTCCTTCATCTCTTTCAATTCTAACAACCCATGACATCTGACCTCATGGATTAATTTATTTTATTAGATTGTTTTGGTTTATTTTAAATTTAGAAACCTTGAGAGATCATAATGATACATTGAATTAATCTTTGATCTCCGCAGCCATCAGGTTCTTAGTTCTTAATGATACATTGGATCTATTAATTTCTTTTTATCTTCTTACCCCATACTTCAGTTTGTTCAATTTTGATTTCTCTTCTTATGCTTGAATTTTTTTACATTTAGAAGACTTGAGAGATCTTGACCTGATCTAATCAAGATCATATGATATTTATCTTTGATCTTCACATCCATCAGGTGCTTGATCAACCTGAAATGATGACTTACGGCTTGATCCCCTATTTATTAATTTCTTGCACCTTCTTGCCTGATACATTGAATTGCTCAATTTTAGTTTCTTTTTTCTTTTGAATTTATCTTTAAATTTGTCCATCTGCATGCAAAAAACCCAAGTTTATTCTCTGTTTCATGTTCAGTTGATCCTAAAAGGAGGCAGTGACTAGAGTTGAGAGATGGGGAAGAGAAAGTCAAGGGAAAAACCACCTCCCAAGAAGAAAATTAAGGTTGATACATGCTTTACATGCCCCTTCTGCAACCATCAAGGCACTGTTGAATGCAACATGTAAGTAACCCTTGATTCATTGTTTTATATTTTTAGGGACAAATCATTTTTTTTTGTAAAATCAATGTCATCATTGTTTTAAGGAACTGAATGATGTGAATGTGATCTGTTGTCCTTTCAGGGATAAGAAAAATATGACTGGAGAAGCTGTCTGCTATATTTGCAAAGAGAGTTACAGCACCACTATCCATTGTAAGTTTGGAGATAAATCATTCCAAGTTTCTCCGAATTTCTCAATACATCAATGTCATATATATAAATCATGACACAGGGACCTAACCCAGACACCAGAACCCAATTTGGGTGGTTCGGAGTATGGATCCTCTATCTGGATTTTTCTGCACTCACCTAAACACAACCCTTTTATAGCTCCAATTTCTGTGGTCTCTATCTATATGAGGATGATAATGATATACGTCATCAGATTCATTAATAATAGGTTTTTCCTTCTTTAGCTTGGAATCATGTTATCTGATTTCTTTTCATTTCTTTGCATTGCAGATTTATCAGAACCATTAGATGTGTACAGCGAATGGTTAGATGAGTGTGAAAGGGTGAATAAGTTCGAAGATTGATGATGAATCAGCTTATGCTTACAATTAAAAAACCTTTTTTTGTAATTTTTTTCTTTACCATATGAAGCTAATGTAAATCAAACAAATCGTTCTGGTTGCACAGTGTTTATGTGAATATAACATCTTTGATGATTAGCATGGAATTGCATCTTTTGTAGTTAGCTTTCTCTTTTTTCTAATTTAATCCTAAATTATTGATAATTGTTTTTTCTCAATTATTATAAATTAATAGTGGTAAGATGAAGTGTCAAATTGTGTTTGGGTTTTTAATATGTTTCTGAGGGGCCTATTGTTGGCTCAAGTCTTGTACAGGGAAGAATCATTAAATGGGACTGGTCTAAGTCTGGCTTAACCATGGACTCGATCTGAATTCAACTTGTTTGCATTCCTATCATGATATTTAATGATAATATATATTATTGTATATTTCTTTGACATTGCCTCCCGAAATGTTTTTGAATATCGGTAAAATATTTACATCTGAACCCTTAGAACATTTTTTTTTTGCGAAGTGCCACCTGAAAAAAATGTCCTGGTTCCACCTTGTACATTCGACTGTAGGTCTCAGTCTAGGTATAGTAGTAATAGATAAAAATCTGAACTGGCCGGATAAGTCTTGCCCTTAAAGACCAATTGTAGATACAACTTGATAGTACTGGATGCTAATCCACTAGTACATCCGTGGTGGGGGCACGTAGAATACACAACTGAAAAGAAACAAAAAGTCTTAGGGCCAACAAAGTCAAGATTGAGTGGTGTTGGCACCTAATTAGTTGCACATGCGTGTCCAAGGATGATTAATGGGTCCTCAAGATAAAGGTATCACTCCTGACCAACATAAAAAAAAAGGGGAAAATGCCTCAGGATATAAAAGTTTAGAATCTCGCCAAACAGAAATTCAACAACTATCCATATATATCACTTAATCATCCATGTGTAAGAAAATGACGGGTGAATTTGAATTCCTAAGTTCAAAGTGAAAAACCACAATGTTCGTCAAAATCACCATTTTGACATATGAGTAAATTAGTACATCCTACAGTTTTAGATGTGTCTACATTTTCTGGATGTTTTTCACAAGTTTCTCAAACGCCATGAAAATATAAGATGTATGAAGCAAAATGTCTTGATGCTTATGATTAATATGAAAACATTGAACAACTCAGATCATGAATTGGGTTCCAACAAAAGTGCAAACAATTAGAAGTTTATAGGTTGTGGTCTTTTGGGCTTTCATAGATTTTGAGAGTCTTAGAGCTTATTATATCTTGCAGGCACAGGAAGTATAGAAACTCAACTGTCTATAGGTTGTGATTGTTTTGGATGTTTTCAAAAATCTCTCAAAATCTATGAAGATTTAATATACGGAACTAAATATCATAGGTTTTGTAGATTTCTAAAGAAGATGAACGGCTCAAATTACTAGTAATTTGCAGACTCCAAAAGCGCATAAAGAAAATGAAAAGGGTGGTTAAAGAGATTCAAACTAGAAACCTGTCAGGTGTGGAAACAAACAAACTCCTTACATGGTTCGTGCAATTAAAGGAGCCCATGAATGGTCTATTAGCTCTATTATTTTGAATTTTCAAAGGAGATTATTGTTTTTGATAGCATTTTTTTTTTTCTGTTTTATCCCCACCAAAATAGAATAGGGCAGCCCATCATCCATGTAGTTTTGTTTCTAGCCAAGACTTTGAGCGGCGCCCGGAGCCCACAAGATGTAGGATACTTTCAAGGTCCACTTTGACTTGGTTATCCACTTCTGGTGTCATGCCATTGCAGTCTAATAAAACCCACACTACACAGCCAATTACCTTAATTTTAAGAGATGCATGATGATGACACTGTTTATGTTTTTCTTTTTAGTAAATTAGCGAATGGTCCCTTAACTTTGTCATTTGAAGACTCTAGTCGACAAGAGTTTCGTTTAAGGAATGTAGTCCACGCAGCAGGACATGTTTCACAGTGGTCCTTAAATACGCTAGATCACACATTGGCTTTGACTGATTTGCCCCTCTAATTGCCTCAACACGTCACACATAACTGTCTAAACATGTCACGCATTTGTAGCCCTCATTTTATGCGCGTAAGCATGATCCTTTATGACTAATTTGCCCCTGTAATTTCTTGGAGATCAAGTTTTGAATTTCAAATGGTAATGACAATCGATAGTGATATGTGTAGAAAATTTCATTTCTAAAAGAAATTCATATGCACTCATTCTAGGCGTGAGGGACAGATTTTGAGACCTTCGAGTTTTCAAAGTAGAGTTTTGTGAGGGATAGATTCTGTGTCCTTTCTTGTTTAATATAACATCCGTAATTTGAATCAAAGAAATAGGTTCAGATCAATCCAAATAAAAGAAATAGGGTTCATATGATTTAGATTTTGATCTATATCCCACAATCTTCTTTCTTCTCGTTTTTTCAATCCAGATGAACAAGAAGAAGTTATGTTGAGATTTCAACGAAAGAAGAGCTTCTTACAATGCAGCGTCGGATAAATTAATCTGAGTTTTGAAACAAATTTATCTAAGTTTTACACAAATTTATCTGAGTTTTGGAACAAATTTATCTAATTTCTTTGGAATAAATTTATCCGAGTTTTGCACAAATTTATATGAGTTCTGGAACAAATTTATATGAGTTCTGGACAAATTAACTAGAGTTTTGAAACAATCTATCTGAGTTTGCGATAAATAGATAGATAGGGTTCCAACACGATGAAGGTTCGCAAATGAGAAAATATTCAACTTACTTGTCTTGAAGTGAGAGAATGTTAACATTTTGTATGAGGAGATGCCTGGATTGGTCTAGATTTTGTATCTTCTAGGGTTCAAAATCAAACGAATCACTTCTGTAACCACTAAATGGATAATGAAATTGTTTATTAGAAGATGTTATAAATGCTTGCGGCTCTATAAGGAAATCTCCTTCCCTGATTCACTTTCCCTTCTTGCGCTCGATATTCAAAATCCCTAATTTCTTGCTTTCGCTCCTTCTTTGACAAGTTACTGGGATTTTAGGCTTAGCATTTTTTAATAAAGCGATAAGAGATTGTGAGGGCATTATTGTCCTTTAAAGTATATCAAACGGTGGAAAGGACCTTTGCCTCTATGAAATTCATTCGTGGACTATTTGCAATAAAAACCAAAGTTGAGGGACCTCCAGCCAAACTCTCCTTGTTTTTTTCTCTTTTGATGACCTAGGATATCCCTCGCAAACCTAGCCTTCGGACTCTTCTCGCCTTCGGCGTGAGTTAATATCTGCTGAGCAAGGACTATACCTTTAGGCTACCCAGGGGGTACATACATGGCCGCATACCCATGAGTTAATAAACACCACGGCTGTTTATGTTTTAACCCCGATCTTTTCTTTTTAGCCAACATCTAAGCAGCCTGATCTATACACACTTGATGGCGAGCATGGACAATATCTAGACAGCTTTACTTGGAGTGGGATGCACGCACCATGGAAGCAACTTTGACCAACACTGTTAGGAATGGTTATGGCAGGGTATTAAAAATTGGATTGGACCAACCAGTCCAACCGGATCTTACCAAAATTGTTCTTTCACTTGTATGGCTTGATAAAAACAGGGATACTAGTACTAGTCAAATACTAATAAAAACTCTATTTATACCAAAAAAATAAAAATAAAAATTCAATATATTTATTAAATTTTATTCTTTTATGTCATGGTTGAGTCGGGTTCAGCTCAACAGTAGAATCGGGTTAGACCCAGTTGCTCCACTGGTTCATCCTTCCGTGCAGTTTTTTGAACATTCAGTTTTGGTAGAGGTTTTGACTAGTTCAAAGTGAGCAAGGGTACGTTTGAAGAATTCAACCCAAGTTGGGTTCATGGTGGTGGGGTTTGGCTGCCCTAACCCACTTCGCTTTAACATTTTTCATATTTATTAAATCATATATAAAGTTGAAAATTTTAACTCTTACCATATTTATCATTTCTTTTCATTTTAATTAATTAATAACTAAGTTGAATTAATGTGATCTATGCTCTTTATGAGACAAATCTGGCATAAAAAATTCTAAATCCAACACACGGCAGGTCGGGTATTAGGTATAACAAGTATTAGTCAGGGTGGCTGTGAGTTGAAGCCAACCCATTACCATCCCTAACGAACGGAGAAATTGGTAGGCATATTGCCACGCCCCCAATAGGATTACTGCAGCTATCCATGTCTTGGGGCGTGAACTTAGGATATGTGGGGTAATTGCATTTCTTTCCTAGTGTTCGTGTGTGTAAGGATATAAAATTTTTTTCCAAACTTGCATGAACATTTTGCGGAAGCTTACATTGTATTGTAATCCGAAGTCCATGGCCATCGGATTTCGTTTCACAACCCAAATGTTAAATCATAAGTTGCCATTTACACATTGCATCTTCGGAATAGCATATATCATCATCAGATTATTGTATTTTATTGAACTGAAATATTCAGAGCACAAGCTTATTTATTCCCCAAAACATATTTAAGTTACAATTAGAACAGGTACATAAGTTAAAACCCAAAGAGGAAAATGACCGACAACATGAAATCTAAAATCCCACTAACGCTTGGTAGTCCCTTGTGATGACCTCTCGCGCGATAGAAGCACATATAAGATATCATTGAAATCACTCATCTACCCCCGGGGCGTCACTTGTAGCGCCGTTAAATACGACAATCTAACAAGATGAACAAATATAATCTACATAAGATGTAGCATCAAAAGAGTATAAATGACATGTGATCATATGAGGTCAACAAGCAATAGACTTGGCATAATAGTGCATGAATAAGCATGTGACATGATAAATCTGACATGACAATTTCTAACAGTATATCCCAACAAGTTGGCAAACCACATTGGCCATATTCTCCCACATTGGTTGCAATGCACATGGCCTAGATGAAAGGAAGAATCATAAAAAGATGATGGTACCATTAGGAGGCAGAGGGCCCCAAAACTCCATCATGGGCTTAGAGCACTGGTAAGCTCCCAAGAACATAATCTAGACTGCAGCTGGTTCATAAACATGATACCAAACCCACCCTCAGCCGGGCCCAACCGGCGTAAAGTCGAAGCTAAGTGGTGCCGACACAAAGAGTGATATAAACATAACATGTGCATAAAGTGTTAGGGTTTTCATTTGTTGCAATTTGATAATTGGATGCATTCATTTTCTTCATAGCTTGATCTCTCATATACTCATACTTTTTAATCTTGGAATCTCTATGCATAATCTTCATGCATAGTCTTTGATTTTCAAATTATATCAGATGCATGTTTTCAAACCTTTGATGTTATCTTAGATCCTACGGTTATTAATGTCAAAGATAGTCAAGGCTTCAAGTTCTTAAACTGGGTTTTAAAATTTATCATTCATTCCATTGGTTTTCACTTTAAAACTAGTTTTTCGGTTTGAAAAGAATCATAACTTTAGAAAAAAATTTTCATCACCTTTTGTCATAGATCTAAGCATCACTAGACTTTCAATTAGCATCAGAGCTTAAGTGCTCTTGATTAAGTGTAACAACCTAAAGTTAGAATCCTAGAGTGCATTTTCATTAGTGGCCAATATGCAAGCTCAATTAGGAGAAGGCCATGCCACCAGTAGACCACCCTTTTTCAATGGAACACATTATCGTTATTGGAAGATTAGAATGCAAGTGTTCTTAGAATCTCAAAGCCTTGATGTTTGGAGTATTACTGAAGAAGGCCATCGTCCACCTACCGTTACTGAGCAAGATTCGGAGGGATATGATATATCCATAAAAGCCTAGCCAAAGAGGGAATTGACCCAAGGAGAAAAAGATAGTAGTCTAATTGCTAAAGCAAAAAATGTTCTATTTTGTGCATTGTCCCCTGAAGAGTTCAACAGGGTAGTGAATTGCTCTAAGGCTGAGGAAGTTTGGGATACCTTAGAGACCACACGTGAAGGGACGGATCAAGTTAAGATTGCAAAAATTCAAATATTGACATCAAAGTTTGAGAATGTAAAAATGGTTGAGGAAGAAACTTTTGGTGAATTCTACACTAAGATCATGGAGATTGTCAACTCCCTTATTGGTCTAGGAGAAAAGATGGATGAATCTAAAGTAGTAAGAAAGATAATGAGATCTCTCCCAAAAAGGCTTAAACCCAAGACTATAGCCATAGCTGAAAGCAAAGATTTGGATAAGATTAAATTAGAATAAGTTAAAGGGAACCTGCTTACCTTTGAACTAGGACTAGAAGTTCCTAACAAAAGGAAAAGTGTAGCTCTTGCCTCTCAACATAAGGAAATGACAATGAGTGTGAAAGTGACAAAGACACTGCCTTGCTTACTAAGAAGATCAAAAGATTTTTCAGGAGCAACAAGAACTTAAAAAATTCAGAGGAATCTAAGAATGAAAATTTTTCAGAGGAACTCTAAGGGATCATTTGCTAAGAAGGATGTGTAATGTTATAATTTTTGTAAGACCCAACCCGAGTGACCTCGATTAGTGTTAATTAAGTTGTGTGTTAGTTCTAAGCGTGTTTAGTAGATTTTGATTTAGTTGGGTTTTGAATAGCTTTGTTATAGCTTTGGAAAATTTTGAGTGCCTTTGTGATTAGTGGGGCCCTTTGGGGGTTCCTTTTATGACTTTGTGGTTACTTGGGGGATTTTTTGAAATTCCATTAATTGGTGTTTTTGTCCCGTTTTACTCATATTGTTAATCTCTACAACTTTCATGTTGATCCCGTTCCCGTTCGAAATCCCGAAACCTGACTTTCCTAACTTCAAGGGCAAAACAGTCTTTTTACACTAAATTTGTACCCAATATTTGATATTCCCGAAACCCACAAAACATATACTTTTTGAAAACTAGAAATTCCGACGATCATTTCTCCCTTCTTCTTCGAATTCATTAGAAGCCTTGAAAGCGTTGATTTTAGCCTCACAAAGTTTCTAGTGGTGGAGCCCACTCCCCACTTGCTATATAAGGAACCCATCTTCTTCCTTTCTCCTTTTTCCAGCACAAGCAACCAAGCTAGGGCCTTTTCCCTTTCTCTTCTTCCTCTTGCTCTCCTTCCCTCAATCTCTAACAAACCTTGCACCACTTGATAAATGAATGTCATCAACTTCTTCACCATCTTGAGAGCTCTTCATTGATATCATTTTTGGAGAAAACCTCCCATTTCAAGATCACTTTTGAGATAGCCTTGTCCATTTGAAGCACTTCCAAGTAAGATATTCCTCTCTTTCTTTCGTACTTGTGTTCTTCTAGCTTTAAAGAAGCTTCATCTTCCTTATTGCAAGCCATTTTCTTCTTGTTTCTTGTCTTGACCATTTTAGGGTTTGTATTTGGGGGTTTTTGTTGTAGTTTGGATCTTTGGCTTGGAGAGGTGATTAGAGGCTTGTTTTTCTTGATTAGAGACCCAAGGCAAGTGGATGAATTGATATTTTGTGCATTAAATTGTTTTATGACAAATGTGTTGATTTTATCATACTATTCATGTTTTTATTGTTTAGCATTGATTTGAAATAAATACCCATGAATGAGTATTGTGGATGGTTGAAACATTGCATTTATAGCCTTTCATTTATTACTTGTTGTGATATAAATGACTCCTTGTGATTGTGGTTTTCTCTCCTCTTTTGTGGTTGAAAGTGATTGAGAAGATGGAGATTTGGACTGAATGTTCATGAAGGTTTGATGGTGTTTTGAATGTTGTAAAAAGGAGGATTTGACCCTCTCATTTTGATGAGAAAAGTGGTTAAAGAAGTTGTAAGAAGAAGGAAATGGAAAGAGCAGAACTGTCCCGAAATCAATTTCTAGACAATTCGTTCGAGCGAACTTGATAGGTCGCTCGAGCGACCTGTCCAGAAAGTGATTACTTCCATTCTAGTAGACAGTTCGCTCGAGCGAACCAAACTTCACTCGAGCGAACTTTCCCAGAATCCTCCTAGAACTTCACAGAATGTTATTAGTTTGAGCGAACAAAATTTTTTCTCGAGCCAACATGTTCGCTCCAGCGAACCCCTTATCCGCTCGAGTGAACTCTCCCAGGGAACTTTTCCAGAGAGATCATCGCTCAAGCGAACTTCTTGTCCGCTCAAGCGATGGACACTATTCATCTGGGACCAATCTGGAAGTAAAAATGAAACATTTAGATGATTGAGAGAGGTTTGTTGGGAACCCTATTGTGATGGGAAAACTTATAAACATTGTTTGAACTTGTATGAAAATAGAGACCAAATGACAAGCTTTCATTTGAAGTTTTGAAAATCCCTAAGGTGTATAAGGAGCTCGGGATGTCTTCAAACTCAAGGAGTACCAATCTATATTGAAATTGACATACGGGAGCCTTATTCACCTTGATCAAATTTTGAATCCCGATACTTGTCTCGAAAATTATAAATTATGATTTATCATTCCCGAAAGTTTTGAAACTGTATTTTAGCATTTTGTTAGCCCGTTTATACATGCCCGAATAAAGTGATACTTGTGCCTTTGAGCATCCCATCCCGCCCGTTTACTTACTTGCACTTGATGTATTTTATACATGTCTTGATTTCTGTTATTTGACCTATGAGTTGGCACCACTAAGCTTGGATGAACTTGTTGGTTTAATCCACCGACTTGGAGATCCCCCTCCTGTCCCGCCAGCTGCAGTTTAGATCCCGCTACTCGGTTATTACTGTGGTCTTGTCTCGATGCCGCATATTGCTACTGTGGTTCCCGATGTCCGGTTCGCTACCGTGGTCATGTCCCGTATTTGTTATGTATATGTATATGTAATTTATGTTGTATCTCCTTACTTCGGTGACTGATGTCAACATCCTGATATGCTCATGTCACTTCGGTGATAGATGACTTAACTCGTGTGGTTTCCATATTGCTTGTTTCCCGATTTCCTTGGATACATTACATGTTTTATATTGCATATTGTTTTCCAGTAAACGATTCTTCTATTTTGTGAAAGTTATTGTTTTAACAGGTTTAAATATTTTCCAAGGTAATTTCAATTATTGTTATGTCTTTTCACCCACTTGCCAAATCGTTGTGTTTGACCCTTTGCTTTGGTACTCAGGTCCGGTTGTTGGTTTCCTCGAGGAGGAGCATGAGGAGGCGGTCGGAGAACCGTATCGTTTAGTAGAGTGGCATGCCGATGATGTCGTTTAGACATTCGGTTGCCGAGTTGAGTAACATTTTGGGTTGTGTTTAACTATTCTTTTGAAATTGATACTTTTGTTTATATTGGCCTTGTTGGCCTCTATTTTTAGGAATGTAATTAAATGATCTTTTGTATAAACTTTAGCTTTTCTTTTGGGGAAAGCACTAATGATCATTGCTCATTCTGATACTTGTTGAAAATGTTTTAATCATGCTATCTTAGATATGAATGTATGAATTAGATTTGCTACACGCTTCCGCATTTAAAAGAATATTCATGTTGTTGTGATATCCTCACTGCTGACACTTGTGAGAAATCGCGTATACAAGTAACATCTTTTCATTGACTCGTATACGTATTTATTAAATAAATTCATGGTATGGACTATCATCATTCAATTTAGTCTTGATCCCGGATTAGGTCGGTAACCCGGTCCGGGGTTGTGACAATTGTAATGGATTTTGACACATTACTCAAAATCATTCCACCCCTAGAGAACTGGAAAAGTTAGATATGAAAGGTAAGAAGGTCTTGAGTATAACTTGGGATGATGATGAGGACGAGTGTAGTGACAATGATGAGTATCAAAATGAAGAAGATAATGACATATCCTCTAATTGGATTCTATTTACAACGGTTGGAAAAAATGAAATTTATAATACACTAATAGATGACAAATTAGAGGAAGAGGAAACAAAAAAAGAAGACAATGAAGGTGATATTCAACAAGCTTATGATGAGCTTTATGAACTTTGTGAAACCTTAACTAAGAAAAATAAAATCTTGAAAGTCGAATCTAAGAAGCTTGTGAATGATGTAAGTATCTTGAAAGATGAATTAATTTTGAAAGACAATGAGACAAGAAATTTAGAATCTAAGTTAACTACTTCTAATGACAATCTAGCTAATGTTTAAAATGAAATTCATAACTTACAATTAATGCTAGAATCCAGTCGACAGAAACTAATTCTCTTCATTTGAAACTCATAAAAGGCAAATATGTTGTTGGTAAGTTTACTTTGGGTAATGATAAATTTTATCAAATGTTGGGCATGAACAAAAATTTTGGTGACAAGAATGGTACTATAGGTTTTGAGTGCTCCTTTAGAAGTAAGAAGAATAGTTTTCAATACATCGCTAGGACATCCCACAAACCTATAGATGTTAAATTTCCAGCCCCTAGATGGACTTGTTATTTTTGCAATCATAGTAGACACCTAGTTCCTAATTGCCCATATAGAACTCGGTCATCTCTCAAAAAGTCCTCTAGATTGCCCTTTAAGTTTGTTCCCAAAGCCACTACCTTAAGACCCTTAAAAGGGGACTTGGATTGAAAAAGAGAAAAGTGTCAAGAGTCTCCTTGTTCAAACAGCTCTAAAGGTTAACGAAAACACTACATGGTTTTTTTTTTTTTTTTTTTTTAGTAGATGTTCCAAATATATGATTGAAGACCGATCTAGATTTATCTCCCTTGAGGACTATGATGGAGGAAATGCATCATTTGGAGACAACCGGAAGATACAAATTATTGGGAAGGGTTGTGTTGGAGGTGATCAAATGCCTACCCTAAATTAGGTTTTGCTTGTGGAATATGGCTTAAAGCATAATCTCTTGAGTATTAGTCAATTATGTGACAAAGGAAACAAGGTAGTATTTGTTAGCAGTTCATGCAAAGTGTTGGATGAGAAATCCCACAAAGTGATACTCACTAGATTACAGACTAAAGATAACATCTACACCATAGAAGAATGTTGTGAAAATGAATCCATATGTTTGATGACTAAGGATCAAGAAATTCAGTTGTGGCATCAAATGATGGGTCATATAAACTATAAACTGATGAAGATGTTATCCAAGAAAGAAATTGTTAGAGGAATTCCCAAGTTAGATGATTTAAAATCTGAATTGTTCAAAGCATGTCAATTGGGAAAGAAAATCAAGAAAAGCTTTAAAGGATATTTCCTCAACTCATCCTTTTGAGCTCGTTCATATGGATCTGATTGGACCTGGACTTGTGCAGAGTATTGGTCAAAGAAAGTATATTCTGGTTATGGTAGATGATTGTTCTCGATTTGGATGTGTATATAGCTTTCCTTCATGTTAAATCAAATGTGGTAGATAATATTATAGGAATTTGCAGGAGAATCCAAGTTGAGAAGGATCACAAAATTCAGAAGATAAGAAGTGATCAAGGAGGAGAGTTTGAAAATGAAAGATTTACTGATTTTTGTGATAGTCATGGGATTAGCCATCAATTTTCTGCTCCAAATACCCTTCAGCAAAATGGAGTGGCTGAGAGGAGAAATAGAGTTATTCAAGAAATGGTTAGGACAATGCTTAATGAGAAAAATCTTGCTCATAACTTGTGGGCTAAACCGATCAATACTGCTTGCTATCTTATTAATCGAGTTTATTTGACAAAGAATACTAACAAAACCCCTTATGAACTTTACTTTGAAAGAAAACCAAATCTAGGGTACTTGAAGATATTTGGAAGTAAGTGTTTTATCCTAAGAGATAGGGAGCAGCTAGAAAATTTTGAACCTAAGTCTTTGGTTGTTGTGGCGGTTGATCCTTTACTTTGTGGTTGATGCTCATTTGCGTAGTTTATTAATGCCAATGTTGAATGATTACATGGTTTCATTACTTGTTCATCTATACCTTAGAAACTTCACTTGTAGTCAAGTTAATTAACCTCCAAAGCATAATTGGCATTAGAAAATTAAAATTAGACTAAGTTTTTTAGCCCACCCTATTCATCGCCCCTCGGGTTCGGATCCTGGACTTTCGTAAAGGGTGTACTCCAATCGGCATAGCGTATCATGAGCATAAGTGTGATCATAAACATATGGAGTACCTCATGATCTAGATAAACATATATAAACATGTTACGTACAGACGAACACAGTCTGATAAAGTCCACAAATGAGCATAGACATAATGTACAAGTGTCTCAATATGACACACTCATATAAACATGGTGAACATAAGTAGAGTATAAAGACATAATGCATAATCAAGGCATAATATTGGATAACAAGATAACAAGGCTAAAATAGAGACATGAGATAAATCATGTGAATATCTGGAAACGTATGACAATATGCATGCAAATAGATTAATATCATGTGTCAAGGAATATACCACAATTCATCCTAAGGTCCGAAATACCCGTTGGAATCACTATCAACCTATGTGTAGTACTAAGGTCTCCGATTTCCCTGGGCAACATTAATCTTGGTGTTACTTGGGATTATGTGTACCAAATACCTTAGGCCAACACCTTTGGCTTAGTATGATTGTTTACCAAACATAGGGCAATTTTATAGGTGTATGACAGCTCAACCATCACCTATATAGCTTTAAATATCCATTTGGGCTTTATTTAGGGTCTATGGGTTCCATTGCTAAGGTCTAAGACTAAGCCCATGTTTGGCATGTCTATTTTTTGCCTCTAAACATTTATTTCTTTAAAGCGGACAAAGGTTTTGAAATTTAGAGGTGTTTGGGGCAATGATTTATAGCCTCTGCACACTTTAGAGGAAAAGAGGCAGAGCCTCTAAAAAAAGAAATGCCCCAAAAATATGCATGTAGAAATCATAGGCAATGCCTCTTGAAAAAGCAGAGGTGAAGCCATTTTTTAGGACAAAAATGCCCCTGACAAAAAATTATTTCCAACGAAAGTCCCTTTGAATAAAGCCTCGAAACCACACAAATTTATGTAGCTTGTTTGTGTTCTCATTCTCTCTGCAACTCGAAACCCTCAAGGGTTCTTGTTCATTCTACAACGTGAAAGAGGCTGGAAGGGAGAACACTCAGGGGAAGAGGTGCATGTCTACTGCTGTTTCTATTTCTTTTGTTTCTTCTTGTTTATTTCTCTATTCAGACCATTTGCTTTCTACTCTCTTTCTCTCTCTATGTTCAATCGATGTGTTTTTTTTTTTTTTTTGAATGATGATGGAAATGGTTGGAGATGGGTTGTTTGGGATGGTATTACATGAGGTTGGAAAGGGTTCGAGATGGGTTTTCGTTTGAGATGGTATTAAATGAGAAGTATCAATGATGAAGGGGTTAGTTTTGAGGATGGTTTCAATTTCTGAGATGATGGTGTTCGTGGATGAGGATGAGGATTCAGACAGCCATACCGATACTGGGGTTGTTAGGAGAGATTTTGATTTGGAGGAGGGTATTTGGGAGATGGGTTTGATTATAGAAGATGTGATTTTCATCATCATATACCCATTTCATACGTTCACCAACACAAACAGAGGACATTGGTTGCCTATAGAAAAAATACAACTAGGGTCTGGGAATGCCCTTGAAAGTTTGGATGGATTTTAACGTTTGGATTGTTTTATCTGTAATTTTTCAGAGAGCGGTTAGCCAACTCCATTAATAAAGCTTTTGTCAAACTCCATTAATAAAGATTTTCTCAAACTCAAACCCGATTTGGAAATTTGCCTGTTATTGTCTTTGCTAGAACCTTAATTCTATCCTGCACAGTTCCATTTAGGTTGAACTCCTCTAGCATAGTTTGATGCTTGTGTGGGGTTCTGTATATTCCCATTTGGAAAAATAGTTCCTTTGATCTACTAGAGCTCCATTGGTGCACCCATAGGTTCCAATTTTGGTTGTCTTTTAGCAAAAATCGATGCTTTATAGGTTTCTCTGATACCCATGATAGGAATGTTATGTTTCTTGCATATGCTTAAATCAGTCAAACTAGTTCCCTTTCATCTTTAGTTTCAGTATTTTTTTAATGCTTTTGGGTTTCTTTTGCTATAACTGAATCAATCCTACCCATTTTACCCATTTCCCTTTCTATTGAAATTCAACAGAATTTGATGATGTAAGGTGTTTTATAGATGCCCAGTTTGGCAATGAGAGCATAGAGTGCCTGGGGATAATATCCTAATTTTGTTTTTTGGGCATTGATTTAAAGCTTCAAAAAGAATTCTTTCTTTGGTTACTGTAGAATTACTAGTAGAAAAATCAAACCTTGTTAAATGAAATTCGTGCTATTTTTTTTTCTTTTTTAAGGAACTTGGTAGTCTGCTGAGTAAAAAGTGAAGGAATCTGCTTTCCTATTTACTAGTTTTGTATTATGTTAACTAATGCTATTCTCATTATTGTAGGTTTGATCTTAGGGTCCTTTTAAAGTAACTAGTTGATAGATGGATAGTAGATTATATGCTTAGTACTTTTAAGGGGACTTTGGTCGCCGGTCCCTCAACTTGTGACTTTAATGCAAACAATCCATAAAAAAAAAAATTTCATGCAGCCAAAGATCCCTCCTACACTTTCTCATACCTAAAATGTCTAATTTACCCTTTCTTTGAATCATATCCCATAATTAGTGGGATATCCCATTAATAATAGTCAACAATCATTTAATTGGCCACGATTAATGGAATCCCATTAATGAGATTTTCAAATAAATTCTAAAAACACACAAATAAATTTCAAAATAACTCAAATAAATTTAAAAAAAATGCAATAATTTCAAAAATCGCAATAAATTTTAAAAAAAGGTAATAAATTAAAAAAAATGAAAATAAGTTTAAAAAGATCAAAATAAATTTCAGAAACTATAAATAAACTTCAAAAGACTCAAATAAATCTCAAAAGATCCAAAGAAAATTCAAAAAATGCAAATAAATTTCAAAAGACGCAAATGAATTTTAAAGGACGCAAATAAAATCCAAAATACGTAAATAAAATTAAAAAATACAAATAAATTTAAAAAAATGAAAATACATTTTCCAAAACTAAGATAAACCAATTTTCCAAATTTCAGAAAAAAATTTCAAAAACTCAAGTATTTTTGTCAAAACTCAGTTAAAATTATTTCAAAAAGTACAAATAAATTTTAAAAGACACAAATAAAATTCAAAAACACAAATAGATATAAGAAAATACAAATAAATTTGCCAAAAAACAAAGAAATATTCATTCAAAAACTCAGTTAAAATTTTCAAAATGGAGATAAATTTGTCAGAAAGTCGGCTATATTTTTCAAAAAATCAAATAAATTTTCCAAAAACTTAGATGGATTTGTTCAGAACTAAGATAAATTTGTTCCAAAACTCAAATAAATAGTCAAAAACTCAGATAGATTTGTTCAGAACTCAAATAAACTTGACAGAAACTCAGATAAATTTGATAAAAACTCAGATAAATTTGACAGTAACTCAGATAAATTTGATAAAAACTCGGATAAATTTAACAGAAACTCAACTCAATTTGACAAAAAATCAGATAAATTCCCTTCTCTCTAAAGACTGCATCTAAGCTCTTCTCTCTCCTCTCTCTCACATTTCCTTGCTCTCTATCCAATTCGACTGGCCGGCTACTGGGCTTCTTCTACAAACGGGTTGGGCCAACCTGGACTAGACCCAACCCAAAACTCCCTTCTTCTTCGTTCTTCTGTTCTGGTTCAGAAACCAGAACTGTCTTCTTCTTCCTTCCTCGCTTCGGCCACGGCAGGGGCTGCGGCTCTTCTCCGGTCACACGCAGGGGCGACTCCGGCGAAGAGAATCTCCGACGTCTGTTCACGACAAGGTGGGGCCCAGCCGAAAACAGAACCCAAATCGAAGCTTGGCTGCGATTTCTCCTCTCCAAACCCTTCTCCCTCTGGTTAGCGACGTCGACGCATGGTTCTGATGGCAGCAGCCGACACCAGATCTTCCGATCAACTCCGGCGATACGCAACAGCGATCAGCAACTCGTGTGGACCACCTAGTGATCGTCTCTCTCTAACTCCGGTTTCCTGCTTCTTCCTTTCTAGATCTGCGATCTGTCACGCCCTCTAAGATCCTCTTCGGTCTTCTTCTTCCTCAGTCACGGCAACGGAGTTGCTTCTTTTTCTTCGATCGACGGCAGCAGCGTTCCACGGAGCTTCTTCTCCTATCGAACTTCTTCTCCGATCTTCTTCTCTGACGATCATGACCCATCAACAGATCTATTCGCACTGCAGCAAAATGAAAAGGAGGGATAATCCAAAATTTAAATTTTAAATTTTAAAATTTTTATTCCTAAAATGGTTGAAAGGGTAAATCAATCATGTAAATTGTATCCAAGGACCTCTGGCTGCAAACAGTCTAGCTGCTTGGACCAGAGCCCTTAAAAAGAATTTGCCTGGACTGGAGGCTGGATAGATTCAATTCTAGGGATCTTTCGCTAATTATCTCTACTTTTAAAGCATCATTTATAGTACATATATAGGAGGTTTGGGTTCATGTTTGTCTCAATCACCATTAATAATGACTGTTGATCATGATGGTTACCATTTACAAAATCAGAATGTTTAACATTGATTGTGATATTTGAGTGTATATCCAAATGTCCCATTCTATCAAAAAAATGGCTATGATATTTTATTATGTATACAAATTTACCTATAATGATAAATTATTAATGGAGTAGTCTTCAACTCACCAAGTCATTCAGGGGCTCTGTTTCTAGTCTATCTTCCCTAGTACTCAGTTTGGAAACTTCCATCTCCAAGATAGAATTTATTTTTTTAACTTCTTGGACTGCCATCTGTTTAATTTTCATATGCTACAAAACAGATAATGGAAATCCCCTATAAATAGATTCCTCAACTTACCTCTACCTAAAAATTACTGATCTTACCATGTCTTTCATTACTAACTTGAATTGGTTACTGTTGGAATTCTTGTATGTCACCGTTTCAACATATTTTGATGCACTCAGTCCATTATGTTATAACGCCCCATTACTTTTCTTACTTTTCAACATAAGAATGTTAGAAAGAAATGCAAGTAGCAATGACTTTATTAGTTTATAAGTATTCAAACTTCTAAAGATCAATGCAATCTTTGAAATAGTAATGTTAATATAAATTATGAAATCTAGATTCTAGATTCTATAAAGTGCAATGTCATATTATGTTTCCTTGTATGTGGCATATCTGAGTCTATATTTGTATTTGGAAATCCTAGTTTGCTTCTTTATTCTTTTATACCATTTTTTTTTTTTTGAATGGTTTTTTAACTTTTGATATAGAGGGTAGATGAAGTGATTAGTTGTCTTGGCATGACTGAACACATGAACTTTGATTTGTAAATCTAGTGCTCTAAAGTCTAACCAACAAAACTATGTGACCATTGTTACATATATAAATTACATGCATTTGGTATCTATCCATGTCATATTTTATATTATTCGAGATCACTGTACCATTAGTAAATGATACCTTTTCATCATAGAAACCAAGTCAGGTTTTGGTAGAAACCTTGCTATCTTTCTGGCGTCCAATATTAATTAGTAGTTGGGCGAGTTTGTGGTTGTTTTCCAGCAACACTCCAAGATATATTACTGGTTAAGTCTTTTATTTTTGAATTCTTGAATGACAACTGAAGTAGGTTTTTTACTACAACTCTTTCTAATGCTTCTCTTCTTTCGTATTTGGTGTATCTTTTGTATTTGGTGAATGGCACAAAACTGAACAAGAACTTAAAAAAAAAAAAAATGCTCAATCTTTGTTAGGTGTAATTATCATGTCGTCGGAGAAAGGAAAGTCAAAAGAGACAGATGACATATATCGTGCTTCTTGGTCGGATGGTACAAGAAAGTGTGTTATTGACATCTGTTTGGAGCAAGTGAGAGCTGATGGCCGCCCAGGGGTGCAATTTAGCTCAAAAGCATGGAAGATGATAATAGAAAATTTTACTTAAAGGACATGACACAGTTTCAATCAAAAGCAATTGAAGAACCAACTAGATCATCTGAAAAAATTATACAATGCCTGGTTGCACTTGATTTCCAGAGACTAGCTCACTGCATATGATCGCTTTTAGGTCTTTTATGGTTAAGGAGAAAAGAATTATCTGGACTAAATTCAAGACAGATGAGGGAAAGATAACTTGGCTCAAATCTTTAATGGAAATAAAGAAAGGAAATGCTTTTGGAGTTTCAAGTGATATCTAATTGTTTGGATTTTTTTTTTTGTTTGTTTTGAGACATTAATGTTATGTCTCTCTTAAACTTTTGTTCTTATATTTAGATTTTGAAACATGAATGTTATGCTTAAAACATGAATGTTATGTTTTAATCATGGTATGGTGTTTTATTTAAAGAATGTTTAAATTATTAAATGTCTCCAAATATGAATGAATGATTAGTTATGTTTTGTTTGCAATATATATAGAGTATATGGACCGATTTTAGAATGAAATATCTTACTTATCATATTGTTTTACAAGAAGCGACAACAACGTTTGATTAAGGAACCATGTAGGAACTCAATCCTAACGGGACATGGTCATGTTCAAATCATTTTGAATGGGAACCCTAGTATTTGACATCATCTATTACGTATGGAACAACATGTGTTTCGGCGTTTATGCATGAATTTTTAAATCAAAGAATTTACTGAAAGACAACAGATATATACTTGTGGAGGAGCAGTTGACTATGTTTATGATGGTCATTGCGCATGCCCATATGAATAAAGTGATACAAGATAGATTCCAACACTCAGGGGAAGCTATTCATAGACACTTCCGTCAGCTACTGATAGCAATGATGATATTTGCAAAAGATATGATAAAGCCACCTCCACTAGATACAGTGCCTAAGGAATTACTTTTGAATCCACGTTTTGAGCCATATTTTAAGCTATTGCTTTCTTTCCTTGACACCACTTTTTTATTTAAGCTAAATTCTTTTGAAAATTTTATCAATGTTGATTTCTTCTTTTCAATAGGATTGTATTGGTGCTATAGATGGCACCCTTGTGCATGCCATTATCCAACCAGAGAAAAAAATTCCTTATAGAGGTAGAAATGGGGAATGTATGCAACAAGTTATGACAGTATGTTCGTTTGACATGCTCTTTACCTATGTGGTATGTGAATGTGAAGGTACAGCTCATGATCAACGGATTCTCTTGGATACCATTTCTGATGAAAGGCTAAAGTTTCCACATGCCTCGCCTGGTAAGAAAGTATGTGTAGTGCTTTAAATATTAACAAATGATTGCCACAACATAGTTTGACGTGCCCTTTAACAATTGTCTTGAATGGTCTTTAGGTAAATACTACTTGGTTGATACTGGTTATACAAACACGAGGGGGTTTCTTTCTCTATTTTGAAATGTCCGATACTGGCTTCCAGATTTTCAAGGTGTTGCCATTCCTCGTACTAGAGAGAAGCATTTTAATAAATTGCATTCATCCTTAAGGAATGTGATCAAGAAAAGTTTTGGAGTATTGAAAGCTCGATTCCCTATCCTCAAGCGGATGACTCCTTACCCATTTCCTGTACAACGGAGCATCGTAGTTGCTGCAATGGCGATGCATAATTTCATTAGGAAAGAGGATATAGAAGATCAATTATTTTCACAATTTTCAAAGGATGATGCCCAAGTAGAGCATGACACTGACGTTAAGGAATCACATTGAGAAAACGCTTATACATTTGATATCACAGATTGGATAGAGATAAATCCTAAGAGGAATTCAATTGCAGATGCCATTAGGCGAGATGCTTCTTCTTGTGTTTTATTTTTATCATCTTATGTCATGATTTATCTTATGTCATGCAACATGGAGTGATGGTGTGTGATGATGGAATAATGGAGATAATATATAATTGTGTTTGATGTTGTAATTTTTAAATTGTGTACAAGTTATAGGCCATATTTTGATGGAAATGGTTGTAGTTTTCAAATGATAAGTAATTATGATGTTAGGGTACGTGTGTAGAGGGCATAATTTGATGAAAATGTGCATAAGTTCATATTTTACATAATGACAGAAGATACCCCTCTAAAAAGAGGTCAATAGATGGCATACCAAACGGTCTAGCTATTTGAAGTAGACCCGTTTATTACCAAACACATTTTTTTTTGTTCTAGCCTCTTTTTTTTATAGATCATTTTTTAATGGCTCTATTTTGAATGGTCTGTTAGAAAAAGAGTAGAGATGCCAAACAAGGCCTAAGTTCAAGAATCCCTGCAAATTCTATGTCTCTATGGTTAGCTTTCCATTCAGCTCAAATCTTAATAAATCACATTTTTACATTAAAATGGGCATATTTAAGCTTGCTAAAAACATGTTAAATAGATATTAAACATAATACATGTTCAAAACCACGTTAAATAAATATTAACATAATACATGTTTCAAATCCACAAAACTTCCTAAATACCATAGTTAGCTTGGAAACGAGTGTCCTAACATGTAATGCATGAAAAATCAAACAAACAAGCAACAAGAATGTTATTATAAGTGTTCACTTGCCTTACCCTAGGTGCCAAGCTCAAATCCCACTTGGTCTCCTAATGTATCCTCACCACACGTTCTAAAGTTTCTAGTGTCTTTTATTTCCTAGAAACTTATGGTATTCTGATATTAAAAACTGCTACGCCCCCAAAATGGATTACTGCAGTTATCCACGTCTCGAGGCATGAGCTTATGATATGTGGGGTAATTGCATTTCTTTCTTAGGGTTACAAGTGTGAGGATTAAAGTTGTGTAGATAATTTATTGAAACTTCAAAGCAAGAATCTTGGTCTTTTGGAATTTGTTTCCAACTTGAATTGTTTTCCACCATGAGTGTACTAAAATTGAAACTCCTTTATCTCCTGCAAGTCTTTACACTTGGGCCCACATCTTGCCTTGAGACTTTTCTAAAATCTGATTTCAAATTTTGTTGCGCAGTTTGAATGAGGTAGGCCCCATAATGGATGTGAAACGCTAGTGGGCCTCACATGGAATTGGGATGTCTTGCAATTTATAGTGCCATCCCACTTAGAATTAAACAATCAGTTTCTCGATGTCATATCTCACTAAATACAGCTCCGATAAGCGGAATCTTGGGCTCTACGGATATCTACTCGAAAAGAGCTTTCCAACGGTGGCTAGATTTCTCAAATGTTACACTCGATTTGATAGTTATGACTGTTTTAGATTTGCTGCCATGAGAGAAACGGGAATAATTGTAAAAGAAGTTTCCACCCTCTTTCCTTCTTTTATTCCTTTCTCCACAAAACAAGAGTTGTTACTTTCTTTTCTTTCTTGAGATTGATTTGAAATAAACCTAAATCTGAATTTGAATCTCCAATCTCTTCAAAATAAAGAAGATTTCTTGCAACAATTTGTATGTGGGACCCACTCATGGCCGTCCACCTTGGAACTCACGCCCAAGGTGGTGTGGGTCCCATGGTGTGTCTTCTTCTTGAATTTTCTTCTCTTTAATTTCTCTCTTTCGCGGGCCCCAAGATCTGAAATTCCCTACACAAATAAATCAATGATCAATAAAAACTCGGTTCATGTAGGAAAGGAATAATACATCATGAGAGATCCAAGAATAGCTCCTTACCCAAGTGGTAAGGAATGACAGTTCTCACCTGCCTGCCAAGAGTTCAAACCCTAGGTACGCCAACTCTTCTCATGTGTGCGGGCTTCCTTCCCACTTGTGTGGGCTTTCTTCCTGCGTTTGCGGGTTTCTTTTCCACTTAAGTGACCTGCCTTTTCATGTGTGTGCGGGCGGTCCTAGCCCTATTGGCTGGGTTACGAAAAAAAAAAATGTGCGACCAAATTCACACTAAATAAATGCATGAGATGTCACTATTTTATCTAATTTTCCTTAATTAAACCAATGGATCATTTGATGTGTGAATCGAAAGTAACAATGATTTTCTGACTTTTCATGCTAAATATAGAAAGTTCCGTGATTTCTTGCAGAAATGTGAATTTTCTATTAATTTTTACTTGAATTTAGATTTTGATTTACACAAACACAAAATCATGATTTTCCAATAAAATGAAGCATGCTATGGTGATTAAGTCCATAAATCCCTTAAAATTGATGATGAAAATATGCAATTTTAAGGACTTATCACAAGATAACAGATGAGGGTCACCTTTCATCACTGACACATAAGGATTGACTGAATGGATATTGCTATCAGTGTTTAGTAACATTTATACTAAGAAACTAAAAAAAATTAGATGATCAGACTTTAATTTCATCTACCTTTAAGGAACCAATTAGCCGAAAAACTAATTGCTCGATCTCAATTTACTAACTTTTTAACTAGATATTAGAAAATCATAAAATCAGATGATCAGGTTAGCAATTCATTAACATGTAACTAACCAAATTAGCTGCAAAAGTGATTGGTTGACCTCCTCTTCTAATACCTGCTCTTTAACAAACATAGGCACCCTTTTGCTAGGGTTGTAAAAGGGTCGGTTCCGGTCCGGGTGCATGGTGGGCCTGGAACCGGTACCATTAAGGAAAAGGTGGAACCAGATCCGGACCTAGAACCGTTTCGAAATCGATTTCTTGGCTCCGGAACCGGAACCAGAACCATATATGGGACGGGTCCGGATCTACATAGAGAATGATATCAGAAAAATATTATTTTTAGGAGAGATTTCGAAAATTTAGGTAATATTTCGGGTCTTGGATCCGCGGGTCTAAATAAGGGTCCAGACCCGATTTTTAACGGGTCGGAATCTTCGGATAATCGGAGAATCGGGGACCAATTACATCCCTACCTTCTGCCTTAAAATTCCATATGAGAGAGCTGCTTCCCAAACCTCATCTCCTTCACTAGAATATGTAATAAACCCTCATATCCAATCCATCTCTTGATTCATCTATCAATACTATATTATTTGCAAACAACACACTATATTTATTACTAATGGTCTAGTGAGGACCGTCCCCGCAATCTTATAGTGAGGACCACTTGAGGACCTCCTAGTAGGGCCCATTTTATGACCCATCCAAATGGACCACACTTACACAAACACCCCTCCCCCGGGATCAGCTGGGCATATAAATCAATTAGCAATTGTTGGGCCCACTAAAACAGGAGTCTTGGACTATATATGAGATTAAAAAAGCAAGAGGCTGGCAGTTTTCATGACTTGATGAAGAATTAAATTCAAACCAATTTCATCTGGAGTCAACCCAAAATAGGAAAGTACAAATATTTCTAATACCTGTGGGATATCTTTGTAGAATACGAGTCAGGGCCGGCTCATCCATTAGGCGGATGAGGCGGTTGCCTAAGGCCCTGTAGTTGCCCAAGGCCCCATAATGAAAAAAGCTTAAAAAAATATTAAAAAATTCATTAAGTGCCCCATCGTGGAGCCCGCCCAAAGCCTTTTCATTTCCCTCTCTCCATTAGTCCATCTGAGGCCAAAATGAAAAATCAAGAACGACATGGCCTAGCTCTCTCCATTCCCCCATTTCCAGTGCTTTCTCCCTTCTCTCTCTATTCTGCCAGGTACGATCGTCAATCGCGCAGAGAGACGCTCCTCTCCTCAGGCAACTTTGCCCTTCCCCATCGCTGGCTCTCTCCAATTCCAGCTTTTGCCCTAACTCTCCTCTTATCTGCATCTTGCGATCGACTTGGGCAATGGGCGACGACGATGCTGTCTTCATCGGGCGACTGGCACCCTCTCTCCCACGACCAAAGACGATCGATCCCAATCGTTGTTCTCTATCATGCGATTGTAAAATACAATCGTCCTCATCTCTCTCCTGCCAGGTTAGGCCCTTTCTTTGCTTTTCACTTTTCAGTTTCTGTCCTCAGTCCTCTGCAACCAGTAGAAATGGTATTTTGGGTTTTTTGTTTTTAATCTATTTTGGGTTAAGGGGAGGGTTTGGATGGCTTCTGATTTCCATTTCCAACAGGCCCCCATCCACACCCATTTGCTCTCTTACAGTCCAGCTAGGGCTATTTTGGGATATGGGTTTTGTTAAAATTTTATTGAGAGATCATTCTGCAGATTCGATTTCACTTGGGAATTTCAAAAGTCACAATAAAAGTCTGTAGATTTGGTTTCACTTGGGAAAATCAAAAGTCACAATAAATGATTATAACTCCACAGCCAAAAAATAACGTTGCAATTCATCTATAAAAAAAAATCAGAACATAAAAACCTTCCTTTTATACCTGACGAATTTACTTCATGATTCATCTCTCTCGACTTCAATCTCTAATTTAGAATTCTAATCCCTTTTATATTTTGATCTATCTTACTCAGTTACTTGTAATCTTGTATTTGCCTTCGAGACCACTCCTATCACTGCACTTGAGGCCTCGAATATTCAATATCGAAGAAGGCAATGAGCAGGAAGAAGGTAAAGTAACTTTGAAATCTTTCACCGTTTCACGTCTTTTAGTTTTATATTATTTTATTTTTTAGTTTTAATTTTATATTTATTTGTGTGGTAAAGAAATAGCCACATCAGTGTTATTGTACGTCTGCACTATACAGACGTTGAGACTTAAGTGATATTGTTCTTTTTTACTATAAAATATGTCTAATAGAAAATATGCATCTGGATATGAAAAGCTTAAAAAAAAAAAAAAAAAGAATAGAAAAATTGATTGAATCCCAAAAAGGATCTTTAAATAAATTTATTACTAGTAATAAACAAAATATAACAACAAATTTAGGTGAAACATCTATAGATGATCGAGAAATACACCAAAAAGAACCAACTGATAACAATATAAATCAACAAACACAACAAAAAGAATATGGAGATAATGAAACCATCCAACAAAAGAAAACTGATGATAGTGTTCAAGAATGTACTGCTACAGTTATTGTTAGAGAATTTGTGAAAAGCATAGAAGAAAATAAAAATATTGAAGATATATCTGATTCTATTCCTTCAAATATTTATGACCCTACTCAATGGAAACATGTTGATACAAAATTAAGAGATTTATTAGTAGAGAAAGGTCCAATTAGATATAGCAATATAAATTTTCCTAAGGATGAAAACTCTAGACATTTTTCTACTGCATATTATATACAAAACTTGTCAAATGGGGAGAAACATGATAGAAAATGGCTAGTGTATTCAACAGACTTGAATAGAGTATTTTGCTTTTGTTGTAAGTTGTTTAATTCAAAGCCTAATATAAGTCAACTAGCTAATGAAGGAACTGATGACTGGAAAAATCTAAGTGTTAAACTTAAAAAACATGAAACAACCAATGAACATATTACTAACATGACTGCTTGGCTTGATTTAGAAATGAGATTATTAAAAAATAAAACAATTGACAAAAAAGTCCAAGAACAAACTAATAAAGAAAAAGATCATTGGAAAAAAGTATTACTAAGAATTATTGCTGTAGTAAAAACCCTTGGTAAAAATAATTTACCATTTCGAGGACAAAATGAAAAGATTTACCAAGAAAATAATGGAAATTTTTTAAGTTTGATTGAGATGATTTCTGAATTTGATCCAGTAATGCAAGAACACATTCGACGTATTCAAGATGGTGAAATTCATAATCATTATCTTGGGCATAATATACAAAATGAATTCATACACTTGCTAGGAACTGAAATTAAAAATCATATTATTAAAAAAATCAATGAAGCAAAATATTTTTCAATTATACTTGATTGTACCCTAGATGCAAGTCATCAAGAACAAATGTCTCTTGTACTAAGATGTGTTAATATTACAACAAACCCAATAAAAATAGAAGAATATTTTTTAGAATTTATTAAAGTAGATGATACTACTGGAAAAGGCATTTTCAATGAATTATTAGATGTAATAAAAAATCTTGAACTTGATATTAATAATGTTCGAGGACAAGGTTATGATAATGGGTCTAATATGAAAGGCAAAGAGCAAGGGGTGCAAAGAAGATTGCTTGATGTAAACCCCAAAGCATGTTACACGCCATGTGGTTGTCATAATCTTAATCTTGTTATATGTGACATGGCTAATTTTTGTCCTAAAGCTATTTCATTTTTTGGAATAGTCCAACGTATTTATTCTTTATTTTCTTCATCAACAAAACGATGGAAAATTTTACAAGATAACTTGCCGATTCTAACTCTAAAACCACTCTCACAAACACGTTGGGAAAGTCGAATTGAAAGTATCAAAGCAATAAAATTTCAAACTCCACAAATAAGAGAAGCTTTATTGCAACTAGCAAAAATGACTGAAGATCCCAAAACAAAAAGTGAAGCTAATTGTTTAGTTGCATATGAAATTGAGAACTTTGAATTCATATTAGACATGACTATATGGTATGATATATTATTTGCGGTTAATACTGTAAGTAAAACTATGCAATCCAAAGATATGCATATAGATGTTGCCATTGATCAATTAAAAGGTCTTATTTCTTTTTTTTCAAAATTATAGAGAAAATGGATTTAAATCTGCCATGATTTCATCAAAAGAGATTGCAATTAGTATGGAAATAGAACCTGTGTTTAGAGAAAAGCGAATAATTCATAGAAAAAAACAGTTTGATGAAAATGCCAATAAAGAAACAACACAATCTGCTGAAGAATCTTTTAGAATTAATTATTTCTTATTTATAGTAGATCAAGCAATTTCTTCAAATCAAAATAGGTTTGAACAATTTCAAATATATGAAAATATTTTTGGTTTTTTATTTAATTCCAAAAAACTGAAATCACTTGACGATGCTAGTTTGCAAAAAAAATGTCATAGTCTTGAAAACTTTTTGAAAAATGATATTGATGGTTTAGATTTATTTTCTGAACTAAAAGTTTTAAAAGAATTTTTACCAATAGAGGAAAGCACTCCAATTGATATTTTAAATTATATAAAAAGACTTGATTCTTTTCCAAATGCATGTATTGCTTATAGAATCTTATTGACAATACCTATTACTGTTGCTTCTGCAGAAAGAAGTTTTTCAAAATTGAAATTGATAAAATCTTATCTAAGATCAACAATGTCTCAGGAAAGATTAAATGGATTAGCCATATTATCAATTGAGAAAAAGATATTAGAAGAATTAGAATATAAAGATTTAATTAGTAATTTTGCATCTAAAAAAGCAAGAAGAATAATTTTTAAATAAAAATAGTTAGATATAACTTAATTTAGTTTGATATAAGTAAAAGCCCCCATTTTAACTTCTCGCCTTAGGCCTCAAAATCTTTTGAGCCGCCCCTGATACGAGTAGGAATCTAAATCCTACGAGAAATAGAAAGTTGAGTTCAAAAGTCGGTTAGTTAAGGTACCTTTTCCTTCTCGTTTATAAATATAATAGAAGGCAAACGTGAAACACCAAAACGATCAGTCATCCTCTGCTCCAACAATCTTGAGGTTCTATTCTCAGAAATCTCTGAAGCTTCCTTTCTTTTCAGAGGGACGACATTTACAGTGGGGTCTGATCACTTGAAGATTTCTTCCAAGGATTAATTTCTGGTGATCTTTCACAAACATTCTCAATCATCTCTCGGTTACAATCATCTCTTTTGTTGGTTGCATCAATGTGAGTCTGGTTTCTAAATTTGTTTCTCTTTCTTATGTCTTTCTTTCTTGTTCTTTTGCAATTCTCTGTATATGTCTATCAGCTGTCTCTCTGTTTCTTCCTTCATCTCTTTCAATTCTAACAAGCCAATGCATTGACATTCTTTTCACTTTTATTTTATTTTTTTTAAATTTAGAAACCTTGAGAGATCTTAATGATACATTGGATTAATCTTTGATCTCTACATTCATCAGGTTCTTAGATCTCAACGATGATTGGGTTTTTTAATTTCTTTTTATATTCTTACCCCATACATCAGATTGTTCAATTTTGATTTCTCTTCTTTTGTTTAAAGTTTTTTACATTTAGAAAACTTGAGAGATCTTGACCTAATCTGATCAAGATCATATATTATTAATCTTTGATCTTCACATCCATCAGGTGCTTGAGCAACTTGAAATGATACACGGCTTATTCCCCCTGTTTTTTAATTTCTTTTAATTTTCTTTTAGATTTATCTTTAAATTTGTCCATCTGCATGCAAGAAACTCAAGTCTATTCTTTGTTTCATGTACAGTTGATCCTAAAAGCCAGCAAGACTAGTGTTGAGAGATGGGGAAGAGAAAGTCAAGGGCAAAACCACCGCCCAAGAAGAAAATTAAGCTTGATACGTGCTTTATGTGCCCCTTCTGCAACCATGCAGGCACTGTTGAATGCGACATGTAAGTAACTCTTGATTCATTGTTTTATATTTTTTTAGAGAGAAATCATTTCTTGTAAAATCATTGTTTTAAGGAACTGAATCATGTGAATGTGGATCTGTTGTCCTTTCAGGGATAAGAAACATATGACTGGAGAAGTTGTCTGCTATAATTGCAGAGAGAGTTACAGCACCACTATCCATCGTAAGTTTGTAGATAAATCATCCCAAGTTTCTCTGAATTTCTCAATACACCAATGTCATATATATATATATATATATATATATATATATATATATATAAATCATGACACATGGACCTAACCCAGACACTAGAACCCAATTTTCTCTCTTTTTCTAATTCAATCCAAAATTATCGATAATGGTTTTTTCTCAATTATTGTAAATTAATAATGGTAAGGTGAGAGTTTCAAATTGTGTTCGGGTTTCTAATATGTTTCAGAGGGGGCCTAGAGTTGGCTCAAGTCTTGTACAAGGAAGAATCATTAAATGGGACTGGTCCAAGTCTGGCTTCACCATGGACTCGATCTGAACTCATCTTGTTGATATTCCTATAATGATATTTAATTGTAATGTATATTATTATATATTTGTGTGACATTGCCTCCCGAAATGTTTTTGAATATCGGTCAAATATGTAAATCTGGACCCTGAGAACAAATTTTTGCAAAGTGCCCCCCTGAAAAAGATTTCGTGGCTCCACCTTGTACATTTGACTGAAGGTCTCAGTCTAGGTATGGTAGTAATAGATATAAATCTGAACTGGATGCGTGTTGCCCTAAAAGACCAATTGGTACAACTATTTCACTGGAGCCAACTTTAAGAGTATTCAGATTGAAATCTAGTGATGATAAAACCTGACAGTTTAACGATTAGGAAAGATGAAGATGGAAACTTTCAATATAAACAAACACCAATCTAGCAATTGATTTGCTAACATATCGGTAGCTTCTCATGCTGAGGATAAGATAGTTGAAAATAATGGTCATTCTAGCCCCATTAATGGATGGTTTCAACCAAATGATGGAACTACATGTGAACCTACCCAACAAAATAGGATAAGTCCATCTAAAAATGCATTCACAGTGGTTCTCACCTCCAATGAGTGAAAATGTGGTGGCGCTGAAGTAGTGGTAAAATCAAATTGGGCCCATCACAATGGTGAGAAAATGGTAGGGCACAACCAACATTGGAAATCAAGGCAGCCCCTTTTAAATTAAGAGACAATGCATTTTCATGGTTATTACTCTGCTTTGCACCAAGATTTTACATCTATGTGTTATATCTGTAAATTAAGAGGCAATGCATTTTTCATGGTTATTACTCTGTTTGCGCCAAGATTTTCCATCTACGTGTTATTTCTGTAATGTTCCCATCATTTTGTTGGGCATCTAGATTTTGATCATTTGGTGGACTCACTGTGTCTCCATTATTAAGTTCTTATTTCAGCTGAATGGTTGTCTTACTACCGTGGATCATTTTTTGAACATGGTGCCCCTTCACTTCTTTAATACTCTCAGTAAAACCTTCATTACTATCAATTCTAAGGAACTCAATACTCAATATTGAGTAAATAAATTGGCTCTTAGAGTCGGCCAGTCGAACAAACAATGACTATGAAACAATCAAACATGAGGATGTAAATTTCATAAACATGTCCGATTGAGGTAGATTAATTCTTGGAGACACATACCCTGCTCAAGACGCCGGGTAAAAATGTCCACATTTGGGAATCCGGGTGACTGGTTATGGACCTGAACTTATAGGAGGTCTTCTTAATGGCTCATTGATCTTAGATCCTTGGGTCTAAGAAGATGACAGTGTCCAGTATCAAACTGAAAGAAAAAATCTTATTGTATAAACTTTGTCGAGTTTACATTGCAATATCATACTGCATCCACTTTAGTTCGTTTAACAAAAGAAAAGGCCAAATAAAGCCATTGAAATCTACATGGCCTTCTGATTTGAACAAAAAAAAAAAAAAAAGGGAAATCTACAATGGCCTTCATATTTGGTCAAGCCTTCCTATGCTAATGTTAAATCCCTTGTTATAAGCCCAGATCCTCAATTTGGTTGGTGTAGTATCTCTTTGATCAAACCAAGAGCCATCACCATAAGCAACAAAATAATGAAATGAATCAGTATGTGTGGACTGCCAGTGAGAGGCCCAGAAGAAGTAAGATTTCAGTATACTGTGGAGCATTGATCCAACAATGAGATACACTAGCACTCGTGAGATGAATGGTAGTGAGCATTAGCTACAAGACAGGAAGGTGATGATCATTAACGCTCTCCACTTTTGAAGCCAAAGTCTACATGATACAAACTTCTCACAGTTAGTGGAAATCTATTATATTTCTTCTAATTATAGATAGGATTCACTCTTTATAAGAACAGTATCGTCATACAGATTATTATACTTGAAACTTTTATCATAAAGATTTTGCCATGGGCTAGATTTTTTTTTCCAGACAATGTAGGGTAGGCCAAGTGCTACTATTGTTTAAGAAACCTTGAGACATTATCATACAGATGTGTCATACTGGTCCATTCTAGCCCTCTCAAAATCCATCATCTTTCCTTAAAGGGAGAGGTGCCTAGAAGCAGACCAGGCCAACTTCTCCGATATCCTATCTATTCAAGTTTAGACACGGATAGAGGTATGCCTAAACTCTACTCTAGTGTTGCTTCCAGTGATAACCTTAAGACTAAGACCATAGCAAAAAGCCAAACAAGCTAAACTTCAGATTCACTGGGGTTATTTTCAAACTTCTAAATTGGATATTCAGGTTTGCCAAACAGATTGTTTGACCCTTTAGTCATTGCCATTTGACAAATTTTCACAACCTGGGACCACAGTCTACCCAACACTAGACATGGTCATTGACTTGTTGGTTTTGACTATTAATGGTTCTACTTTTACCATCACTTAGAATTGTTAAGATCCAATTTCCAACTAAAATTTTGTAGATTTGTTAGATTTCCTCGCTAGTCCAACACCAATCAAATTTGAGACAAATTTTCAATTCAAATGATCTTTTATAATGGGCCATCAATCAATCCCAAGAAGAAAAGCTATTTTACAACCATTATGGAGGCTCTTTCAAGACCATATGAAGGCCAGCAATTGACTATAATCTGGTTATACGAAACTACCATAACAAGGCCTGTTTTGCAATTATAATTGTTTGGTTTCTTTTTTTTTTTTTTTTATTATTATTTTCATTGATGGGTTCTATTAGATAACCATAATGAGGGCAGCAATTATAAGGGCAGCAATTAAGAGTAATAAAGATCCCAAGCTGTAACTCAGCTACCTGGTCAGGGACATGGGCGTGTGTGCGAGTTTGGTAAGTGGCCCAGTAATTGTCGTTTAATTGGCTCATCTTAAAGCTGGAACAAAGGCTTATTTATATTCGTTTTATAGGCACAGTAAGAAGATGGATTTCATAATTATAATACGAGAAAACAGTTGGACATGCTGGACTAATTTACATTCATTAATAGGATATACAATCAATTAGTTTCAGTAATCACACATGATGCTGGTTTTAGAGGCCATCGGGAACATATTATACTTATGGCCATCATAAGGTTTGTAATTGAATTAAGACAAAATTGACACTGATCATTAAACTCAATCAGCAGAGATCTCTCTTGTCAAAATAAAAAGTAGATAATGTTCCAATTAAAAAATATGGTGAAACTTGATTAAACTTGTTGGGCTTCAATTTGGTGATAAACTTACCACCACAGTCCACCACATCACCGGAGGCAGCCTGCCATATACATGGTCATCTTTTCCCTGTCCACGACAGGGGCTGCCCACTGTGACATGGCGGACTGTTAGAATGTATGGACTCAATCCATCAAAGATGTAATAAATTGATTAATTTCATTATCCGTCAATAAAATTATGCTTTCCTTTCATTAGATGAATGGTGTTTTATTACTTAATAAAACATGACCAATACATATGACATGATGGTTCATGAGATGAACCGGATCCCATTAGTATATTAGATGTGATATATGTGTATGGATAAAATCCATATACGGGAGACATGTATCATAAATCTTATACTTAAATATCTTCACAATCAGTGATGAGATTGGGCATTTATCTGATAAGGTTGTAACACTTTGATCACTATGAGATAGAGTGATTTGCCTCGATCATCAGAATGTAAGATTCTAGATCATGGTGATGGTACATTGGATGTATTGAAGGACTATGAGAACCACCTTATGGAATACTATCTCGATTTTAAGGTCTGCTCTCATAATTCCCTAACAATAGCTCTCAATCCTAAGACATTGATGAACTTAAGTTTTTATCTATTCATTTGCTTTAATTCACCAATGAGTGAGGCCAACTGTAGATTAACACCTCGGTGTCTTGTGTACGTGGTAGTAGAACTGTGAGAACATCCAATGGTCAAGATGAAATCTATCTATATTATCCCCTTATGCCAATTAATGGATATGTCATTAGTAAGTACGCACCCATCTCGATTAAGAGTTAATTGAATGGTACTGGTGAACACTGTAATTAATTGAGGCTCAAGGATAATAAGATGTGGATCTAAGATTGGAAGGGACAGATTTGATCCAATTGATCTATGGATATTGATAAAGAGCATACTTGTGGTAATTGGGAAGTTTAGGGTCTTCTTTGTGATTTATTCCTAAGACTGGTGTACAATTGCATTTATATAGTGGTGTTATTTGCAATTAACTGTGAGCCCGGATTGCACATGAGATGTGGGGTCGCAGTGTCCCAGTTAGAGCCAGCTTTCTATGGAATCCCTAGTGATCCCCACGCTAGTCTAAGTTATTAGAAAGATACTAATCATACTTGAACTCTAAAAGGAAGGAATTAGAAAGTTACTACTTCTATTTGAAGTAGGACTTCTAATAGTGGTAATAGTAAGTTACTAATTGTTGTGAATTACTATTAGAAAGGAGAAAGTTACTAATTTGTAATGGGAGTTGCACTTCTATTTCAATCAGTAAAAAGAGGAGGTTTGGCAAGCTATAAAAGGGGAGCAAAGGGGCTGGGACGTCCAACCTTGGAATTCACGCCCAGTCCCCCTTTGTGCAAGAGTTGCACATCTCTCCTCTCTCTCTTCTAGTTGTCTTCTAGTTCCTTAAAGCTTCTAGTTGGGTTTTCTCTTTGATTTTTCACCAATCTTCTTGAGAAAAGAGATCTGATAGTTGGTCTGAAAGATAATTAGATCTTAGAGATCCTAATTAGCTGCAATGAAAGAGTTTCTTCAACTAGCAAGTCATCTTCTCCATTAGAGCACTACCGGGCTCCAAAGGTATAATATACTTCTTTATTTCTGTGGATTATTTTGGTTGCATGGTGTTGCTGATTTCTATCTTTTAGATAGAATTTATTACAGTACATGATTGATGAGATGGGTTTATGGTCTTATGGGTACTTAATCCCTGAATCAAGTGAGTCAAAATTTTGAAAATCTATCCACGAGGCCCACCTACTTCCAACAATTGGTATCAGAGCCATACATCATCTCTAATCATGTTAGATCAGCTATCTAAATATAAATTTTGCATGAGATGCGAAGAGGATAGATGTAGGGCTTTGTAAGGATCAGATTTGATGTTTGTTTGTATATTGTATTTGGTATGAATGTAAAAGAAGGGACTGATTTGGACAAGAAAAAGAATTTTTTGCAGGTTTTCGAGCAGGTCGCTCAAGTGGACCTCCATCTGTTCGGGTGAACTAGGTTCTAGAAAGGTCCGCTCGAGCGGACTCCATTCCGCTCGAGCAAACTAAGTGCAGAATTTTTCTTTTGGCAGTCCGAGATTTTCATCATGAGATGATGAATGGTATCCTTTGAGACCGAGTTCCTCCTATGTTCTTGATACTAACTTTGCAAGTTCATGTCTTCTCCATATGGCCCACAAGTCTTTTACTTTCTTTTTATAGTTGATGGTTTATTTGAGGCTAAGTGTAAAGAGCATCATGGTTTCCTTGGTTTCCTGCGAAAGGGCAAGGCATGGTGAATTTCCCTATAGCATTTTTATTTCCATGTTTAAATTACCATGTAAGTCTCATTATCGAGGCATAGGAATTTATGCAATTTTTCTAAATTTGTAATTTCTAGCGATGTTCGAGATGAAGAAGGGAAAGTGAAGTTGGGCTCCTAATCAAAGAGTTTGAAAATTACCAAAAGCGTTTTGGAGATGCCCAAAGAGTTTGAGGAATCTCAAAGTTTTGGAAAGTCTAGAAGTCTAAGAAGTCTATTCCGCTTAGGCCATGTGGAGGAGAGGACTAGTTTCTAATTTTAGCTCCTTTTTTTTATGGATGAATGCTTGTTCTAGAAAGTTTCCAAATCTGATCCAAACATAGCAATTTCCAAAATTGGTCAAATCAAATTAATTTTTGGAAATTGTTCTAATTAGTGTTGGTGGACCCATGAGATGGATCCATTGGCAACACTAATCTTAGAAACTGGACTTTCCTTAAAATAACTTGACTTGAAACTAATCATTGGCCCTATCATGAGATGATTTGATGTCTATATATATAGGCCCATATAACTATAAGGAAATCTTCAATTCTAACATATTAAGTGGGAGCGGGGCATTTATATTAGAAATCACCATTGTTTTCCACCATAGGTCCATTGTAAGGTAAGTATTAGCCTCGTGCCATCTTGAGAATGGTCGTTCCCAACGAAGGCTTCTACTTGTCTGGTTACTAGATATGGATAGTGTTGATGAGACGGGGGGGAGGGGGCACTCCCCAAGGAGGAGTTGCTTGCAACGGTTGTCATGCAATGCTAGTTGGTGAGTGACACTTAACTAAAATAATGATGTAGTATCCCCAAGGATTTGCTTCATGTATTTTAGAAATCGAAGTTAATCGGAAGTCATACATTATTTGGTATGAGATACCTGGATAATAATGAATGATGGGGATCATGGATAGTTAGTCTTAATCCTAATTTTGACCAACTTTGATCCGTACCGATCTAAGTGGTATTCGCACTCCCCAAGGAGGCATACCCCGGGGATTAGGATTCCGATGTATTCTGAATTTAGTGGTCATGAGGATTCCCACATAAATTTGGTAGAATACTAAACCCTAATATCATTTAAATTCATTAATTGAATGTATGGTTATGTGCTACAGTATTTTCAAGCATGAATTCAAATACTTTCAATCCACTTGCGACCATCCTCAACCAAAATAAGTTGGTGGGATCCAACTATGTAGACTGAAAATGGAACCTAGATATTGTCCTGACAACTTCGGATATAAATATATCCTTACCAAACCCCCCATTGATGAGCCAGGGCCGGATGCATCAGAAGAAGAAAATGAACTTTACACCAAATGGGCTAAAAACGATAAGATGGTCAGATGTTACATTCAGGCATCCATGTCTAGTGTTTTGCAACACCAACATCAATCATATATGACTGCATATGATATTATATCAAACTTAAAGGAGATGTTTGAGGAACAACAGAGCAGGCCTGCTAGGCAAGCTGCTATGAGGGTGCTCATTAGCTCCAAGATGGCCGAAGGCACACCAGTACAGGAACACATGCTGAAAATGATGGACTCATTGAATGAGTTAGATGTACTAGGGGCTGCAATTGATGCAGAATCGCAGATTGACATAATCTTTGAATCACTGCCGGAGTCATTCAGCAATTTCAAAGTCAATTATAATATGAATAAGATGAATCTGACTCTAGCTGAGCTGTCTAGCCAGCTAGTAGTGACTAAAGGGATTATGAAAATGAAGCCAACTGCCCTGATGACAGAAAAGTCAGTTGTCAAGTTCAAGCTGAAAGGCAAAGGGTGGAAAGGCAAGAAGAAATTAGTTCTGAGAGATCCTAAGGTGGAGAATGGTCCTAGTGGTGGTGTGGCCAAGGCAAAGGGTTCGGGGACAAAGGGAAAGTGTTTTCATTGTGGTATGATAGGACATTGGAAAAGGAATTGTCCATAATATCTGTCTAAGAAGAAGACCTCAGGTATGATTGAGTCACTTATTTCTGGAGTTAGTTTTGCAACTGATACTTCAGAATCCTGGTGTGTAGACTCCGGGGCAGCTAATCACATATGTAATACGTTGCAGGGGTTCAGGGAAACCAGGAGGCTTAGTGTCGGAGAAATCATTGTCAACCTAGGATCTGACGCTAAGGCGAAGGCTGTTTCAATAGGAGTTGTTACTTTATGTTTTTCAAATAATAAATTGGCTTTGTCAGACACATTATATGTACCGTCTTTACAGCGAAATTTAATTTCAGTTTCTAATTTGGTAAATAAAAGTTATTCTATTATTTTTTGTACTGAAGTTGTCATAAAAATGAATGATACTTTTATATGTTCTAGCAAGGTAACCAATGGGCTTTATTTGTTGACTCCCACAATGTATGAGATACATGATACTGAGACAATTAATAGATCATCATTAAAGAGGAAGTCACCTTCATCTAATCTAATAAAACTTTGGCACTTGAGGCTAGGTCATATAAACCTAAACAGGATTGACAGGCTAGTGAAAGATGGTATCTTGCCTTCATTGGTGGTAGAACCAATGCCTGTCTGTGAGTCCTGTCTGGAAGGCAAAATAACCAAGAGACCATTTTCATCTAAGGGCAATAGGGCCAAAGATTTATTGGAGTTAGTGCATGCTGATGTGTGTGGACCCATTAATGTCAGAGCCAGAGGAAGATATGAATACTTCATCACTTTCACAGATGATTACTCAAGATATGGATACATATACCTTATGCACCATAAGTTCGAGGCTTCTGAAAAGTTCAAAGAGTTTCGAGTAGAAGCAGAAAGGCAATTAGGTAAAAGTATCAAGACTCTTCGATCAGATCAATGAGGGGAATATCTCTCTGCTGATTTTATGGGATACTTATCAGAGAATGGGATTCTATCCCAGTTGTCTACTCTTGGTATGCCTCAACAGAATAGAGTAGCAAAAAGAAGGAACCAGACTCAGATATGATTAGGTCTATGTTGAGTTTCTCAATATTACCTATATCTTTTTGGGGATACGCCTTGGATACTGCGATGTACATACTAAACCTCGTACCATCTAAGTTTGTACCTAAGAATCCCCAGGAGTTGTGATCTGGGCGAAAGCTTAGTCTACATCATTTACACATTTGGGGTTGTCTCGGCACATGTGCTAAAGGTTAGGACGGATAAGTTGGAAACGAAGTCGGAAGTATGCACGTTTGTAGAATATCCTAAAGGAAGTAAATGTTGGTTATTCTATAATCCCAGAAAACAGAAAGTGCTGGTGAGCACTAATGCGGTTTTTCTAGAGGAAGATTATATGATGGACCAAAAATCTTTGGAAAATGTGATCTTGGAAGAGATTCAAAAGCAATCAATTCCAAATCCAAGTATGACCGAACTTGAGGAAGAACCACCCTTACTAGACACAGTAGTTACACCAGTGCCTCGTCATAGTGGGAGGATTGTCAGACCCCTTGACAGGTTCTCGTTCTTGGGAGAGTCTTATGAGGCAATACCGGAAGAACCGGAACAAGATTCATGTAACTATGATGAAGCAGTTAATGACAAAGATTCGAGACGTTGGTAAGATGCTATGAAAGCTAAGATGGAGTTTATGTACTCTAATCAGGTCTGGACACTTATGGACTTGCCTGCCAATATAAAACCTATTGGGTGCAAGTGAGTCTACAAAAGGAAAAGAGGATCAGATGGTAGAGTGGAGACCTTTAAGGCCAGCCTTGTTGCGAAAGGGTCTACTCAGAAAGAGTGAATCGATTATGAGGAAACCTTCTCGCCGGTAGCCATGCTCAAGTCCATCCGGATACTCTTATCCATTGCGGCCCATCTCGATTATGAGTTTTGGCAAATGGATGTCAAGACGGCATTTCTGAATGACCATCTTAAGGAAGACATCTATATGGTGCAACCAAACAATTTTGTAGCTAAAAACCAAGAGCAAAAAGTTTGCAAGTTGCAGAAGTCTATTTATGAACTGAACCAAGCATCCCGAAACTGTAACATCCGTTTTGACCACGCAATCAACTCATTTGGTTTTTGTCAAAATCTAGATGAGTCATGTGTGTACATGAAAAGTGAAGGTGACGGGGTAGTTTTTCTAATTTTATATGTCGGCAACATCCTACTCCTCGGGAAAGACATAAGAATGTTGTCAACAGTGAAAGTTTGGTTGGCCAAGACTTTTGATATGAAGGACATTGGAGAAGCTAGCTACATCCTAGGGATCAAACTCCATCGAGACCGGATAAATAGGATGATTGGATTATCCCAAGTTGCATACATAGATAAGGTACTTGTATGGTTTTCTATGCAAGACTCTAAGAAGGGTATTACACCTTTCAGGCATGGAGATTGAAAGTCCAAGAGTGAATCCTACAGGGGGGGTGAATAGAGTGAGCCAAAAATTACTAAACCAATAATGAAATCTTTTAACTTTAAAGTCACTTATGCTTTGAGAAAGATTAATTTTCTTGTGAAGAGAAGCAATCTCTAAGTTAAGCATGCACAAGAAAACTAACAACTACAATCTTGATAGTATCAAACATAAGAGCATCATCCACGAAAATAAAAACAAAAGATCAATCACATGACACAAGCATTTATAGTGGTTCGGCCAACATGCCTACATCCACTCCCGGCAACCCTACCGGATTTCACTAGCTCAAATTAAGGTTTAGGATCACCTCAAACCTTACAAATACATCACTTATGCTTTTCAAGGCTAAGCAATAACCTATACACAATGCTTTTCTTTAGGCTAAGCAATAACCTTTACACAATGCTTTTCTCTTAAATAAAATGTCTATAAATGCATGGATAAGAGAACAATGAAGTGCAATTTAATGCCTCTAAAAAGGGTGATTAGAAAGTGAAAACTTAACTTCTAGAAGCATGCATATGAATGACAAAGACTATGAATAATGCATATACTAGAAATCACTCTATCTCTTTTTAGAAAGATGAAACTTTAAATGATGCAAATATGATAAACATATGTATGAGAAAGAGTTGTTTGACAAACACATGGCTTTCCAAAAGATCAAACTTGAATGAGAAAGAACAATCTTAAGATTAACAAGTTAGATTTGAAAGCAAGGATTCATAACTCATGTGAATGGTAAATCATATGTTGATTTCATAAAGCTAAAACATTTCAAAGTTCAAAGCATGTTATGAAACACAACATCTCAAGAAGAAAGCCAACAATTTGATCATGCTTAAAAGAAAACAAAGATTTAGAAACAAAGAATGAAATTAATCTTAGGATAAAGAAAGCACACCCATTTGAAGATCAAAGGTTGAATCATTGGATTGGCTTCATAATCCCTTCACTAATTCTCCTAAAAAGTTGTCCTTTCTTGGCCTTGAAAATTCCCAAAAGTTCAGCACTTTTTTCAAAACAAAAAACCACTTTTTATAGAGAAAAAGTTCCCAACGGATAGTCCTCGGTCGACCTGCCCCTGTGCCCGGTCGACCTCCCCTTAACGGTCAAAAATCTACCCGTTGCAGAAAAAGGCTTAACGGCTAGAAGCCCGGTCGACCCATAGTGGAGCCTGTCGATCGGGTCCATTGGGCCGGTCGACCGGCCACACATGGGGTCGACCGGATTCAGCTCAGAAAAAGTACTAAATTTTGAAACATGAAACCATGAGGGCTGAACACCAAGGGACCTTGAAGATCATTGAACAAGCTTGGAATCATAACTGAAAAAATGGATGAAAATTGATTTTCAAAAGCCATGAAACTTTCAAACTAAAATATGGATTTAAAGAAGAAAACTTTGAAAAGCTTGAAATGATTTTTGAACTCAAAGATAGAACATTTTGAGATTTTAAAAACCGAACTAAAAACTTCATGAACTTAAGATAATTAAGATTTGAAAACCATGCATATCATTTAATAAAAATAAAGATTATGAATCAGAAATATGCATGAAGATCCTAAGATTAAGAACATGAAGAATGAGAGGTCAAGCTATGAAATTGAATGCATCCTATCAAATTGCAACATAACAAAAACTCTAACAATCTCCCCCTTTGCAATTTGATGGCAACTCTAGAAGCTTGAACTCTCTTTCTATGTTCCTTTGAAACTAGAACAGCAACTTCTTTGGACATTTAAGGGGCTTTGGATGAACGGGAGCATTTGGATATTTTGGAGCTTTGGATTTTCCTTGCAAAAGCAAAACGAAGGTAAAGCTTCTCCCCCTCAAATAGATAACCCTTGAATCTTCTCCCCCTCAATTGGAGACCACATGATATTTCTCTCTCCCCCTTTGACATCTAATTGCAAAGGAGCTTGCCCATCAACGAGAAAACACACAACTTTGTTAGTAGCACCTGTTTATAAGAGATATGATAAAAATAAAGTGTAGTAAAAGGTGATTAGCCAACAAAAATTCAGAATTCAGGGATTGGGCCAATGCCCAATTGATGTCTCAATTTTATGAACCGATCATTTCCAAGGGGTTTAGTAAATAAGTCAGCCAATTGGGAGTCTTTTGGAACAAAGATTAACTCAATAGTGCCTTGATCAGCATGATCGCGCAAGAAATGATAGCAAATGTCAATGTGTTTAGTGCGAGAATGCTGAACAGGATTTTTAGAAATGCTAATGGCACTAGAATTGTCACACATGATAGGCATACATTGTTGTGGAACATTATAATCTAACAAAGTTTGTTTCATCCACAACAGTTGAGCACAACAACTACTTGCTGCAATATATTCAGCTTCGGCAGTAGACAAGGATACAGAATTTTGCTTTTTGCTATGCCAAGCTACTAAGCAGTTTCCTATGAAATAACAGCAGCCACTGGTGCTTTTCCTATCATCTATAGATCCTACCCAATCTGCATCACTGTATCTAATCAATTGTAATGAGGAGTCACAAGGATACCAGATGCCATAATGAGATGTTCCATTGATATATTTGATAATACGTTTGACAGCTTTAAGATGGGACTCACGAGGATCTGATTGATACCTAGCACAACCAACACTAAAGGATAGATCCGGTCTGCTAGCTGTAAGGTAGAGGAGGCTACCTATCATATTTCTGTAGATTTTTTGGTCTACCTTTTTACCATGGGGGTCACTAGAAAGTTTTGATGTAGATCCCATGGGATTGTAGTTAATTTTAGAGTTTTCTAGACCAAACTTCTTAATAATTTCTAGAGCAAATTTGGGCTAACTAAGAAAAATTCCTTTCTCGGTTTGGTTAACTTGAAGACCAAGGAAAAATTGCAGGGGACCGACCAGACTCATCTCGAAAGTGGAACTCATTAATACAGAAAATTCTTGAGCAAGTTTCTCTAAAGTAGATCCAAAAACTATATCATCAACGTACATTTGAACAACAAGAATGTCTTGATCAATTTTCTTGATAAATAGGGTCTTATCAACTTTCCCACAATCAAAGTTATTTTCGAGCAAATGATTTGTAAGTTTTTCGTACCAAGCCCTAGGTGCTTGTTTTAATCCATAGAGAGCTTTCTTAAGTTTGTAAACATATTCAGGATGATGAGGATCTTCAAAGCCCTCTGGTTGGGTAACATAAACATCTTCCTCAATTTCTCCATTTAAGAAAGCACTTTTGACATCCATCCGGAATAATTTGATTCTCATGCTACTAGTATATCCCAATAAAATTCGTATGGATTCTAAACGAGCTACTGGAGCAAAAGTTTCTTCAAAATCAATTCCTTCTATTTGAGCATAACCTTTTGCTACAAGTCTTGCCTTGTTTCTCACAACATTGCCAAATTCATCTGATTTGTTCTTATAAATCCACTTTGTGCCAATAGGATTTTTCTCGGTGGGTAAAGGGACAAGATCCCAAATATCGTTCTTCTTAAATTGATTCAATTCTTCTTGCATTGCTTCCATCCATTCAGATTTAGATTCAGCTTCAGAAAAATTCTTAGGCTCGATTTGAGAGACAAAAGAGTAATGTGCACAAAGATTTTGAACTTGTTTCCGGGTCATAACCCCTCTGCCGATATCTCCAATAATATTATCCAATGTGTGATTTTTCATTAATTTGGTTGAAGTAATGGTTTTGGATGGACTGATATCATTACTATCTTTTGGAATAGGTTGTTCATTATCAGTGTCAGCTTCATCATCATTTTGTAGAATTCTTCCGACTTGATTTACATCATCGATAACAACATGAGCTGATTCCATTATGGTCATGGTTCTATGATTGAAAACTCTATATGCCTTGCTCCTTTCAGAGTATCCTAGAAAAATTCCTTCATCAGATTTAGGCTCAAATTTCTCCAACTGCTCCCTATCTCTTAGAATGTAACATTTACTTCCAAAAACTTTCAAATACCCTAAATTAGGTTTTCTATCAAAGTAAAGTTCATAAGGGGTTTTGTTAGTATTCTTAGTTAGATAAACTCTGTTTATAAGATAACAAGTAGTATTCACAGCTTCAGCCCATAGATTACGGGATAGATTCTTTTCATTAAGCATGGTCCTAGCCATTTCTTGAATTACTCTATTTCTTCTTTCAGCTACTCCATTTTGTTGAGGAGTTTTGGGAGCAGAATATTGATGATTAATTTCATGACTCTCACAAAATTTAGCAAATTTTTCATTTTCAAACTCTCCCCCATGATCACTTCTAATCTTCCGAATTTTACAATCTTTTTCCACTTGTATCTTACTGCAAATTCTTATGATATTGTCTACAGCGTCCGATTTAGCATGAAGAAAAGCAATCCATCCAAAACGAGAATAATCGTCTACCATAACCAAAATAAATTTCTTTCCTCCAATACTTTGCACAGGTGCAGGACCAATCAAGTCCATGTGGATTAGTTCAAGAGGACGAGAAGACGATATATCTTTTAAACCTTTAAAACTCTTCTTGATTTGTTTGCCCAATTGACATGCCTTACAGATTTCAGATTTTACATCACTCAAATTTGGAATCCCTCTCACAATTTCATTTTTCGACAACATTTTCATCGATTTGAAATTTATGTATCTCATCCTTTGGTGTCATAAGTAATTTTCTTGATCTTTAGTTATCAAGCACCTACACTCATTATCATCAGATTCTTCTATAATGTAGATATTTCCTTTTGTCCTTGATCCAGTGAGAATAACTTGGTTGGTTTTATCATTTACCACTTTGCATGATTGATTGTCAAAGACTACCTTGTTTCCTTTATCACACAATTGACTTATGCTAAGAAGATTATGTTTTAATCCTTCCACAAGAAATACATCATTTAAGGTTGGTATTTGATCTCCTTTCACACTTCCTTTTCCAATGATTTGAGCTTTGCTATTGTCACCAAAAGAAACGTTTCCTCCATCATATTCCACTATAGAGCTGAATCTAGATCGGTCTCCTGTCATGTGTTTGGAACAACCACTATCTAAGAACCAAGTAGGGTTTTCTTTAGCTTTCAAAGCGGTTTGCACTAAGAGACTTTCAACATGTGTTTCTTTCATAGTCCAACTAGATAAAAAAGATTTAGAGGGAATGGTCTTGGGGACAAACTTGAAAAGGATTCTAGAGGGATTTTTGAGAGACAATCTAATTTTGTATGGGCAATTAGGAACTAAATGACCATTACGATTGCAAAAATGACAAGTCCATCTAGAAGTATAGTTTTTCTCAACTAGAGGTTTTTGGAAAGTCTTAGTAATGATTTGGAAACTATTTTTCTTGTTACTAGGGGAACTTTCAAAACCTATCCCACTCTTATCACCATAAATTTTATGCATCCCTAACATTTGATAAAACGTATCATTTTCTAAAGTGAATTTATCAACAATGAATTTTCCTTTGTTAAGTTTCATTTTTAGAGAGTTAGTTTCAAGTTGACTAGATTCTAGCTTGGATTGTAAATTATGAATTTGGTTTTGAGCATGAGCTAGATTTTCATTTAGAGTGGTGAACTTGTGTTCTAAGTCAATCTTCTCATTGATTCTTAATTTCAATTCATCTTTTAAAACTTTTATTTCATTAACAAGCGTTTTGGATTCTTCTTTGAAAATTTAATTTTTTTTTTCTTAAATAAGATTTCCCAATTTTCATACAGTTCATCATAAGCTTGCTGAATTTCAATATCTTCATCTTCATCATTTGTTTCTTCTTGCCCTAATGTGTCATCTATTAATGTATTATGCTCATTGATATCTTCAATAGATGAAAGTAGAAGCCAATTAGGAAAATTTTCATCTTCATTAACTGGGGATTCATTGTTGTCACTATCTTCATCTTCCTCATCCCAAGTTATGTTTAAAGAATTCTTTCCTTTCTTATCTCCTTTTTCAAAATCTTTAAGGGTAGAGCAATTTTGAGCAATGTGTCCAAACCCCTTGCAATTGTAACATTGCACATTCTTTTTAATAAATGATTCTTTGGGATTTCTTTGGAATCTAGGACTCTTGCTTTCATCATAATTTCTATTGGTCTTGTTGTTCCTAAAGAATCTTTTAAATTTAACAAATAAAGCATTATCATCATTACTATCAACCTCACTTTCATTTTCTTTTAATTGAGAGGAAAAAGCTATTCCTTTCTTTTTGTCTTGTACTTCAAAGTCTAATTCATAAGTAAGGAGATTTCCTCTTAGTTCTTCAGTTTTGATTTTGTCAACATCTTTGCTTTCCGTTATGGCAACAATCTTGGGCTTGAATCTTTTTGGGAGAGATCTTAAAATCTTTCTAACAGCTTTAGATTCATCCATTTTTTTCTCCTAGGCCTATAAGAGAGTTGACAATTTCCATGAATTTTGAGTAGAACTCGTCAAATGTTTCTTCTTCAAGAATTTTAATATCATCTAATTTAGAGGTCAACATTTGAATTTTGGCTTTCTTAACCTGATCTGTGCCTTCATGAGTGGTTTTTAGGGTATCCCAGACTTCCTTAGCAGAGTTGCAATTTACTACTCTATTAAATTCTTCTTGAGATAGAGCACATATAGAAAGTTTTTTGCCTTTGTATTTAAATTTGCTCTATCCTTCTCCCCTTGAGTTCAAGCACTTTTAGGTTTGATATTTATGGATATGACATTCCCCTCAGAGTCTTTTCTGTGGTAGTAGGAGGATGATAGCCATCTTCTATGATGTTCCACATATCTAAGCTTTGGGATTCTAAGAACACTTGCATTCTAATTTTCCAATAACGATAGTGTGTTCCATTAAACAAAGGAGGTCTATTAGTGGCATTGCCTTCATCCAAATGAGTTTGCATGGTTGCAATCAAAAGAAAAACACTTACTAGGAATCCAACTCTAGGTGGTTAAACCTAAACAAAAGCAACTTGGCTCGGATACCAATTGAAAGTCCAAGAGCGAATCCTAGAGGGGGGTGAATAAGGTGAGCCAAAAATTACTAGACCAACAATGGAATCTTTTAACTTTAAAGTCACTTATGCTTTGAGAAAGATTAATTTTCTTGTGAAGAGAAGCAATCTCTAAGTTAAGCATGCACAAGAAAACTAACAACTACAATCTTGATAGTATCAAACATAAGAGCATCATTCATGATAACAAAAACAAAAGATCAATCACATGACACAAGCATTTATAGTGGTTCGGCCAACATGCCTACATCCACTCCCGGCAACCCTACCAGATTTCACTAGTTCAAATTAAGGTTTAGGATCACCTCAAACCTTACAAATACATCACTTATGCTTTTCAAGGCTAAGCAATAACCTATACACAATGCTTTTCTTTAGACTAAGCAATAACCTTTGCACAATGCTTTTCTCTTAAATAAAATGCCTATAAATGCATGGATAAGAGAACAATAAAGTTCAATTTAATGCCTCTAAAAAGGGTGATTAGAAAGTGAAAACTTAACTTCTAGAAGCATGCATATGAATGACAAAAACTATGAATAATGCATATACTAGAAATCACTCTATCTCTTTTTAGAAAGATGAAACTTTAAATGATGCAAATATGATAAACATATGTATGAGAAAGAGTTGTTTGACAAACACATGGTTTTCCAAAAGATCAAACTTGAATGAGAAAGAACAATCTTAAGATTAACAAGTTAGATTTGAAAGCAAGGATTCATAACTCATGTGAATGGTAAATCATATGTTGATTTCATAAAGCTAAAACATTTCAAAGTTCAAAGCATGTTATGAAACACAACATCTCAAGAAGAAAGCCAACAATTTGATCATGCTTAAAAGAAAACAAAGATTTAGAAACAGAGAATGAAATTAATCTTGGGATAAAGAAAGCACACCCATTTGAAGATCAAAGGTTGAATCATTGGATTGGCTTCATAATCCCTTTACTAATTCTCCTAAAAAGTTGTCCTTTCTTGGCCTTGAAAATTCCCAAAAGTTCAGCACTTTTTTCAAAACAAAAAACCACTTTTTATAGAGAAAAAGTTCCCAACGGATAGCCGTCGGTCGACCTGCCCCTGTGCCCGGTCGACCTCCCCTTAACGGTCAAAAATCTGCCCATTGCAGAAAAAGGCTTAGCGGCTAGAAGCCCGGTCGACCGGGTCCATTGGGCCGGTCGACCGGCCACACATGGGGTCGACCGGATTCAGCCCAGAAAAACTACTAAATTTTGAAACATGAAACCATGAGGGCTGAACACCAAGGGACCTTGAAGATCATTGAACAAGCTTGGAATCATAACTGAAAAAATGGATGAAAATTGATTTTCAAAAACCATGAAACTTTCAAACTAAAATATGGATTTAAAGAAGAAAACTTTGAAAAGCTTGAAATGATTTTTGAACTCAAAGATAGAACATTTTGAGATTTTAAAAACTGAACTAAAAACTTCATGAACTTAAGATAATAAAGATTTGAAAACCATGCATATCATTTAATAAAAACAAAGATTATGAATGAAAAATATGCATGAAGATCCTAAGATTAAGAACATGAAGAATGAGAGGTCAAGTTATGAAAATGAATGCATCCTATCAAATTGCAACATAACAAAAACTCTAACAGGGTGCACCTTTCCAAGGAACAATCTCCTAAGACACCTGAGGAAAAGGAGCAGATGAGGTCGATACCATACACTTCGGCTGTTGGTAGCCTCATGTAAGCTATGCTATGTACTAGACTGGATATTTGTCATGCAGTGGGCCTAGTCAGCAGATATCAGTCTAATCCAGGACCTGAACATTGGACTGCTGTAAAGTGTATTCTCAAATACTTCAGAAGGACTAGAGATTAGATGTTAATTTATGGCAGTGATGAGCTGATTCTAGTCGAATACACAAATTCTGACTTTATGTCAGATAAGGATTCCAGGAAATCCACATATGGTTATGTGTTTATGTTTGGTGACGGAGCTATCAGCTGCAGGAGTATTAAACAGGAATGTACTGTTGATTCCACCTCGGACGCTGAATATGTAGCAGCTTGTGGAGCAGCTAAGGGAGCAGAATGGCTCAAGAAATTCCGTATGGAACTTGGGGTGGTACCTTTGGTACGACAACCGCTCACAGTTTACTGTGACAGTTGTGGGGCAGTTGCTCAGTCCAAGGAGCCCAGGAGCCATGAAAGCCAAAAGCATGTATAGAGGAAATATCGCTTGATCAGAGAGATTGTGCAGAGAGGTGATATTGCTATTACTAAGATAGCCTCTGCGGACAATCTGACAGATCCCTTTACTAAGCCTTTGACTACCAAAGTCTTTGAGCAACATGTAGACGAGATGGGGCATGAGATGCAACCCTGACTGGCATGACTAGCATTGAGCCCAAGTGGGAGATTGTTAGATTGTATGGACTCAGTCCATCAGAAGATGTAATAAATCGATTAATTTCTTTATTCATCAATAAAATTATGCTTTTCTTTCATGAAATGAATGGTGTTTTATTACTTAATACACATGACCAATACATAGGACATGATGGTTCATAAGATGAACTGGGTCTCATTAGTATATTAGATGTGATATATGTATAAGGATGAGATCCATATACGGAAGACATGTGTCACAAATCTTATACTTAAATATCTTCACAACCAGTGATAAGATTGGGCATCTCATCTGATAAGGTTGCAACACTTTGACCACTTTGAGATAGTGTGATTTATATCGATCATCAAAATGTAAGATTGTAGATCATGGTGATGGTACATTGGATGTATTGAAGGACCATGAGAAGCACCTTATGGAATACTGTCTCGATTTTAAGGTCTGCTCTCATAATTCCCTAGCAATAGGCTCTCAATCGTGAAACATTGATGAACTCAAGTTTTTATCTACTCATTTGGTTTGATTCACCAATGAGTTAGGCCAACTGTAGGTTAACACCTCAGTGTCTTGGGTACGTGATAGTAGAACTGTGGGAACATCCAATGGTTAAGATGAAATCTATCTATATTATTCCCTTGTGCCAATTAATGGATATGTCATTAGTAAGTGCGCACACATCTCGATTAAGAGTTAATTGGATGGTACTAATGAACACTGTGATTAATTGGGGTTCAAGGATAATAAGATGTGGATATAAGATTGGAAGGGGCAGATTTGATCCAATTGATCCATGGATATTGATAGAGGAGCCTACTTGTGGTAACTGGGAAGTTTAGGGTCTTCTTTGTAATTTATTCCTAAGACTGGTGTGCAATTACATTTATATAGTGGTGTTATTTGCAATTAACTGTTGGCCCAGATTGCACATGAGATGTGGGGTCGCAGTGTCCTAGTTGGAGCCAACTTTTTTACGGAATCCCTAATGGTCCCCACCCTAGCCCAAGTTATTAGAAAGATACTAATCATACTTGAACTCTAAAAGAAATGAATTAAAAGTTACTATTTCTATTTGAAGTATGACTTCTAATAGTGGTAATAATAAGTTACTAATTGTTGTGGAAGTGAGACTTCTATAGTAATTAGAAAGGAGAAAGTTACTAATTTGTAATGGAAGTTGGACTTCTATTTCAATTAATAAAAGAGGAGGTTTGCCAAGCTATAAAAGGAGAGCAAAGGGGCTGGGACGTCCAACCTTGGAATTCACACCCAGTCCCCTTTGTACAAGAGTTGCACATCTCTCATCTCTCTCATCTAGTTCTCTTCTAGTTCCTTAGATCTTTTAGTTAGATTTTCTCTTGGAGTTTCCACCAATCTTCCTGAGAAAAGAGATCTGATAGTTGGTCATAGCGTGGAAGACAATTAGGTCTTGGAGATCCTAATTAGCTACAAAGAAAAAGTTTATTCAACTAGCAAGTCTTCTTCTCCATTAGATGACTACCGGGCTCCAAAGGTATAATCTACTTCTTTATTTTTATGGATTATTTTGGTTGCATGGTGTTGCTGATTTCTCTCTTTTAGATAGAATTTATTGCAGTACTTGATTTATGAGATGGAGGGATTGCATCCTGGATGTCGTTTATAGCCTTATGGGTATTTGATCCCAGAGTCAAGTGGGTTGAAAGTTTTGAAAATCTATCCACGAGGCTCACCTACTGCCAACACCGTGATTGATCCACCCACCACCAATCAAATCCCTTGGAGGGTCCCGTTTCTTGACATTTTTCTATTTTTTAAGACCGTCATATCTAAGTGATCAATTCAATCGCTACTCTCACTCAGTTAAAATAAGTTGGCCCTTCAATGATTGCTTCTCATTTGTAGCCTACCAAAAGCACTAATTCTCCAACATTACAACTTAAAAGTTGTAACGCCCAGACTCGAATTAATCGTGTTTAGCATTAATTAATTATGATTTATTAAATTTAATTATGCCTAGTTACTAATTAAGTTATTTTAATGTGAATTAGACTTATTTAGGCTTTTGGGCTAGACCTCGGGCCTTGGGTAGATAGTTTGAACCCGACTTACTCATTTAGGTAGAAGTAGGGACTTTTTCATAATTTTAGATTTTCCAATTTTGCATCATATGTGAGGCCCCACCCTTGGTGGGCCCTCATTTTGAATTTGAATACTATTAATTACTATAGTATAGCATAATTATACTAATTAAGAGAGATTAGTAAGGGTAGATAGATATTTTCCTAAGATTTAGCTTATTTTATAGGATTTAGGCCTATTGTGTATTTTATAGATCTATAGGGTGTCTTTTTATAATTTTTATAGGGTTTTAGGTGTTGAGGCCCTTACTAGTAAATAGGCTTTTATAAGGGAGGTTTTCCACACTTGAGAACATTCTAGAATCTCTACCAAAGGATCTAAATGCCCATGTCCTTATCCACATTCCTATGCAAACAAAAATGTCATTTTGGTAATTATCCCAACCCTAGCCTATGTAAGCTAACTATTGCAATTGAAATGAAATTAAACCCTAAGTCTAAACCTCTCATTTCACAAAACCCTAAATCTTGAAACCCTAGCTAAAACCCTAATTCCTCAAAACCCTAATTTTAAGAAGAAGGAGGTCACCTCCTACCTATTGTTGCTACAATCTCCTAAGGAGTCTCTCCTACCAATCTCTTCTTCTTCTACAACTCAAGGTGAGCCTTCTTCCTTAACTCAATTTCCATATAATTCTCTAGAATTCCCTCTTTCTCTCTAGATTCCTTTCTAAGCCCTGGTTCTCTTGTGGATTGGGTGCTAGGTTTGGTAGATTGGATTTGGTTTGGATAGCTTTGATTGATTCTTCTTGCTATTTTCCCTTACAATCCAGATTTGAGGCAAGTGCAATGTACATACTTAGCATAGAATGCATGTTTACTGTTTTTTATTTTGAAAATTTTATTTGTATTATGCTAGAAATGCTTAGATTTACCATGAGCTTGTTTCTTTGGGTTTTGGCCATTACTGGATGGATTTCTTGCTTATTTGGAAGGTTGATGGGTCAATGATGACTGTGATAGATTGTTGGAGTGGGATTCCACTCAAATTTACCCATGGCGCGCAGTTAAGGAACGACCTGTAATAGGTTCTTGGAGACAGAACCGTAAGAGCCTGATTTCCTTGCGTTGTTACCGAGACCTAGGTGGACCACTAGATGGCCAATCTGATCCGTGGATCCGAAGGAGGACCCACAGGTACCCAGGCCATGGTGAACCCGTGCTAGGTGGGCCCTATTTGTCCCACCATCCACCATCGATTAAAGAGAGGGAGAGGACGTGTTTTAGGAAAAAAAATAGTTTTGGCAGCAGATGGTTGTGGGACCCACTAGATGATCCGATAGTAGATCGGGTCCCCACATCTGATAGTAGACCCAGAGGCGAACCTGATGGTGGTGGACTAGTGGGGATTGGGTTCCTTCTGGCCCCACATCTTAAGAGTACATAGTATGGAGTGTCTTTCACAATGGGGTTTTCTATTTTTTTAATATCAGACCATGGCGGGACCCACTGAGTGGTTAATCACAATCTGGGCCGGTCATCTACCCATATAGGCCTGGACGACCATGTAGGTGGGGTCTGATCTGAACCCTGATTAGTGGGGCCCGCGATTTCTACATTCTCCATATCCCAGGCGAGGAGCCCTGTTCTGTTGGAATCGTTGTATTGCAGGACTTTTAGTGCAGGTGGAAGGTAGAGATGAGGATAGGTCCAGTGGTCTGTGTGTGCATGAAGAAGTGTGGCCTTTACCATGAAGCACCTAAACCTAGGACTTCCTAGAGGTGACCTGGCGATGTAGTTTGGAGAAATTTGACCCGTGTCTGTGTCTAGGCGGGCCCTCATACGGCCTAAGTTGTATATGTGAACCCTAGGATGGAGAGGTGGTTGTGATGGGACTTGTAACTCATTTTGGATGAGTATGAATTGTTTGATATTGGATTGAGATTGGTGATCTCTCCTAGACTATTTAGATTAAGGCCATGGCTTGGTGGGCCTTAGTATGGACCCAATGATTGGTCCTTGGACTTCTTAGGGATTTGTTATAACCTTGCTCGTGCAAGGCAAGCCTAGACAAACACAGACCAATACCTTGATTTCCTAAGTCGGCACGAACATTCACTCAGTTGTTCTAAGCTCAGCATGTTGACTGATCATCACTGGTAGGAGCTATTATGAGTGTTGAATGGGCTATCATAATGAGCTATGTTTTAGACGGACGGTGTGATACCGGGTACGGTCTCTTGAGTGATGAGTGTTTGAGATTGATGAGTGATTTGCGGGGTTAGTTATCTGCGGCACTGATGAGATTTCCCCACCGCGTTTGTGTTCAGTATGGGAGGGCCACAGCATAATATCCCGCGGTATCCAACTTGTGTGAATGTGCTATGTTGTGTAGATAGATTGGCTTATCTTATTTTCCTGATTCTAAATGTTTATCTTGCTCAATTGCCTAGCATTTGTACCTTGGATATTCTTATTGATCTTATTGTTGTCTCTACTCTTTAATACATACGTCATATGTTATTTGTACACCGTAACTTGCCAGATCCCTGGATCTGACCCATTCTTGGTGCTTAGGTGTTGATCTCGATTATGAGGACGACGCGCTCGTCTAGGTGCCCATAGCCGGAGACTATGGATGGGGACCAGCCGACTAGGGGGTCGAGCTGGAGGATGGAGCGCCTGTACCAGGGGCTTGAGTGATTATCTTTTTTTGGGTTTGAATGTCTTTATGTGGTGAGCAGGGAGTTAGTCTGATATGTTTATAAACATGTTCTTAATTATACCTTGAAATTTAAGCTGGACGTCAGCCCTACTACACTTGATATATCTCTATGATACCTTATGCTTCCGCTTTGCTCTTTACACTTCCGCAAATTTTAACCATCGATTATATGTCGGTCAAAAAGTTTTAAATTGGACCTCATTGCGGAACTACGATCTTGGAAGTTCCTGGATTTTTCAGGTTGTAGCGCGCCAAATTTGGGTACTTTTACGGTTTTCTCGGTATTCGAAATTAGGGCGTTACATCATATGCATGACATTGTGATGTCATCGCGTGTGTTTTTATGGACACATAGATTTCTGTATTGAACTTCACTTTATTAGGCCTCAAATTTTTTTAGTAGATCATCAATTGACCTTAAATGAAAATACTAGAAAAGAGAGTTCATCACTTTTTTTTGGTACCCCAGTTTCAGTGGCTGGGACCCTTTTTTTAATTTTTATTTATTATATAGAGCTCGACACACCCGAAAAGGAAGCACACCAAGGTAGGAAGAAAGCCCAGCACACCCAGGAAGGAAAGCCCACCAAAGTGGGAAGAAAGCCCACATATACACATGCAGGAATATATATAGGGGGGGGGGGGTGGGTTGGTTTGAACCCCTTACCTCCCCAGTAAGAACCCAACTCCTTACTAGTGGGGTAAGGAGCGGTTCTTAAAGTTCATCACTTAAAACAGCCATTTCCCATTTCAGTCGTTTGGTTCATTTTTTTTTTTTTTTTAAGAGAGAATATCATATTGTATTAAGAATCATCAGAAATAACACATTCGAGGATTACAAGATCATGAATAAATTATGGAGCACAATCTCTCCAAATATAATATATCGATTGGAGTAGAGCTTCCTTCGCCAATCTATGTGTCACTCTATTTGCATCCCTCTTGACATGTTCAACTTGCCATGAAAGGAGTTCAAAACTAATTTAGCCGAGTCAGTCAATTGTCCATAGAAACTAGAATTCCTTTCTTCGCACCTAAGTACTTTAACAACTTCCAATAAATCACCTTCTAACATCAATTGATGAATCTGCAAAGACTTACAGAAATCTACAACTATCCAAGCTGCCATAACCTCAGCTATAGTCTGGGTCACATATATAAGGCTTTGCAACACTTTTGCAAATCATAACTGCACCCTTGTGGTCACGAACAACCACACCAACTCCCATTAAGTGCCTTGATATATCTATGGACACATCCCAGTTTACCTTCCACACTCCCATCGGAGGACTTTCCCATCTTACAGTCGTTCAACTCATGTTGGTTGTTGAGAGAAACTCCCTTCCTCTTATTTCTTTCTTCCGTTTCTCCTTCTCTCTTCTCAAATTCTCAACGAGGCATTTGCATGTGCATTTGGAGGAAAAAAGTGGATTCCTCCCCCATCTTCTTCATCTTCTCATACCCTTGATTTGGGTATAACCAACCTCTACAACTCCTCATTGGGTCTCAAAGGTGAAATCTCAAAGTCGGTTCTTTGAATTAGGTTGCAATTGGGGCCAATAGACCTTCTTACAGTACATGCATACATTCTTATTGTAGATTTGGCATGATTTCCTTTTTAGGGTTGTAATTTGGGGTTTTCCCTTACAATTGGGCCAAGTTAGTGAAAGAAAGTTTGTAAAGCTTAAGTGAAGGCAAGTATAAGTTGTAATTATAATGTATGTGGTTATTCCATTGATTTTCATTATTTAGATTCTACTTCTATATATTCTTAGCCTCTTTCATGTGTTTAATTTTGAAATTGAAATGGGTAATTGCATTATGATGTGTATTGGAAGTTGAAATTGTAATTGTGATGGAAGGGTTATATGGGATGTTAAAAAGCAATGTAGGTTCAAATCTTATATAGGTTTTAAGAGACAGAAGAATGGAAATGGGAAGAGCATGTTCAGAGTTCTGGAACTGGAATCTTGAACTGCGCGCTCGAGCGCACATGAGGCCGCTCGAACGGGCATGCCAGAAAACCACTATGCTCGAGCGTCAATTGTATTGCTCAAGCGGAGTTGGCCTCTGGAAGAAATCCACTCGAGCGGATAGGTTCCCGCTCGAGCGAGCTTACCCTTTGAGAGATACCCGCTCGAGCAGATAGGAGGCAGCTCGAGCAAGCCTAGCCTGTTTGTTCAGGGTCATTTTGACCCATTTCAGGTGACGAATTATCACTCCTAGCTCTAGTAACCTCCCATAATTGTTTCTAAGACTGATTATGATATAAATACTAGACCAATATATTATTAAAATCCCAAAAGATTTTTATGACCTTAGAATGGAACCTTTAACCTATTTCACATGCCTAATGGGAATCATAATTCCATGAATGCTCTTTGTAGGCTAAGAACAATCATGGACTCTATTCATTAGTCTAAAACTATTCCATGAGTGTTAGTTTAGGAATTCAATGTATCTTACTTATACTATGTGGCACCAAATCAAGATAGTGGTACATTGACCTTCCTAAAACTACATCGGATGGGACGGTGAGATACAGTGGATGAATAGATTAAGGTTGGCTAGTAATGTAACTTGACCCTTTTTAAATCTATTGTATTTGATATTGAGATAGAGTTCATCATTGAGCTCAAATTCTGATTAAGTAATTAATTCCATAATTAATGCTATTCCGATTCGATGGGTCTATTTCAGATTCATTATCACCATTGTTATACAGTTATTACAGTATTCTGATTGAGAATTCATTGGAGTACATATGTATGTGAATAATTGCGATTTGATTCAATTAGAGATGAAATAAAGTGAAAAATATTACGTACCCAAATTCAATTATCATTCGATTCAGTTGTTTGGCTCTACTTAGTTTCAACCTTGTGATACCCAACAGGGTTAAACTTGGTTTATCGATTCGAGACTGTTGCAGTAAGTCATCTGGAGCACCGAAACTCCAGAACAGGGTAGTCAGGAGAACCTTTGGCTCTACTTAGTTTCAACCTTGTGATAGCCGACGGGGTTAAACTTGGTTTATCGATTCGAGACTATTGCAGTAAGTCGTCTGGAGCACCGAAACTCCAAAACAAGGTAGTCAGGAGAAACTTTGGTCAGATCACTGGTGACATCCAATAAGATTCGCTCTCTATCAGAGAGGATGAGAAGAATGTAGTAACTAATTTAGTATATATAATTCCTTATTGATTCGTAAAGCATAAATTACTCATTATTGCACAATTGCTTAGTTCTACTTAATATTAATCTCTCTTTTAATCACTTGTCATTAATTTGGATTTGATACAACATATGAGAAATAATTATTGCATATACTTGCTGAATTGTCATATTCACGATAGTATTACTCAGTGTCACAGACGCATGTGCAGCTCCAGGTCCTGAGGAGACCCAGGAAAGAGAGGAGGAGGCTGAGGAGGTTTCTCTCGAATTAGAAGAGTGGGCAGTTGAAGGCGCTATCTAGTCCTCGTTTCACCAGAAAGCGATGTTTGTACTACATTTAGAGATATTTTATAGTTGTATGGGTGATGTTGTAGATGGCGTGAGCAAAATACTTTTTATTATGCTTTTGTTATATATGCAGGGTGTTTTAGTAAACCATGTTTATGATATTGTAAATATGTTCTGTATATATATGAAACGTTAAATGGACTGATCATGGAATGATACTAACTTTGAGAATACTTTAGATGCTTCCTCTATTAATTGTGAATTGACACGTATCAGTGGGCAAGGCTCACATGTGATAAGGAAAGTTATCCTAGTGATTTCACACTTGACTCGAGACTGATGCGATTTTTACGAGAGTAAGCGTGTCACACTTTGAAGATTACCCTTAGCTAGGTAATCTCGAGACCAGGATGTGACAAAAGGAATGAAACAAAAGCAACTCAGGTGAAGAACCACCCACCTCATTTTTTGTGCGCCCCACTCTAGCATCCCAAGCTCGCTACATACGAGCTCTAGTCGTTTCTGGTCTTTTCAGTTGGCATCAACAAATCCCCCTCAATGTTGGGGGCACTTTTGCCATGCATTTTTATATAAACCACATACACTCGTATATAAACCACTCTCATTAGTATCCTCTATATCTTGAAAACGTCAAGATATCTTTTATTATCTTTCTTCCTCACCTGAAGTATTCTAATCTACTAAAAATACAATCAAAATGAATTTCTAACAATCATATTGGCATATGTTTGTGCAATTTACCTAAAATCTCTATGGGTTTTGAATACAAGTATGTAAAAAGCGTTTACCAAAAAAGTTAGTGTTGGACATGGGCCAGGTAGGGCCAGCAAAGCTTGTTCAAGTACAGTCCGTTTATTTGTCCGGCCTAGCTTTAGGATCAAACTCAGACAGTAGGCCTTAATGTTATTCGCGTTAATCGCCTAAACAATATATATAGGTCCTAAACCGGGCCTGTTTGTTTACATGTTTGATAAAGAAATAAAGGACATGAGGTGGGTGTGACATTAGGTAAAAGGTAAATGTCAGATACGCTAAAGTAAAAATAGAGGTGTGGTAAAATCCGTATTAAAATAGCATAAGATAAACTCCAGTCAAAGTTCTATCAATTTGTACAAAGCTAGTATATTGACAGTCGATATGTATTGCATGGGCCGACACATTTTAAGATTTTAAGTGTTCATTTAGGGCATCATTATTGATCGTTGTAGTCCAAACTACCAGGTTGATTGACTATGCTTAATTTGTTTACCCCGATCATCTCTATTTGGGAGTAATATGACATATGTTAGCATCTAGTACTCAATATTATCTCAGCTAGTCTAAATTCCAGAACATGGTCCACCCCATTAGTTTAGATGGTTCTTAATGATCCATCTGCTCCTTTGTTTTATCTATAATAGAAAATCCAGACTTTTTTTTTATTATTATTATTGTGAGTTCGTATGTGCCAGTAGAGATTAGTTCTCGACTGTCCAGAATCAAGTGTCCCTAGGGTTCAAAGTCAAAGGCTCCCAGCCCTGGGTTATAAAAATAAATAAAAAAATTATCTTTTGTGAGTAGGTATGATTGTCAGTTAACCAAAACCCTGGGCCCTGGCCTTCTAATCTATAAAACGTAAATCCAATGGCTAAGTGGCAGGTCACAGGAGATCTGATTATTGAAGGTGGGACCCACCGCATAATGCATCATGGGGGGCCAGATGTTCCTGGATTAGGATTTCAGCATTATTGAGAAGGGTGGAGCCACAAATCCAAGCTACAAAAGTAAATTTTTAAGATTGCAAATGTCAATATTGTAGACATTTTGAATTCTGAATTTTTAGGATTAGAAGTTTTATTGATTTGAATTCTGAATATTTTTTCGTCTTTCAATTTGAGAATCTGAAACAATGCAAGTGTGGAATAGAACAAATAGGTTTCAAAGAGTATGCATAGCTGGGATCAATATTGTTGATTGGAGTGTTGTCTACAAAGCCTTAATCATAGTGTTGTTTTGGGAGGTCCACTCATTAACTGAGAACATCTATTTGGTGGCCCATTGATCTGAGTACACTCATATGAGAACCACTTGTCCCAAATCTGTACAAGAATCTAGATTTTCAATTTTTCATTTAAGTGATATTAGATCCAAACCCAACACACTTGATCCATGTCAGATCAAGATCCAGATGCACCAAGGTTACCCCTCATACCTACCAATATTTCTACCAGAGAGACTTAGATACATATCCCTACTTTTCATTTTCTTGAAAGTCTCGTTATGCAATCTGATTGTTGGAACTACTCTCCAATAGTTTGATTGTCCCTTTACATCTTGGGTTTCAAGAGCACTGATAACATTTTTATGGGATTTTTGGAAGTGAACCCAGGATTCTCATATAGGTTTTAGAATCATAACAATGTTTGACGGGTGCGTCCGTACCCACGTGCTTCTACTTGGGTCCACCCCTGGCGAGGTCTATATATTGTGAGCTAGAACACTTCTCTAATCTCCTTCTGGGCTTAAGCGATTGAAATGGCAATGTACATCCTAAACTTAGTTACCTCTTAGTTGTGAGAAGGATAATCTATCAATGTCTAACCCGTGTTAGAAATTTATTGCAAGTTAGAATCAGAAATTATTATTTAGTATTATTATTTTTCAAGCAGGAACTGATGCAAGACCGACCATGGTCCCAATGGGCCGACCAGCATGTGGGCCCAGCCCATCTCTCTTAACTGGTCCTATGGGCCAGCCAGCCTACCAACCCATTTATTTATGTTATTTAGAGTTAAACTGTGTTTTAAGTTGTTTTAGTAGGACGTTTTAATACCAACCATCAATATGTTTGGATTGTTCAAATTAGTTCCAAGTTATTTATATTCCTATTTAAGGGATGTAAAAGGTATGTAAAGACTTTTGACTCATCAGACTAAGATTATTGATAATGAAAAGTGGAGCTTCTGGGATTATTCTCTGAGTTTTCTTCAAGTTCTCCTTGAGATCTTTAACATCTCATGATTTGGAGTTTGGTGAGAGCTAAGTTAGTAATGCCTTCAGATCAGAGTTTGGTGAAAGCCTACTTTTTTTTAGGTTCTCCTGATCTATTCCCCTATCTCTCCATCTTTTATCCTTGCCCGTCCATCTTCCCCTCCATTCTGCATCAGGAATTTTGTTGTTTTGTTGACCACCAGATGCTAGAAAAATGATTAATTCTATGACCCAAACCTGATAAATCATTAATGATTGGAGCTTCACTGAAGAGATTATTAGAAGGGGATTAAGTTCTTAAAACAAATTGTAACAATCTCTGTTAGGTATCAGCATCCGCAAAAGCATGGGACTGATGTAGATGTTTGCATGGTTACTGAACAATTTTGTTATAGACTGAAATTTTGATTCGCTTTGGATGATCAACACATCAATCACATTTAACTTTGAAATATTCATACTTCAGCTTTCAAATATATAACTCAACACGCGTCATTGTGCAAAAAATTCCTTTTGACGCTGTCAGCAAAATTCATCTTAGATCTACTGCTTGCTCTAAAATGTCCTGATAAGGATGATGACTAAGAGCGTACTAGGCACAAATGACTGTCACACAAAAGGTTTAGGTTGCTAGCTTCTGCTGACAGTAGGGGTAACATTTGTTCAGCAGGGATTGATGCTTCAAGATAAAGTGACAGGAACAGAAGGGAGACTGTGAGACAACCACTCAATGAAGTATGGTTAGGTGACCCCAAATTATGTCTGACTGATCCTTGGGATGCAGCGGATGTGCAAGAACAAAACCAGCATGTGAGAGGTGAATGAATGCACTGTGCAACAAAGGTGGTGTATTTATTTATTTATTTTTTTGTTTTTTTTATCAGAGGATTTTACCCAAAAAATCCCTTAAGACTTGTTAACTGCCAAAAGCATCATCAACATCTTAAAAAGACCACAGTAGTTTCAAAGGCCCTGTTTGGTATTTTTCTTAATTTTTTCTCTCAGCAGGGATATCCCTGCTCCTTTGCCTTAAATAAACCCCAAAACCCTTTTCCCATTTCCCCTATTCGACATCTTCACTCTCCCTCCATCTTTCTCCCTTTCTTTCCGGCTCAATCGGTCAGCACCAGCAGCAGGGACCCTCCATCTTTCTCTCTTTCTCTCCCAATCGGTCGGCACCGGCAGTAGGGTTCTATAGTTCTTCCTCTTCTGAGCCATTTTGCTCTCAAACCCTACCTCTAATCCCAGATTTTGGAGGTAAGCTTGTAACTCTGCCCTTGCCCTTCTCGATCTGTTCACTGTTTGCATTTCTTCGATGGTTTTGAGAGGTTTTCTCTCTAGGAATCTGGAAATGGAGCTTGGATAGTTCGTTGTTTTTTTTTTATTTATTTTTTGCAACTTCTGAGATCCATCTTCCTTCCATCAGTTCAATGAGTTGTTGAAGGCAAACCCTTTTTCATGTTTTGTTTGGTTTCGTTGAATTCAGTTTCTCCTCTTGCATCCATTCATACATGTATTTGATTTTTAGTTTCTCCACTGCTAAAACCCTATCTTTTTCGTTTGGGTGCAAGGAAGAGGGAAAAAGATTTCACTTTATGTGCGGCCCGTAATGATCAATCTGGGTTAGGTTATCAATTTCTATGAATTCTAACGGGGTAGAGAGTAGGAGTGAAGTGTGAACCTAGAAAGTTCAATGACAAGGAAAGAAATAAAATTCTGAAGATTGGATTGAGGGAGACATAGGCTTCATTGGATAAACAAACATGTGTGATTTGGGTGCTTGCAGGTTGAAAGGTTGCATTTTCTTTTTTCTTACTTCTTGGTTGTGTATTGCATTACTCTCTTTAATTGACTTGCAATTAAACCTTAAACTCAAAACTTCAATATCATGGTGTGATTGATGAATAGGTTGAGTGACATTTTGCCACCATAATTTAATTTTTTTCTCTTCACAAAGCAAAGATTTTTGGGTACAAAAGGGTTTCTCCCATATTTAAAAGTAGAGGCTAAGAGTCTATAATTACAATGCAAGTAGTTCTGTGTGAGGGTTTGGATTGATGATAGGTAGCCTCAATTTGGATGAAACAGGAATGATTTTGATTTTTGTACAGCAAAACTTTTATCTTCTTGGCCTATGATGCATAATCGGAAATCATTCAATTGCAGTCTCATTGCTTAGGGTTGGGTTGATTGCTGTAGATAACTTCTCAGCCCTGAACCAACATATATCCATTGTTTATCTGGTTGGAAATATCAATATGAGCCTGACCCAAAAGTTAAAAGGGGGGTCAACCTAGATCCTATTACCATGTAGGGTCTGAATGAGGTTCGATGAATTGGATTGGGTCAGGTTATTATTGATTGGCGAGTCACATTGCAAGTATAGGACAAACTCGGCCCATTTATTAATCCGGTTGGGAATGTAAACTCTATACTAACTTAGATGTGAAAATGGCCAACTTGAACCTTGAATTATCAAATCAGAGTTAGATTGGGTTGGTGGTTTGGGTTGATACCTGCCCTGCTCCCCCACGTCCTGCCTAGCCCAAATTGCACCCCTACTCAAATATAATATTACATAAGATAAAAGCACATCAAAGACATGGGCCTACCACAATGAGACTTGCATTATTATATCACCATGTACACAATGCAGCACAACAGTCATGAGATATACTAGTCTAACTTTAATTTTTAGCACACCCAACCAGACATAAATAGACTACAATGCAGATGAAGAGAACAAGGAGTTCTCTTCATATTCTTATTCCTTGACAGAAATGGAAAGAACAAGGAGTTCTTTCTCCATCTTCTTATTTTTACTCCTTTCCTACTTGCCCTGGCTACCATCTCAAATCTTCATTTTACCTGAAAAGAAAAATCAGCGACAAATGTTAATGCACATGAGATATCATATCATATCAATGCACGTCTTCAACTGTAGCTCACCTATTTAAGGATATGGGCTGTGAGTAGAGTGTGTGAGTTTGAATATATGTAGTAGTAGTAGTAATAATAGCAATACCAATGCGCAGTCATTCCCCCATGTGTGTGAGATCCAAACCTTCCATCAGGTGGGCCCTTGTGTCCCTGCTACACATCTGGTGGGCCTTGGTTTATTTGTTTATGAATACAATGGATGTCCTAGAAGTTAGCCTCCGAATTGAACCAAGTTTCCCTGTTAACCCTAGGATTAACCCAAAATTTTTGGACACAGGCCATATTTTGGACTAGATAAACAAGGGCTAAGTTCTTAATGATATATCGCCTCCAATTTTCAACTGCTTCCATCATTTAGGACTCAATAAAATCTGTGGTTGGGCCTCCTTAAATAATAGACTAGAATTAGATCCCAAAATATAATATCGATCTTGTCTTTATCTGCTAATCAAGGCCATGAATTTTAAACATCATTGAAAGTTCCCGCACTCCTCTTTAAATGTCCTAAAGGGTTACGGTAAAGGATAGATAGGTACTGCCTTCCCTAGTATTCCAACAATATCCTTAGCTGCCACAAGACCTCATGTTTCCATCACAGCACTCACCTGATTCAGCATAAGCCAATGCCATCCAAAGTGTTGATATTTACATTCACAAAATTTACATTCTCGGATATAGAAATGAGAAAATAATTCAAGAACAAGAATGGATTTGGAGAATTTACTTTTGGCTCAACTTTTTCATCAGTCACCATCTTTCCTTTATTCCATCATTTTCATTGATCAAATGGGATGTTCACTTAGAATAGTACCATATCAAAAATATGTTACCTATGAAAAGTTTGAAAAAAAAAAATGTATCAAGAAGCACAATAAAATAAAATTTTAAGTCACAGAAAACCCAACAGCCATGAGAGATTTCTGAGCAATGCCTTTATCTTAACTTTCGTTATTAAGACTACGGAAACATTTGCCCTAAAAAAAAGACAGACTTATGTTCTTATAAAAAAAGAAAAGAAGATTCATTGCCAAAAACTTGTGCAAAATATATGTAAATCACTCTATGACCACCACAACAAACTTCAAACAGTGTTTTTGGTAGGAAGTGATACTACCCACTACCATTATAGTATTTGTTTTCCAGTCTTTGATCTTCACAATGCCAAGTATTATAAAATAATTACCCATATGTTAATTTTGCAATAAGAATAAGAAAATTGAATGTTTATCACATATTTCTCTCATTTATCCTTCAGAACTGGCTGTCAATAGGTCCCATGATATCTCTCTTTGGATTTTGGAATCAGCTCAAAGTCCTCCACGACCACGGTTTTAAACCAAAAAACCAATCCAACAATTTCTTCATTTGTACAATAGTTTTGTGATTCTGTTTTTGTCATTATGCTTAACTTGTGTGTTCAAAACGTTAGAAACTCCTATATATATAGTGCAATATCTGTATGTTGTACAGTGATGAACTGCTTTTAAGAGACTTGTTTCATTATCATGTACTATATATCTAATGTTTTATACATGCAGATGGAAGAAAAAAGACCTCAAGGGACTGAAAAATATCCTTCTATATGAACAACAAAACCACATATCCGAAGGGATCTCGCACGGAGTGGTATATCATGAATGTTTATCTTATTATATTGATACGTGATTAGATATAGTATTTGTCCTTATTCACTATCTTTCTATTTCACATTATTGATGTTGATAGGAATTGGCGTGCTATAGATGTATCACTTCTAACTCAAAGAAGTCAATATGGAAATTGAACAAGACACAGTGGGGTTATGTGAGGCGGACCGGTTTGCATCATCTTGCAAAGATAGATGAGATGAGAATAGACCATGCATTAATAACGGGTCTTATAGAAAGGTGGAGACCCGAGACAAATACGTTTCATTTTACTTTCGGGGAGGCCACAGTTACCTTAGAAGATGTGGCCTACATATATGGTTTGCCAATCGAAGGTGAACCAGTCGTTGGATGGACTCACCCCAGTGTAAAGGTGGTGAGTTTATGTGAAGATCTCCTTAAAATGTCACCCCATCCAAAGGTAGACACACAAGGGCTGTGTATAAAATTAAAGTGGATAGATGATAATTTCTTCCCTTCGGAGAAGAAGAAAAAATTGTCTAAAGAAGTTGAGATTTGCAACACAAGGGCCTTCTTGTTTCATTTGGTAGCTGGACAAATTTTTATGAACGGATCGGGCACTAGAGGACCAGCTTACCTATTTGAATTATTTAGAAAGTTCAAGCCATATGCATGGGGCCCGGCATGTCTTGCTAATCTGTATAGAATGCTCGCAAAGGCTGTAAAGTGGACAGCTGATAGAAATGAGAGCAGAGAAGATGTAGTTGCACCTGATGGGAAGGACAAAAATGAAAAAAAGTCTTCCACCGCCCACTTCAAGACCCTAACTGGACCATTGTAGCTTTTACAAGTATACTTCAATAACTCTTAACCTTGTGCAATGTGTTGTCTTATTTAAAACTACTCATGATACTGATTATTTACATAATGTGCGTGGTAGATATGGGCCTACTCCCGCATGTCTATTGGTTGATGTCCTAGCCCAAAAGATAGTTGGAAGAAAGACATAAAATTTCCACTGTTCAAAACATGGGAGGCTAGGTTGGATGGAGATAAAGCTACGACTACTATAAAATATGTTCGTCATCAATTGGACAATATGAAATCAGACTCGGTAATTGATCTATCACGAATGAACATGTTTAGTTGTTGATGTGCAAACATTAAATACTAAAACTTTATTTCATCTATTAAGTTTCATATTTATTTGTCGCAGTTTGCTTGGATGCCATATGCTACCTATGTGAAGAAATTTGCTCAGAATGTATCAGATGTTGATCGACAATTGTTCATGTCAAATACAATCCTTATTCATTATTGGATCATGGAGTACCATAACTCTGATCGTGTCATGAAACAATTTGGGTTGAGTCAAGTGGTACCTCCAACTTTTCGAATGCCTCTCCTTAGGGTGGAAAAGGTTGAAAGAATGTCTTGGGACTATACACATATCCCGCCTGCAGTATCTTCTATGTGGGACGCAAGACTAGATATGATCTTACAAGGACAGAAGGATGCGTTCCCAACTCATACAGATGAATATTTGAAGTGGTATATCCCCAACACGCGCATGCGTATAAGCCACCATAGGCGAGAACCCAATTCAGAAGACGAGAGGAAAACGAAACCGAACGTTCCCCAACAAGATGCATCACCATTGCAGGGAGTAGGACCATCAAATGATCATGTATATCCCTATTCCTTTCTACTATTCATTTCTTCTCATATGTCTATAAAGCCAATTTCCCCTAAATGTCTTCATGAATTTGTGCAGGTGATCAAGTTTCTTGACGCATTGGAGAAATCAGTAGATAGGGCTATCCGAAAGAAAAAAAGTCTTGAAAACTTTGCTGGAAAGATGCACATGAAGATTAACACTTTCAAGGGTGCTTTCGCGACAACCTTAGAGAACTTCAGCATGGAAAAATACAGCAGCTCTTCTTCGGACTTGGACATGGAACAGGTATATCAAATTTGTAAGTATGCATTTTTCAGTGCATTTGAATATTTCACCACTCTTTGAGAAAATTTTGCGTCTTTTGTAGGAACATACACCCAAGCGAATCCGAAAGGCTATTCGTAAAGAACAAGTTCTCGGAAATCGTTGTCCCCAAATACTCTAATGATAGTTGAAACCCCACCACCATCATCATTAACTAGTCCACATCTTTCAACCCACGAGCTTCCTCCAATTAGGGATGTGTTATCCCCTAAATGGACCATCACAAATCAGCCAGAATTGTTAGAAATCCTCTCCACTCCTACACATGAGGGAATATCTCAGGCGATAATTCTTTCACCATCAAAAAGGGATATAGAGTCATTGGTGTGGAGAATTAAGTGATTGCCGCGTATGAGGAAGATTCCTCAGAAATTTGATGGTTATTCTCATACAATTCATCACCCTGAATGCCATTTTGATAGTCAGGACATTGAGCTACTCAATGGATTTAAGGATTACTATAAATTTAGGTGAGCTTCCATCGCCTTATTATCACTTTTGTATTATATTTATGAATTATGACGATGGGATTTGTGTATTATTACAGGAAGAAGGAATTAGATGTGATTTGCACGCTTGTAGATAGTAACGTCTTGCATGATGCCCTAGAAGAAGGGAAATGGTTGGACACAAATATTATCTACTATTGGTTTGATTGTTTAAGAGACATGTGTGACACTGCATATCTTGCGGATCCAAGCATTTGTGTAAGTTAATTATATATAATAGCGATTTATGAACTAACTGATAAGTCAATTTTGTTGTAATATATCTTACTGAATCATGCAGAGTATGTGGAAAGAAGGACACCGTCAATGATGGACCCGATTCTTCCCTCTCTCCCGCTGCCTCCGCCCCGGGTCTTTCGGGGTACGGCGGAGGGGAGGAGAAGAAAAGATAAGGGTATCAACCTCTTTTTTTTTTTTTTGGTACGGGTATGCCAATTTCACGTTTCTACTTGGAATTTAGAAACGGTGATCCGAAGATCCACCTTCACAAGTAGAAAGGGGAAATGAAACTTTTTCTAGTTTCCCATTGCACACATATTTTAAGAAAAGAGACAAAAGGGTTTTTTTTTTTTATATGCCGTGAAAGGCGATTTCATTTGTTGCCGTGAAAGGCGATTTTTTTGCCGTAAAAGGCAATTTACAAGTCTTATCCATTATGAAAGACAAGAGTTGTGATTTTTGTCTCTAAAAGAAAAATAAAGTACAATAGAAATCAAGAAAAGGAATCTGACTTCTCATTCGATTGTGGGGACACGTTCAGATCGACGGTCGCGAGTCATATATGGGCTCCTCCATCGTCCATGCAGATGAGAACACGATGCTTGGATTCTTGGCTTGGCTTTTTAACCTCAGATTTTTAAAGGATAAAGACCAAGAGAAGGTCTTATATCCGATAAAAAGCTAAGTAAACGGGCTGAAAAGCCACGTTTTAGCCATGTTGGTAGAAGAAGGGAGGTCCTTGGGGGGGGGTGGCCCCCCAAGGGTGCTTCAATTACCTTTTGGTGGTCTTTGCAGCAGAGTTGCAAGAGCTCTGGATTTTCCGGGCAATTCTCTGGCGATTTCTCTGGATTCTTTTTCCGTTCTTCGTCTTCTTTTTTCTGATCCCCTTTCCCTTTGGAATGCCCTCCTATTTATAGGCCTTTGGTAGCCATTTAGGAGGGTTTATAAGCATTGAATGCATTAATGCTCATAATGGGAGGAGTTACAAGTTTTAAAGTATTTGTTTTGTAACTCCTTTTTCCTTGAATCTGATTGACCGATGGAGAATAATGAGCTTTTAATTGCCTTTAATTCCCATCATGGGAGGAGTTTCATGGCTTTAATGCCATAAATCCTTTGACTTGTAACTCCCATTTGCTTGCTTTTGATTGGGCCGTCCAAAATAATGAGTTAATGACCGCATTAACTTGTCATAAAACGGATCATTTAACCTCATTAATTGGTCGCCAAGTCGCTTGAAGAGTCGCGGGCCGCGCCGCGTCTTTTGGAATTCTTCTTGCGATGACCGCCGGTGGATCTACATGTTGTTTGATGTCTGATGACGATGCAATTTCAGACATTGATTAATATCAACATGCCGGCAACATCTGTCCTGTCGATTTCACGATCGGGCGGGCGGAAAGTGTGCTTTCTTTGTCGGCCGGTTGGCGATTTCGAGGCATCTAATGATCATCCAATGATTTCGGCGGCGAATCCGTGATGTTAACGAAGATCGACGGATTTCATGCACGAAAAATCAGATTTTGGAAAAATCACAGGGGCCAATCAACTCGAAACGCGAAAAGGACCCGAAAAAAGGGATTTCCGGCGACTTTTGGGTCGCCGGAATTCCATGGTCGCCGGCGACCATGCACCCATGGTCGCCGGCGACCATGGGCCAAGGTCGCCGGCGACCATGGGCTTTGGGCCCATCTCTCAGCCGCCTTTTCTTCGCCGTTTTTCGATCTTTTTTCATTATTTTTTCTTCTGTATTTTTCCTGACATTTCCCTTCATTTATTGGCCTGATTCTCTTGAAGAAAACCCGACGAGAAGCCACGCAAATCGGAGCACAAAGTTTCCTATATTTCTGGAAAGCCGAAGACTTTGTTGTGATGTTTTGCCGATTTTTTATCAAGCATTGAAACTAGGCCAAACGATGTCGGAATGACCTGAATTTTGACGTGGAACTTCTTGAGCAGTAGATAGGACTAACCATAGGCTTTGGTTTGAGTTTTGAAGCCGTTCAGGGTCCTGCAAATGCTTGCCTTAATTTCGCCATGAGAGAAATGCCGAGCTTTGACCTGCGGTCAACCGATGTCCGATTGACATGAAATTTGACAGGGAGCCTCCTGAGTAGTAAGTAAGACCAACCATGGGCTTTGGTTTGAGTTTTGAACCCTTTTGGGGTCCCGCAAATGCTCGCCTTGATTTCACCTCGAGGAAAATGTCGAGCTTTGAAACTAGGCCAAACGATGTCCGTTTGACCTAAAACTTAACAGGGGACCTATTGGAGTCATTTTGAGATGATCCATTAGCTCCAATTTAGATGCCATGATTCCGGGGTGCTCTGCCGCTGGTAGGCCTGTTTTTGCTTCCCGAGAGTTGATGAAGGGTCAAACGTCGTCCGTTTGACTTGAAATTTGGCAGGGGGCCTTTTGGAGGTATTTTGAGACCATCCGTAGGCTCTGATCGAAAATTTGAAGTCTTCGACACTGTCGCTGCCGGGAGCTCCTGTCTGGCTGTCGGAGGAGTGAAGTTAGGCTAACTGATGTTGAAATGGCCCGAAACTTCATGTGTACCCCTCTTTTGGCTGCTTTGAAGGATCTTGCAGTTTTTGTTTGATTCTGACAAGATCTGGTGCTTGAAGTGGCGCCTTCCTATTTATGGCAGGATGTGGCTCCATGTAGCTTTTGGTGTTGAAGGGACATAGCGACATTTTTAGTGTCAACAGTCAAACGGAACCCCTTGCCTTTGGTCTGAATGGTACAAATGTGATGGATATGAAGGAAAGTAAAACATTAGTTTTTATGCTGCATCACATTGATCACTTCAGTTTCCTGGTCGGTTACCCAGATGAGGCATTGTGGGAATTTTACAATAGCTCAACAAGTGATCATTATTCTCTAACTACTTGCAACGAATTTGTAAGTATGCAATGTACTATCTTTATACAAATTATTTTCTAACTACTTGAAAACTAACATTCTACTTTGATACTTCCCAGGTTGGTTGGCTAACATCAAAATTTGCGATTTATGGTTGGAATGACCCTTTCGTCTGGACCTTCAAAGAAAAGATGGACATACCCCATCAAGACAATGGGAATGACTGTGGGGTCTTCGCATGTGCTTTCGCCGAACACTGCATTCTCCGAAAAACACTCAAGTTCACACAAGCTGACATTCCATTTTATCGGAGCAAAATATTTCTGGAGATATTCAAAAGGACCTGGGTGCTAAATTCCTATAGATTGGATTTAAGTGCTTTAGATTAAGAAACTGACCTTGATCTTTTTGTGTAAGTGACCAGTTTTTTTGTATGGTCAGTTTGCATGTATATTCAGTGAACACAATATGACATGCTTTGGAGAATTAGATGTACATAATGTTTCTAGTCAGAGATGATGTATTGGTGTAGACAGTTGTTAATTTGATTTACCTATATTATTTTGTCAGAATATGCATGTAATTGGCAGGGAACTTGCTGTTGAATGTTAATTGATGGATGTGAATGTGAATGTGCATATCTACCTTTAATGGATGAATGTGTGAATGTCAAGGAACTTGTTGATTGATGTGAATGTGAATGTACATGTCTATCTTGGGTACAGGTTTTCTTTATGTCTTCATGGGCTGTAGAGATGCATTTCTCTTATGGATTAGACAGGGATATCCACACATGCATTGTCTTGTGAGCAGGGATATCCCCGCCAATGACAGTGTTTTGGAAGGGGATATCCCTGCATGTGTTAGCGCTGTAAGTGGGGATATCCCCTCCCACTAGAGTACTATCGGTTCTGTATCTCAGAGTGGTTTCAGTTGGGACGGGGACATCCCTACCCAAATTAGTGTTGTGAACAGGGATATCCCCGCCCAATATAGTGCTGCGAACAGGGATATCCATGCCTACTGCAGTACTGTCTTTGAATGGTTTCAGTTGGGACGGGGATATCCCCGCCCAAATTAGTGCTGTGAACAGGGATATGCCTACTCACTGGAGTTCTGTGGGTTAGAGCAGTTTCAGTTGGGACGGGGATATCCCCGCCCAATTTAGTGATGTAAGCAGGGATATCCTCGCACTCTATAGTGTTGTTTATGGGGATATCCCCGCTCAACTGATACTTGTGGGTGAGATATTACTACTCCAAATAGAGTTTCATAAGCATAGACAATGTTATAACATACGTATTAGGTACTACATCAATGTATTATATCAGAAACATCCATCAACACCGAATTTGACATTCTCCGAAACATCCATCAACAACAAAATATATGTTAAGTAGCATTAACAATTGTGTATACAAATTACAAGTTTTTCAAGAACATCAAAGCGTCACTCAAAACAAAAGACACATGCTAGGTTGTTTAGATTATGACACCTCTGAACATGTGGTCTCTTTTTACAGTTTGAGACATGTTACTTTCCTACATTAGAATATCAAAACGTCACACAAAAGAAGACACGTGCTAGGTAGTTTGGTTATCAAAACACTATTGCACTGGTGGATTGCGACATCGCTGTCGATTGTGCCCCCTCTCTTTACAGTTAGAGCATGTTACCTGCCTACGCTGCCTGTCCCTATCCTCCGTGCGAATTCTGTTTTTTTTTTTGGTCGCCCAGGTTGCTTGGATGCATGTGGAGGCAAAACCATTTCAACTGGCATATGATCCCATTGTCTTATATCTCGAGTTGCATGCAAAACCTCATTGTACGTGAGTCGATAGGTCGTTGTCAGGAACCAATGCTCACAGAAGTCAGGCACTTGTTTCTCAACTGCATTGCGGCTATTGCATGCGAGCACGGGATACCCAATATCTGCCATTGGCGACATGTGCATGTTCTTTGATCAAGAAGTACTACATCAATGAATTCTGCAGATTGAACCTGAAATTCGACAAGTCCAGCAACACGGACATGGAGTCTGCGAGATTCCTCGAACCCTTGACTAAGAATCGTTTCTGCATAAGGAGTTAGCCGAGAATTAATAGTTTCTGAATGTAGATTGCGCCTTTGGTAAAACTCCATTAGTTTTGCACGTATTTCCTCAACCTGCTTTGTTACAAGTAGCATTCTGGTGTCTTTAAGTAGGCTATTTGTGCATTCAGCGGCGTTACTGGTGAGCATATCATATCGACGCCCTTCTACAAATGCATTTGACCAATGCTCTTTTCCAATTGCCTTGATGTAGTTGTATGCTGAAACGTTGATGTAGTTGTATGCTGAAACGTCAACATCCGGAATATCATTTAAAAATGCCTCGTACTCACAAGGTTTGTAGGCCTTTACAGCACACCAGAATTTCCGAACAATAGCACTGTCTTTGAAGTTGCTTTTGACATTTTTGGCTATATGGCGACAACAAAAGCAGTGACTTGCGCTAGGAATGATGTTCATCAATGCAGGAATGAGACCTTTCATTCGGTCAGAGACAACGGTCAAATTCCTTGGCTCGCCCAAGGCCAAGCTTAGATTTGCAAAAAACCACTCCCAACTCTCACGACGCTCGGCTTCTGCAAAGGCAAAGGCAATGGGGAACAATTTTTGATTCGCATCATACGTCACAGCCACTAATAATACACAAGGATATTTGCCATGTAAATGTGAACCATCAACTGCAATCACTGGCCTCAATGAAGTTTGAAAAGAACAAATGCACGGACCGAAATACCAAAAGAACCTCTTAAAAGTATCATCATCATTTATTTCAATATTTGTAATCGTACCTGGATTCATCCTCTGTAATTCATTACAATAAAGAGGAAGATTTCGGAATGACTCTTCATATGATCCACCGAAGGGCAATGTCTTTCGCTTTATGAGCCTTTCTATAAGTAATACGACAACCAAACTCCATTTGAAAATCATTAATAATCTCCTTCGGTGTCAAATCATTATTGGATCGGATTCTATCCATCATGTTCTCTGCAATTAGCTCTGAAGAAGCTTGCCGATGTGCCATTGCCATCATTGGTTTAGAGCAACAATGATTAGAGTTATATGTGCGGACTTGAAACTGTGGCCCAAATTCAATAATAGAAGCATGGATACGCCAAGGGCAACTTTGGCCACTGCAACGTGCTGTAACTTTGGTGCGATTGGTCTTCAAGTGCTTTAGACTGAAATTGTTGTAAATTGCAAACTTGGCTAACGTTCTTCTGAATGAGTCACGATCTGAAAACTTTCGCCCTAACCACATCTCCCGTGCAGAGTTTTGATACGTTTCAATTAAGTACTCTTCAGAAACCATGGTGTCCTCAATATTAACATCCACGACTTTGTACGAAGGCTCTAGATTTTTATTTTGGTTAGCTTGATTTTGTTTTTTGTTGGAAACGGTTGTTGTATTTCTACCCACTTGTGCATGTTCACATCCATCAAACGCTATCTCATCTTCAACAGTTGGATCATACATTATCTCATCAACGACATGATAAGCTCCTATACTTTGATCAATGACAACATGATTGGGTGCTCCCGAGAACTCAATATCATTATCTTCATGGAGGTTGACCGTTGGAAATTCTCGGACAGGAGTTGCATCTACTACCTCTTTCTCTTTGTGTTTCTCCCTCGACGCACAAGAATTGTCTTTTCTTGGACCATGCAAAGGCATACGTTGCAACCTTTCAATTCATAACAAAAGAAATTGTAAGAAATTGTATTAGAATCTCGACTTATATTAAAAAAATAAAAGAAACCCACTTACATAGGTTTTTCTTGTCCGTTGCCAGTTGCTGGATTTGCTCCTTTACTAACATATAAATACAAACCATTCGTATTATTTACCGATGCTCTGAACATTACCTTAATATCCTCATCCTCTTCTAGGGTAATCAATGAGAATGTAAATCCATCATGATAAAGGTACTGTAAAGCTGGCATGTCACTAAGTGCTTCCCACTTTGATACTTCGAGTGCAACGTCCCGCAAATAACTGTAACTTATGTCGTTGGATAAATACCTCATCTTTTGCTTTCCACCTTTGTACGTCGGACGGTTAATATCAAAATGAAACTCTCCATCATAGTGGAAGATGACCAAAACTTCATTGTCTGACATCCTAACATTCAATAAAAAAATGCTTGAAATGAGTTTAACACCAATAACAAATATAAACAATGACATGAATTCCGATGACAAAAATGTTACATTATGGACTCCATCCATTATTATAAGAATATTAAATGAATTGTATTAAGATATCAACAAATGGACAAAGAGACATGACTACCTGACTTTTTATTACTTTGGAAGCAAATCTTCTGCACTCCATGACGTGGTTGGTCAAAGTGGTATTGGCAATAGCCATTGAGAATTATATTTAACCAATATAACATACACATGTGAGCCCTTATCCATTTGTATATCTCATTTGAGGAATTATAACCAAATATCCATTCCTTATTGAACGAATGCTCATGTGTATGTAACTGATAAAATCACATAACTATTTTCAAAGCTTAACCATTTCTATGTTAGCCAATGCCCATGCTCGTCCCCATATCCAACCATTTCTATAAAAGCAAAAGCTGATGATGCCCTACCATCTTCTATTGCATTCAAAGCCAATGCCCATTTATATTATTGAAATATGATCTTTTTATCCTAAGAAAGTTACCGTGGCTTACCCATAGAGTTATTAATTATCCATAAGGAGATGAAAGCTTTAATGAATACTTCCAAACATCTACTTTTTGGGAAAAAGAAAAACACATGTGGAGATTGTGATTCTAGGTTTAATCAAATGTAAAAAAGGTAATCTAGACTACCAACCTCTTTAATGGAGCCCAAACCTTTCTACTTAAAAGATTCAAGAATAGGATTCTCCCATAAAGTAAGGTAATGTGGAAGAGTGGTTGCAGAGAGATTCGTCCGGATATCAGAAAAGGCAAAGGGGAAAAGGGAGTTCGACAGTCTTTAAGTTATAATGAACAACGAACAGGGATATCCCCGCTCATTTACTGAGAATGAAAGGGGATATCCCTGCTCAGCGCTGAAAGCAAAAAAAAATACCAAACAAGGCCTTTGAGACTACTGTGGTCTTTATATAATGTTGATGGTGCTTTTGGCTTTTGACAAGTCTTAAGGGATTTTTTGGGTAAAATCCTCTTTTTATAACAATAGCAGCAAAGGTGGTGTATGAGCAGAAGAAAGCTTAGTACACCAGAATGATGCAGCAGCATTATACATTCGTTGGAGCAAAGAGGCATGGACCACATGTGGGACCCAAGAAAATTTAAGAATTCTTTGTTAATTGTTAGTAGTTTCTAATTTTTATTTAAGTAGGTGTATTTATGATTAGTTTCTAATTTGGATAGGATTATTATTTGGTTTTCTAGTTTAGTTGAGATTGCTTTCTTAGCCCTTTAGGGCCTGTTTGGCATCATTCTTAGGTTGTTTCCAACTTTGTACTCAGATTAGGTTGTGCTGAGATCAGGTTGTGCCAATTCTATACTCTGTGGAACTTATTTGGCAATATTATATTAAATTACTCTACTAAAAATATGACGTACGGAACTTGTTTGGTAACATTATAAAAGTTTTGCTCCAAGTAGCAAAAATAGGATTTACAATGTGGGACCCCACCTTTTATTGTTTGCAGTACTATAATTATCATATATGGGACTCACCTGTAGAAGTTTCAATGTGGTATCCACCTTTAAAAATTAAAACATGGAACCCATATCCATTGGATTTATAATGTGGGCCCACCTTTATAGGAATTATAATGTGGGCCAACTTTTTGTAAATATAAATATGGAATCCACCTTTAGTAATTAGAATATGATCTTACATGCATAGGATTTACAATGTGGGTCCACCTTTTGCAAATGAGACCATATGACCCATATTTACTAATTACAAAGTGAAGCCACATTTTTTGTAATTGTAAACACATGGCTCACCTTTAGAAATTAGAATGTTGTGCCCACCTTTAAAAATTAGAACATGGGAGTAGCACATTTATAAAATCTACTATGTGGGCCCACCTTTATAGGAATTATAATATGGGGTCATACTTTTTATTAATTGTGAACATGGGACCCACCTTTAAAAAAATATAAAGTGGTAATTACATTTAGAAATCCGAACATGGGGCCATCACTAAAATGTAGGGCCATACTTTTTGTTAATTATGAACAGGGGACCCACCTTTAAAAAATTACAATGTGGTACCCACATTTAGAAATCCAAACATGGGGCCACCATTAAAATGTGATTGTGGACACAGGACCCACCTAGAAAAATTATAACTTGATGCCTACCTTTATAAGCGATTTATAATGTGGTCCCACCTTTATAAAATTATAATAGGGGCCCACCTTTTGTAATTGTGACCATGTGACCAACCTCTAGGAATTCTAAACTGGGGTCACTTCCTTTGGGATAGTGAACGTAGGGCCTATATTTGGGATAAGTGAGGGGATTTATGATATTTAAATGATATTCTTTAAAAGACAATAGATAAAAAAAAAAAAAGTTTTTTCTTCTAACTTTCTTATGTTCGCTGGTTAAGATTTTGAGATTCATTCCCATGAGAATAAAATTCGGAACAATTATTTATACATACCAAACATATTTTCTACACTCTTATCTCGTGGGAACATGGAAACATCCAAATGGCACAATGCCAAACACACCCTCAGTTTCTTTTCTTATAAATATGACATTATAAACACCGGTAATCTCACATATTTGAGTAAATAGAAATTTTTTGTGGGTTATTGTTCCCATGGAAACTCTGATTGTGCCCCGACACTTGTAATTGTACCAAGATTGCATTAAATGGTATTAGAGCCGAACGATCCCACGATCGATCTGCGTGTTACCCTTATCATCCACCCACGCATCCATCCATCGTACACCCTTCCGCAGATCCCCGCCACATTCCATAACCCCGATCTCCACCACATAACCCTCCTGTAGCCCACCCCACCTTCCGGAACCCATCAGCGATACGCCCATATTCCCTTGACCAAACTTCTCCCTGACCCATCATCCCAGTACCGTCAGCACCCCTCCCAGGCGCACCTTCCATCTTCCGTTGTCCCAACCACAGCCCTCTTCCAAATCCCAACTCCATATCGCAGAACCCTCCCGGCCTTGGCCCACCCTCTGCTCTCAACCCAGCCCCAATCGGCTCCCATCCTAGACCCAGCAAAAAAAGAAAAAAAAACCATCTCCTCCCCTACTGCCCATCTCAGAGAATCTAGCAAGCAGAGAAAAGAACAGAAGGAGAAGAAAGAAGAAGCAGAGAAAGGAGCAAGAACGGTCGAACCAACAAAAAAAAAAAAAAAAAGGGTTGTGTACTAGCACCCGAGCCCCCGCTGCGCCGCATCAACTCCGTGCCATCGACGACGACTGCCATCGCCCAAGGGTCCCTGCCGTCGCACACCAGTGGAGTGAAGGAAGGGTAAAACGAAAGAAAAGGGTTTTCAAAACCCCTTTTGCGGTATGGTCTCCAACGAAGAGGAAAGAAGGCGCATTTTCTATTTTCATCCAAGGACCATTCACATCATGTCTAGCCACATGCGACACGAGGCCAGCCAATATTTTGGACCTGATTCCCATTTTGGGTCAGGTAGAATTTGGGCCCTAGTAAGTTCCGACCCGATTACCCAAGATCCATGTTCCAAGTCGTTTGGTAGGCTGACATCATGGATTACATCGGTAGAATCAGATCCAAGGCTAATTTAGCTTGATCGACGGTCACATCTTTTCTTCACGATATCGAAGGCCATCCACCGTCAGATTTCAAATTCGTTTTCACCTACGTACTCGTGGAAGGTAGATCTACACATCAGGTTAATCAACAATTTTACGTTTGCATTAAACAAGTATGCCTCTCAAGAAGCATGTAGAAGTGAATTTTTCCTCCAATAATAATGTTGATTTGAGGGGACCGTTGCGGAATTATCGATAAATGTTAATAAACTCTCTGCAATGATGATTCAAATCCCAGCCTAAATGCAATAGACTCTTGAAAGGATTGAAACCCGATTAACCAATTTGGATGCTAATCGGCGTGAGGAAAAAAATCGTGATGATGGAAGACATATTTGAAATCAAAGAGATCCACATGCAGTAAATGTTGATTGAGATTTGGGTATTAAACTTGTGATTCCCGAATATGATGGGAAATTAAAGCCAGATGAATTCATAGATTGGTTAGTGTGCGTTGAAAATATTTTTACACATAAACTAATGACGGATGGTCATAAAATTACACTGGTAGCAACTCGATTTCGTAATTGTGCTGCGATATGATGGGCCAAGTTGCAAAGGAAGAGAAAAAACCAACAAATTGACCCCGTTGACACATGGATCGAAGTGAAAAATCTGTTGAAGCAAAAATTCATTCATGTCAATTACTTCAGAGATCTACATTTAAGTTTTCAATATTTAAAACAAGGTTCTAAGACAGTCGTTGAGTATTCAGAGGAGTTTATGACCATGCAGGCTCGTTGTGGTTTGAATGAAAATGATGAGGTATTAGTTGACAGATACTTTAATGGGCTTACACTTGACATACAAGATATCTTCACATTCAAGCATTTTCATAATGTTAATGAGATTGTTCAGCACTGTCAATTACTCCAGAGATCTACATTTAAGTTTTCAATATTTAAAACAAGGTTCTAAGACAGTCGTTGAGTATTCAGAGGAGTTTATGACCATGCAGGCTCGTTGTGGTTTGAATGAAGATGATGAGGTATTAGTTGACGGATACTTTAATGGGCTTACACTTGACATACAAGATATCTTCACATTCAAGCATTTTCATAATGTTAATGAGATTGTTCAGCATGCTATCAAAGCTGAGGGGATTGCAAATCATCAAGCTCACAAACTTAATGCAGCTAAATGGGTTATGCAGAAGAATTCCTCAATTGAAGGTTCTAAATCGAGTGCGTCATCGGAGTAGGTTTTCACCAAATCCGAAGGTTAAAATAGGATCATATGATTTAATTGTAAACAATGAGGACATCGTGTAGCTCAATGTCCCAAACGTATCCACATCATTGATAATGCAAGTGATGTGAATGATATATAAGATGATCCTAAAGAGAAAGAGGTTGCAGCTGAGACAAGAATTAGAGATCTACCATGCAGTTGAAGGTGAATCTCTCATGGTCATCACCGGCGCTCCATTAACTACTGCGAAGAAGTGGTTGTAAGAAAATATTTTTCACTTCAAAAGGAACAGTCAATGGTCAAGCATGCACAGTCGTTATTAATGGATGAAGTTGTCAGAACATTATATCTCAAGCTCTTGTGGCTCGATTATAGATGAAAGTTCGGAAGCATCATCGTCCCTATCTTGCTAGATGATTAATAACAAGAATGGTATGCATGTCCAGTTACCTTTTCTATTGGTGAATATAATACATATACAGTTTGGTGTAATGTGGTACCCATGGATCGTTATGATATCTTGTTGGGTCGTCCATGGATGTATGACAAGAATGATACTAATGGAATGCATGACAGCACATACACATCCATGCATGGTGGAAAACAAGTAACACTCTGTCCTATGAAGCTGGTGCCACCAAAACAAAGGTCAAGTTCTCGTCTCACCAAGGAAGCACTTCAAGTGCACACTATCTACAAAAGCAACATCAAGAAGAACAGCCAAGTTCGAGGTCGAACTCTTTTCCAACCTAGGGAGAATGATGCAGCAGCATTATACAGTCGTTGAAGCAAAATGCATGATCTACATGTGGGACCCAAGGAAGTTTAGGAATTCTTTGTTAATTGTTAGTAGTTTCTAATTTTTATTTAAGTAGTTGTATTTAGGATTAGTTTCTAATTTTAATAGGATTATTATTTGGTTTCCTAATTTAGTTAAGATTGCTTTCTTAGCCCTTTAGTTTCTTTTCTTATAAATATGACATTGTAGATATTAGTAATCTCAGAGATTTGAGTCAATAGAAATTCCCTTTTTGTGGGTTTAGCGTTGGAGAGCTCTCTTCATCGTGTGATTGTTCCTGTAGGAACCCTGATTGTGCCCTGGCACCTGCGATCGCACCAACGATGGAATCACATAATAATGGAATTTACAGACACCGGATAATGAGGGAGACAAGTAAAAGAAGATGCAATTCACCAAATGAGATGATCACTGCTAACCAGAACATACAAGCTCTGCTCAGGGAAATGCAAAACTGAAAGTGGATCAGGAATTACAAACAAAAACAATGGTCACAATAGTACAAGAGATGAAATCCAATACACTTGAAATTGGAAGAGTTTGAGCTAAATATAAAGGCTATTTCAGAGATACTGACATAGCACAAGACCATTACTAAAATACTGGGACAGGTTTCTTCTTGGAATAAATTGGTGTCGAGGAGATAAGATTAGTGTCCTGAATATCATCCCATTAAAAGATGCAAGAGGTTAATGTCTTGTTTAAATAATCTTGCAGTAAATTTAAATAAATAAATAAAAGAATGGTTCAAAGCTCCAACGCTCATCTTCATTCATAGATTATCCAGCTTCCACACCTAAATACTATGCATCTATTGCTAAGCACGTCATTTCCCCATAAACAAAATTCAAACATGAGCTTGAGATTCATACATGGAGAAGCTTGCCTACTACACTCACAAGGCCCACCAACTTACCTCAATCAAGAAGATCAGTTATGGCCGTCTTCTTGAACGCATCGACTTTCGTTAGCAGTGCCGCCACTGCCTTATTTGGGAAGATGTGGTCTGCTTTAAGCCTCTCCCTAAATCCATATGCAGGAACCTTTGCATTCGCATAGGCCTGAAGAAGTACTTGATACTGCTGCATCCTACCCACATAACCTGACAGCCTCAACCTGTGAAAAATCTTCTCTGCATTGTGAATGTCGCCTCTCTTTGCATACTTATCTAAAATAGTAAGGTAGGAGCTGTAGAGCGGCCTCATTGAGCTCTGCTGGGTCGCCTTATGCAAGATCAAGCCTGCCTTCTCCACCTCCCCTGCTTCCACGTAGAGCTTCACAAGCGCATCCCATGTGTACGGACCAATTTGACAGCCATTATCTGACATCCGCTTCGCGACATCTTTCCCCTTTGCAAGCATCTTGTGATTTGCATAAACCTTCAAAAGGGCAGTGTAGTACTTCGCTGAGACCACCTTCCATGTCTTCAGCATCTTCTCAAAGACGGCTTCTGCGTTGTCCACACGTCCAACAGTACCCCATGCTTCAATGGCTGCTAGGCACTCATCCAGACGTGGATTCCCCTCACAAACCTTCCAAATTCGGCCTACCTCATCAGCTTTGCCTAGGGATGCATATAAAGGGAGAAGCAGCTTGCAAGCACCACGGTTCTCCTTTAGGTCATCACCTTCCATCTCTTTCATTACCCCTTCTGCCTTCTCATGAAGTCCACCTAAAGCATAGTACCTTGCCACCATAGCCTGAGTCAGTAAATCAGGCTCAAGGCCATCAGATTTCATAGTCTCAATAACCTGCTCCATGCCCGTTATGTCATTAGAACGGCCTTTGGTGTCTATCAAGAGCCTGTACGTAAACAAAGATGGCTTTACATTCTCTTTCTCCATCAACAAAAGAACATCAGCTATCTTCTTCCGGTCAACTCTCTTGTAGAGCAAAAGTAACTGGTTGCATGAAAATGGTGTCAATGGGAATCCGAGGTCTCGCATCTTGTTAAACAATTCCTCTGCTTTCTTAACATTCAAAGAAGAAGCACAATTGGCCAAGAGCGTCCGGTAGATTACTTCTCCTTGGAACGACTGGGGGACTTTTTCAACATACTTTTCAGCCCTGTGGAGGCCATGCACTTTAGCAATCAAATCCACACGAGAAGCATAATCTCGCTCATCAAATTCAATCCGCTTGTTTGCTTCCACCCACTCAGAAAGCTGCAGAACAAAATAAAGTATTTATGAGCCAAATCGAAAGATGCCGACTTAACATAAAGAAACCAACAAAACTGCACATTTACAGCCTTTACAACAATGAGAAAGCAATAATACATTCCACATTATCACCATAGCATTTTCTCTGTTAACCCCACATAGATTTTTCCCTTCCAAAAGGTTACTGAACATCAAAGGCATGGTGAATATTAGTGGCTGTGACCCTAAGTCCTAAGATAAGGGTCGAGAGACAGATACCATGAAACACGTGCCTATATCTGAGAAATATGTATAAATGCATGTGAAAAACATATAATAGTCTCTTCATGTATTCTTTTATTTTATTTTATTTTTTCAGAATGTCTAAACAGATTCATTGGATAAACTGTAATTATGTAGGCCAGATTAACATTGCATGTAGATTCATCTACTTAAAGACTTTACAGTAGCTAAAGTGGAAAGGCATTTACATCAGCATGTGACAAATCTACTACCAGAGAAGGCTTGATCACACTAAACAAAACTTCTCCATGCCAATGAAAATAATAAAGTTCCAACAGAATAAAAGATGCAAAAGCACTAAAATGACACACCACAATAATTAGACACTAATCTAAGTCAAACCCACTTCGACTTAGGCCACCCATCATTTAGGCAAGTTTGGTTGAAAGCACTTTCTTTTTTCTTTTTCTTTTTTTTTGTATTTTAATGATGACTATATCAAAGCTCAAGAACTGTACAGTATAGGAGGTGTATACCGGACAAAAGGGTTTAGGGTTTAGGGTTTACTTTAACCAAACCAAACCAAGCCTTTTCCCACTAAGTGGGGTCGGCTATATGGATTTGATGATGCCAATCAAATCTGTTTAGGGCCATGTCCTCCGTTAGATCCATATGGGCAAGGTCTTGTTTAATAGTATCTTTCCAACTTCTCTTGGGTCTCCCTCTCCCTCTCCTACTCCTGACAATCTACATGCTTTCACACCTTTTAACAAGTGCCTCCGTTGGACGCCTTCTAACATGGCTGAACCATCTCAGTAGATTTTCTCTCATTTTATCTCCAATCGGTGTATTTCTACTTTGCCCCTAATATCCTCGTTCCTAATCCTATCTCTCCTTGTGATCCCGCATATCCATCTTAGCATTCTCATCTCCGCAACTTCCATCTTCTTAACATGATTATGCTTTACTGCCCAACACTCTGATCCATATAACAACGCTGGGCGTACCGCCACCTTATAATATTTTACTTTAACCTTGAGGAGGACTTTCCGATCACACAAGACGCCCGAAGCACTCCTCCATTTGGTCCATCCGGCCTGAATCATGTGGCTTACATCAGTATCAATCCCTCCATCCTGTTGCACCATAGATCCAAGGTATCTAAAACTTTCTTTCTCTACAATCTTTTATGTGCCCAAACTTACTTCTATATTACCAGATGTCCTACTTTGACTAAACTTGCATTCCATATATTCCGTCTTGCATCGACTTAGCCTAAACCCTTTAGTCTCTAACGTTTTCCGCCACAATTCTAGCTTAGCATTCACTCATTCTCTCGTCTCATCCACTAAAACAATGTCATCTGCAAATAGCATACACCACTGCACCTCATCCTGGATATGTCTTGTAATCTCATCCATAACTAGGGCAAACAAGTACGGGCTTAACGCTGAACCTTAGTGTAGACCGATCGTGATAGAAAACTCTTTAGTCTCTCCACCAGTCGTTCTTATAGATGTCACGACTCTATCATACATATCATTTATCGCCTCAATATATGCGACACACACTCTTTTCTTTTCCAGCACTCTCCATAGAATCTCCCTAGGAACCCTGTCATAAGCCTTCTCCAAGTCAATGAATACCATATGTAAATCTCTCTGACCTTCTCTATACTGTTCCGTTAACCTTCTCAGGAGAAAAATAGCCTCCATGGTTGATCTCCAAGGCATGAAACCAAATTGATTCTCTAAAACGTTTGTTGTTCTTCTTAGTCTTCTCTCAATAACTCTCTCCTATAATTTCATCGTATGACTCATCAATTTAATCCCGCGGTAGTTCGCACAGTTCTGAATATCTCCTTTGTTCTTGTATATGGGTATAAGAATACTTTTCCTCCATGCATCAGGCATCTTCTTGCTCTTTAGCACTACATTAAAAAGCTTTATCAACCAACTTATGCCATCCTCCCCTAAGCACCTCCAGACCTCAATAGGGATACCATCTGGCCCAACCGCTTTCTCATTCTTCATCATTTTCAATACTTCTTTAACTTTTTCCCTACTGATTCTCCTATAGAACATATGATTCGATTCTTCTCTAGAAATGGTAAGCTGGCCCAATTGTATGTCACTACTACTGCTTTCGTCAAATAACTTGTAGAAGTAGCTCTTCCAACGCTCCTTTATCTCCTCTTCCTTTACTAATACTTTTTCATCCTCATCCTTAATGCATTAAACTTGGTTTAAGTCCTTGGTCCGCCTATCTCTAGCTTTAGCAAGCTTAAATTAAATTAAATTGAAAAAAAAAAAAAAAAAAAAACAGAGACAAGAAACCTAGAGACAACAATGCCAAAGGGCCGGGTCTTGGGTCCATGGGTCTCAACCAGTATGGTTCTAGAACCCAACCCTTTTTTTCTTTTCGGATCCAAAATTAGGTTCCGGATCCAGACCCAGACCCTTTTGTCAATCAGAACCTAAATTGGGTTCCAAACCAGGATTTTTTTCAAGTCAAAGACATCAAAGACTCAGAGAATCGAGGACCCATTTGCAACCCTAGTTAGCATCTATGATGCACGGATACTTCAAAATGGGCAACGTATCGTGTCGTATCGTATCTGATACTTCACTTTTTATGTGTAAAATCCGTGTCCCTACCATGTCTATGGCGTGTCCTTGCCATATCCATGCCGTATCTATGCATCATAGGTTAGCATGCTTATCAAATCAATAGTTAAGGAGAAAGAACAAAAGTAGTTTAATAGAACTGTCACTGCAGATGTGTGTTTTACGAGTTCAGCCCCACAAACTTTTTATTTTATTTTTTATTTTTTACTTGTTGATGTGCAAGACACTCAAACTTTCACACCCCCATGCACATTAGTCCCTGACCAGCTGAACGACAGCCTGGAACAACCCACTTTATGTGATGTGGTGGACCCATAGAGAATGGAAAATCCCTATTTTTTAAGGGCCAATCTAGATAATTAGTATCTTAATTAGGAAAAAAAAAATGCATGGGAAAGACTTCCATTCAATTCAATTTGATTCTCATAAGAAAGACGCACAACTGAGTCAAAATAATAGAAAGGCCAAAACATCAAGTCAAGGAATGAAAGTTCAAATTAGTACAAATAAACCAGGGAAAAAACAAGAGCTAGATACAGCTAATCAGTATTAATCTGCTATCTACATAACCCATACATTTCATGGTTGCAACTGAACAGTTGTCAGCCTCAGAAGCGACCATCGATAGATGATTATCCTCCTTTTCCCCAAAAAAAAATAACCCCACGACTTTGTGAAAAATTGATGAGAGTAAACCATTGGATATTCTATGGCTTTATGTATCTACCAATCTGATGAATTGGATTGTTTTAAAAAGAATGGGAAATGACCACAGCCTATTCATGGTGGGCCTTTGTCTTAGATGGTTTTGTTCTGATGTATATGATCCATTCCCAGATCAAGATTACCAATCAGAAACATTATATTATAAAAAAGTAAGAATGAAAAAAAATAAAAAATGTTCCTACTAAAAGAAGTTTTAAATGCCGCAATAAAAAAATAAAAATAAATAAAAATAAAAACTCAGGCAATTTCCAGAAGCATATTAATTATGCACAAAGGTAAAAATCCTAACAAGGGGTCACACTGCTTTACAGATGGTTCAATAGCCAGTTCAAAATATCCAAACTATGGCTTTAGAAAATTTTGGATAATGTCAAACTATTTAAACTACCACTTCAATGGGATCCACCTACCGGTTCATATCGGTTTAAATGGGTTTGACCATTGTTGTCAAAATCCTACGATTCGCATCCCAAATCCTAAGAAAAACGATTCGTATCTATGCAACCAATCCCATTTACAAGTGAATCTCAAGATTCAGGTGTGAATCTTACGATTCCAGCGATTCGGATGAGCGAGAATTGCTACAACTAATAAGTTAATATTAATAATTCTTTCTTTCTTTTAGCAAATGTTATTTAGCAGTTAATGAAACCTAAGAATTTTTGTGACTTTGAGGAGGGTTTAGAGATGAATAAAGAACATACAGTTGATTAAAGCGTTCGCATGTACATACAAGGCTTGTCTATATCTTCTTTTAATCCTTTTTTTTTTTTTTTTTTTTTTTTTTTTTTTTTGTTCCTCATGAATGCTTTCTTAACTTCAAGAGATATCCTACAATGTAATATTGATGGTTTGGGCTTTATTTTTATTTAAATATAATATATATTAATATCTTAAACTTATTTAGCTATTTGCACATAATTTATTATATATTAATCTATGTCATGATATTCTTGATATGATTGTATGATAGACTTATTTGTAAATTGTTATTGTATTTATACTTCTATGAATGGAAAAAAGGATGAATTATGAAAACCTATTTTTTTATTTTAATTATTTTTTATTTTTATTAGAAAATTAAAACATCCTATGATTCACGGAATGATTCACGATTTGATTTGATTCATGGGAATGAATTATTTGTGATATGATTTCGATTTTCAGAACTATGGGTTTGGCCATTATTTACCAAGTCACCAGTTTTATATAGACCAGATCATCCAAGGCAGTAGGGGTGTAAAAGAAAACCGAAAAACCATTTAACCGTACCGAACTAAACTGAACCGCGGTTAAGAACCGTGTTTCACGGTTTGGTTACAGTTACAGTTAATGAAATCCAAAAACCGCACGATTTGGTTCGGTTCGGTTACAGTTTTTAGTCTTGATTCACGGTTATTAACCGAACCGAACCGTAACATACGGTTCGGTTAACAGGCACACAGTTAACCGAACCATTATACTAATAACAAAAATCTAAAGGGCCTCAATGTCATATTTTTATAATTACTTAAAGAGTGTATCTTACTATCCTTGCCAAAACAAAGCCCTAAGTCCTCTTTCTCGCCTCACTCTCTATCTCGACTCCAGGCACAACAAAACCTCTCTTTCTCTCGTAGCCAAACAAGGAACTGAGGAAGAAGAAGAGGAGGAGAAGGCAACGGGTACTGCCTCCCTCTCTCTCTCTCTCTTCTGTGTTTCTCCCCTCCCTCGGATCTCAGCATTCATGAATCTCGCCCCACTCTTCTGTGTTTCTCCCCTGCCTCGGATCTCAGCATTCATGAATCTCGCCCCACGCCCATATGATATGCATGTTTATCACTATCTGTGGTTTCCCATGTCAATGATGACATCGAACCTGGGAGATGAAAACCTGCTCCTCGGCTCTGATTGTTCATCTTTCTCTGGTACTTCTCCTTCATCCTTTTTTTTTCAATATATTTTCTTGCCTTATTCTTTCTTTTTGATTTCGGGTACGTTTGGATGTACCCTAAATCACAATCGATTCGTCGGTACCTTATATGGGCATTTGAGGTGGCATGGAATGTGGGAAGCTTAATTGGGTCGGACACTATTTTTTCAGTTTCTCCTTAATTAGTACCATTGCAATTGCCCAGATTGATTTTGGGGCGACAATGAGAGTGCCTGGGGGTGGTGATGCAAGTGGAGGTTTGCGGAATTGTGTTAGGGTGGCAGCGATGGAGGAGGTTGGGTAATGGTTGTGGAGGCTGGAATTGACTGGGATGAGTCCAACAAATCCTGTTCTAGTGCAGGGAATTCCAGTTGGGATGGTTCTAAAACATGAGACAGTTTAGTGAGGCTGGAAAGCAGAAATGGGTTACTCCGTTGTAATTGGTGTTGGAATAGTGACATTGGTGTGTCTTGTGAAAGGACTAGTACGATATTTATTCTAAACTATGTTATCTGGTGGATTACTCAATTCTACAAATTCAGTCTTTGACTTCGATTCTTAGATTGGCTGTTTTTGTTTTGTTGTCTTTCTCATTAAAGGCTGCTGCAGTTCATGGATTATTGAGGACAGATTTACAGCTAATATTCTTTGCAGCATTTTGGTCAAGTGAGGATTTGATTGACCCATGTGATTTAGCAATCTTACTGAATAAACTATCTAAGTGTGATGATTTAAAGGGGGACAGAAAATCATGCTTAAAATTTAAGTTAAGGAATGGAAGGGAGAGAGAACACACAGGAAGGTGTGAAAATGGTGCCTGAACAGATTTTTTTCACGGTTATTAACCGTAACCGAACCATCTAATACGGTTAACCTTGGTTTGGTTTTCCACGGTTTTTGTGGATAGGGTTACAGTTACGGTTCAGTTAACGGTTTTTCCAAAATAACCGGTTAACCGAACCCTTACACCCCTACAAGGCAGCAGTTCTGGTTGAACCCAGACCACCTTTTTACAACGTTGATTAAACAAGCTTTTTTTTTTTTTTTTTTTGGCATAATATGGAGTTTAAAATGGAGATTTGCTAAATATGGCTAGAATCATCTGATGGGAAAGAGTGTCAATGTGTCTCCATCCACCATGTGGAATTCCATATAAATAAATATAACTATAACTGGCCTTCATATATATATATATATATATATATATATAGGGGAATGTTCATGTGCATCTATCCCTCACCATAGGGTGAGGGGCACTTTCCCTTTTTACACATGAAGACAAGGGAGTGTACCTCACCTTACGTGTTTTCAAGTACAAAAGTGAGTTTTCAAGTACGTAAGGTGAGGTACACTCCCTTGTCTTCATGTGTAAAAAGGGAAAGTGCCCCTCACCCTATGGTGAGGGATAGATGCACATGAACATTCCCCTATATATATATATATATATATATATATATATATATATATAGAATTGTGAGCATTAGCATTCTGGACATTCTATATTAACAGGAACCATTAGAATGCCCTTTGTGTGAGTAGAAAATTAATAAATGAAAAGCAAGCAAATGAGATTATATTTTAAGATGGAGTATGAATTATTAATGCATCCACTAACAAAGGTGTGCACAATGTCAGACTTTATGAAAAAAGAATCAAGTCATGGTACCTGCAAGGCTCTCCCAAACATCCGCCGCTTCCGAAGATTAAGCATAGCAACTGAAATCTCCGTTCGGCCCAGCGTAGCGCCCTCTTCAACCCACTTATCAATAGCGCTGTTAATGGATTGGCGTGGAGACTCCATGATAACCTTAAACAATGGAGAGCCAAAGGTTTTCTTCCGTGCCACCTTTTTACTGCTCATATCACTTGGCTCATCATCAGATAAATCAAGCTCATCGGGAGCAGCTTCAGACAGGTCATCTGCTGAATCGGCGTCAGAAAGCTCTGGTTCTGAGATCAAGTCCTCGGCAGCCTCTTCACCCACACTGTTTCCGGCAGCAGTTTCATTCCCTAGGGGAGTTTCTAGCTCAGAAAACCCGTCTTCTAGGTCATCTTCATCACCACTACTCTTGGTTCCAGCTTGCGAAGAAAGACAGTGGGTTCCAAAAAAGAACTTCGTTGGAACAGATGGCCTCTGGTAGAACCTCTTTGGTTGAATGATTGTAAAAGGTATAATTGAAGAATGCCCATGATTTTCCACTCCATGTTCTAAAGCACCACAAAACACTTCCGATGCGACGGCAGAAGCTCGAGGGCCTCCAAAGCGGAAGGCATGGCCCCTGGAATGGAACAAATAGGACAAGGAGATATCAAGATCCAAAAACATGTCTCAAAAGGGCACCACATGTTGAAATAGAAAATAAAAATATTCAACTGTATGATTTTACTGATGAAACAGGAAGAAATTATTAGTAAATTATTTTGTTATTCGAGGAAATCTCCTTACGTAGTTGCTAAATCATACCCCATCATATATAATATAAGAGAGCGGCTCCCAGAATTCCAATTCATATAGTGCTCTCAGAAAAGAAAAGGAAATACAAGGGCATGTGCAAGGCTTCACCTGTGTCACATCTCAAGTCCCACAAAATAATGCATAGTTGCGACTAACCAAGATGCACACAATTTTGATCTTGATCAACTGATATTGAGCATTGGAGTAACCAACTTAGTCTTTAATTGATAAATATTATTGTAAGTGTTGGGGGAGGGTGTTTTTTTTGCTGGTGGGAGTGGTGGAAACCATGCATTCATTGATAAAGCTCACCCCAAACCCAGCACACCCAGCACCCCCACCAAGCCAACCTATTCGCACATACCAAAAGAAAAATGCTTACATGCATATATAGCATTATTAATTCCAGTAAAAACCATGAAACGGAAGCACATAAATTTTTGAGCTTTATCTTCAATAAAAATACTACTTGTAAACTAAAATCGCAGAAAAATAAAATCAACACGATCTCCACACACTGTTACAAAAGCTAAAGATAGTTCAATTGATAAAAATAACATGAATGGTACATCGAAAGTTATTCAAAATTCAGAAAAGAAGAAAAAGTATTCAACGAATTCAAAAAAAAATAAAATAAAAATACAACACCATAACAACAGCAAGAAGATGAATCAAGCAGAAAAACCATTAAGCACAAAACCAATAAAATTTAATAAAAATAAGAAAACTTCCATCAGATATTCTAACCTTGTAACACTGAAAAGTCCAAGAACACATCCATAAAAATGCAGCCTCTAATTCCAGACAAAGCTCATAAAAAAAAAAAAAAAAAAAAAAAAAGGCCTGACTACAGAAACAGAGATTTCTTCTCATAGCTGAAAAATTCCAGAGACATGAACAAGGCAGTAAAGCCAATTGCATCCAAAATCCCAAAAAGCAATTAAATATAAAGGAACCAAAAACAAAGAATCCATCATTAATTAGGCTCTGGAAACTCATCCCCCAAAAGCGCAAGCATCAAATAAAAAAAAAACAGAAAATGAGAAATCAAAAACATCAGATATGATTCCCCATACAGTGTAAAAACCTCTCACGCTATCAAAACCCTGAAGAAAAAATCCCACTTTTCTTCAAAAAAAAAAGAACAAAAACAAAAACAACCCACTAACAAAGAACCCAAACACAGCTTCCTTAATAGAATCAGACAATTCAAATCTCCCAGAGCTCCAACAACCCAGAATCCATAACAAGTACACCTACAGATTCTTGAAGAAACAAGAAAAGATGAGACATCTCTACGCAAGTTAAGACAAAAACAAAGACAACCCACTAACAGATAACCCAAATAGCCCAAGGAATCCAACCCTCTACCAATTTCTGTACTCTATCTTATCAAAAAAAAAAAAAACACCTTCCTAATGAAAACAGATAATCCAAACATCCCCAAAGCTCCAATAATCAAGAATCCATAACAAGTAAACCTACAAGTTCTTGATAAACAAGAAAACAGGAGATATCTCTAAGCAATCTCAGACAAAGAAAGGAAAACGGAGTGGAGAAATGGGTGAAGAAAAGCATTACCTGATGGGTTTAGCAGCTCTTCGAAGTGCCCACATTTCGATTTCAATGTCGTGATGGAGAAAACAAACGATCTAAAACCCTAACCCTAGATATCGGACCGTCGAGCTGCAACAATTGTAAAACCCTAGCTTTCGGCAGTGTTCAGAAAGAGAAACCCGTAAATAAACCCTCAACCCTAGTAACGAAAAACCCCTCCATAAACATAGTCAGATAGGGACAGCCATGTCAGCGTAACTTTGCAAGTTACCAAGTTTGGATGGTAAGCTAACTTGAGACATCAGTTGCGGGGCCAATAGAGTTGGCATGGCAATCCATGACCTGGCCTGCCTGTTAACTCGGATTCGAGTTCAGAGTTTTGATTTGATTAATGGAAGGGTTGGGCTTACGATGAGTAGATTGTTGGCAACCCTAATTCAACCTGATTAATTGCACTTTCACCCGCTGAACTAGAGCTTTTAATTAAGGGCATGCGCGAGTTAAAATATTCAACCAATTATTATATATGAAGTGAAGTGGTTTCAAATTGAAATCACTTCCAATTCACTCTAATTGATTTTAACTAATCCAATTTAGTTTGACCCTAGCAAACGGGTCGGGTCAGGGTAAATTAGGTCGGGCCAAATATAAAGGTCCAACCCAGTTTTGACTCATCCAATTTACCAATTTGATTTAGTTTGACCCAAGCAAATGGGTTGGATTGGGGTAAATTAGATCGGGTCAGAGATAAAGCACACTTTTTGGATCCAACCTGACCCCGTGTATTTTTAATGACATGGTAAAAATGAATCTAGTTATAATATATGAAGCCAAATGGATCCAATTGAGAAATTGAACAATTGGATCCAATTGCAAATTTGTGGCGATTTCCAAATTTGATTTTGACCTTCTCCAATTTTGATTGACCTTATACTAATAGCAGCCATTAATTGGAAACAACGTGCAAAGCAACACTGGCTTCTCCATGGTGACAAAAACACGAAGTATTTTCATGCATGGGCAAACCATCGAAGGCGTACTAATCGGATTCAGAAAATTTGTGATGAAACTGGGAGTACTTTCAATAAGCCGAAGGACATTGGAGAAGCTTTCATTAATTTCTTTCAGAATCTATTTGCCACCAGTAACCCTTCAGGATTTGCAGAATGTCTGTCTGCGGTGAATTCAATGGTCACTAATGATATGAATGAGCAATTAATCAAAGACTTTTCTAAGGATGAAATCACTATGGCATTGTCACAAATACAACCTTACAAAGACCCAGGCCTTGATGGCTTTGCTGCTTGTTTTTACCAAAAGTACTGGGCAGCAATTGGAGAAGAGGTAAGTGATGCAGTTCTCAATTTTTGGAATAAGGGTATGTTTGATAGTAAGATTAACTTCACGTATATAGCTCTTATTCCCAAGATAAAAAAATCCTACCAAAGTTTCTGATTTTAGGCCCATCAATTTGTGCAGTGTCCTATATAAGATCATTGCTAAAGTTTTAGCGAATAGACTAAAGAAGGTTTTGCCATGCATTATCTCCCCTACTCAAAGTGCTTTCATCCCTGGGAGGTTAATTACTGACAATATTTTGGTGGCTTATGAAACACTACATACGATGAATAGTCATATGAAGGGGAAGGAGGGTTGTATGGCTCTTAAATTAGATATGAGTAAGGCCTATGACCGAGTTGAATGGGACTATTTAGAAGCAATTATGAGAAAATTGGGGTTTGCTGAACGGTGGACTCATTTAATTATGACTTGCAAAAGATCGGTGTCTTATTCAGTGCTTGTCAATGGATAGCCATATGGTAAAATCATCCCTTCAAGAGGATTGAGATAAGGAGATCCGTTATCCCCTTACATGTTTATAATATGTGCAGAAGGATTAAGTTCTCTTTTTTCAGGGCGGAGAGAGAACGGTTGATTACCGGTGTGCCAATCACAAGAAGAGGAAGCAGGCTGAACCATTTATTTTTTGCAAATGATAGCTTGCATTTTTGCAGGGCTAATATTACTGAATGGTGCAACATGCAAGGGATTTTGGATGCTTATGAAAATATGTCAGGATAGAAATTAAATAAGGAGAATGCAACAGGATTGTTGGATAGTATGCAAAAGGAAACTTCAAAAGCTCACATGCGCAGATGAGGATCTTTTAATTCTCGTTCAAGGTTTAATGTCGTCTTTAGACGAGGAAGACCTACTTTTGGTGGCTGCAGTATGTAGAGGGATCTGGTTTCGAACGAATAAATTCATTTTTGAAGGGGTTTTTACTCAACCTTCATAGGTAGTGAGTAAGGCCAAGGAAGTTGTTGAAGATTTTAACCAAGCCTCCCTTGAATGCAGGGATCCTGCTAATTCAAATCTGGATAACTCAATCATAAGATGGGAAAGTCCTCCAATGGGAGTGTGGAAGGCAAATTGGGATGCGTCCATAGATATATCAAGGCACTTAATGGGAGTTGGTGTGGTCGTTCGTGACAACAAGGGTTCAGTTTTGGCATGGAAGAGTGTTGCAAAACCTTACATATGTGACCACCGACCATAGCTGAGGCTATGTTAGCTTGGGTAGCTATAAATTTCTATAAATCTTTGTAGATTCAACAATTGATATTAGAAGGTGATTCATTGGAGGTTGTCAAAGCACTTAGGTGTGAAGAAAGGAGTTCCAGCCGCTATGGACAATTGATTGACTCTACTAAATCAGTTTTAAACTTCATTCAGTCATGGCAAGTTGAACATGTCCAGCGGTGTCACGTCCCCCGAACCCGATTAGAGAATAAGCCGGATCCGGGGAGTGAAATTTAGGACTAATTAAAATTTTTGTCATTTAAGCCTAAAGATCATAAGTCCGCTGTGAGGATATCGCATTTCAAACCTCAAGAATAAAAGAAGTGCGGATTCCATACAGTTCCAGGCATATGGAATATCAAACAATGGATAATAACTTCATTTAATAATTAAAGTTGCACAAAGGAATAAACAAAACTAATAAAGGAGTTAATTAATTAATTACAATGGCCAACCCAATATTCAAGGCCACTTAAACCAATAGTGATGTCAATAATGTGGAAAGTCCAACGAGAGCTAATAAAGAATAAATAAAATCTAAATGAAGTCCTAATGAATCTCTCTCGTACCGGAATCGATGATGCTACTCTACGTCATTGGCACGCCATTCTCGTTCCTCCTCAGCTGGTTGGAGATCCTCTGGAATCTCCTCACCTGCCTGGCTCCTAGTAGTAGTAGTCACCTGGGGTGTCTGCACACCAAGGAACAGAGTCAACGACATGTTGAGCAATAGATAAGCAAAGTATAAATGACATGGCATACATCAAGTAAAGAATAATGACAAGTAAATATCATATGAATACAAGGAAAGCGAAGCTAGGTATAAAGCATGAATAATAATCGTAAGAGGTAATGACGGAAATCCTAACATCATCTTGCAATAACCACTATCCAAACAATGCAATCCAAGAAGCAAGAGGGAGACTCCGAGGATGTCCTAGTCACCTCCCGGGGTATCAATAACAATCCAAACCAAACTATTGATACCAAAGTCCGGCTCTAGTGGGATCCTAGCTCCCGGTCCTGGGAATAGCAGCACAGTCCTAGCCCGCTCCCAACTATTCAATACCATGGACACCGTCCTATGCCGACTGCCCATCCTGATGTCCGAGTAGTCGGCCCATCAAATAAAAACCCCAAACTACAGATGGCCATGACATGCAAATAACAATAAAGTGGTGTTGACATGAGGAAGACCAAGACAAGCAAGTCTGGCTAGTTCAACACACAAGACATATTCTAAAGGATTATCTCATTCGAGACAAGTCAACCACTTGATAATCCCTTACATGCTAGCCAGTCAAGTTTATCAAATACACGACACAAGGTTCCTAAGATACATTCTAAGTCAGGTCCATGCCCTAGTTCTACAAGAATTATGTTTCACAATTAGTTAAGTGTTTTATGCCAAGAAAGTGTACAAGGAATAGTAACAACGGATACAAGTCACAAGTCAAGGAAGAATTACAATCCAAACCTAGGCAAGTGGTGTCATCCCTGTATCCCACATGTTCTAACGGAGTACCTGTGGAAATTGGATCAACAATGCTTCTAGGGAAATCCCTTGGTGTACAATCATGTTAAGCGTCGTTCCATTCAATTCCTTATGCATTCGGTTACACCACACGTAATACACAAATACATAGACAACCCATCCAAGAACACCAAGCCACATGCTATGATTTTAATCCCATTAATGGTCAGGTGAGAGTAGGTTTATGGTTTCTAACATTTAAGGCCCAAACCTAAGTTACCGGTCTCATTTCCAATAAAACATGATCTGGATCATTAATCCGTGTATTTACATCACTTCCCGACCTCCGATCGAGACACTAAGTTTGTCTCTCGGTTTTGATCTACTTTTCGGTCATCTATGGGTACTCAGTTGAAGTTTAATACAGTTTACCACCCTCAGATAGATGGATAGTCAGAGCATACTATTCAGACTTTGGGAGATCTTCTCAGAGCATGTGTTTTGGATTTCAAGGAGAGTTGGGATGAAAGTTTGCCTCTGTGTGAGTTTGCCTACAATAACAACTATCATTTAAGTATTGGTATGACACTATTTGAGGCATTGTACGGACAGAGATGTAGGACTCCGGCATGTTGGGAGGAAGTAAGAGTTCGGAGTTTTCATGGCCCCTCAGAGATCACTGATTCCAGTGAAAAAGTTAGGATTGTGCAGATGAGAATGAAGGAGTCACATGATCGTCAGAAGAGCTATGCAGACAAGAGATGGAGACCTTTAGAATTCCAAGTGGGGGATATGGTGTTTTTGAAAGTGTCTCCGATGAGAGGTGTTGTCAGATTTGAGCAGAAAGGGGAGCTTGCCAAGTGGTTTGTGGGACCGTTCGAGATCAAGAGCAGGATTGGAGATGTGGCCTATTGTTTGGTGCTACCGCCAGAGCTAGCCAGTGTGCACGACATTTTCCATGTCTCAATGCTTCGGAAGTATATTTCAGATCCCACTCACGTATTGCAGCACGAGCCACTTCAGCTACAAGTAGATGCGACTTATGTAGAGCGGCCGGCAAAGATCATCGACACAAAGGAGATAGTGCTGCGTACCAAGACCATCCAGTGGGTCAAGGTACAGTGGGAACATCATAGTGTAGAGGAAGCTACGTGGGAGCTGAAGAACCAGATCTAGAAGGCGTACCCTTATCTTTTTCCTGATGAGGTATGTTTAGGCATTTGGGGGACCAAATGTTCTTTTTAGTTGTGAGAGATGTAAGGTCCCCGACCTTACTGGGTCAGTTGGGCCCAATAGTAGGCCCATTGACCCATTTATGTTGTAATTGTTATAATTAATTGTATGGTTCGAATTAGACTTTACAAAAGGACTTTTTATACTAGCCACATATATCTAAATTTAGAAGACTAAAAATTGTTCACCACGCCCTCACCAAAGGTCGAATTAGACTTTACCAAACTGTATTTGTAAGATTCTTTGATTGAAAAAGTAGGAGAGAATTTCAACCTTTATTTCTTTTGTTGTTGGTGATCATTAATAGTATTTAAGAGTTTAATTGGGATTACGAAGTTGGATTTCTATATAATCTCAATGTTATGATTTGGTGATCCAAGGAATGAGGAATTTAGAGTTTCCTATACATGATTTTTTTTTTTTTCTTAGCGTCTTTGCTAGATCTATTGCTTCATGTTCTACTCTATCTTTTAATTTCATCATACTTGCGTGTTCCTTTGTTTGGAAAGGGCGCTCTATATCCATCACCCAATGCACCTCGTTTGATTATATTGTGAGGTCTTAATATAGACCATTGTGCTGCTATTCTCATCTAGCAACTTTCAATTTGCAATTCTCTAGATTGGGTTAACTAATCTATTTAGTAAATTCTTTGGTATACTTTGTTCATTCTAATTTTCCCAAATTCATTTCTTTTGGTGATCATGCAACTTTGGAATTTGATTTCTTTTTGTAGATTGATGGAATTTAAGAGTTCCTGCAATGAATGATAATGTGCTATTAGATCTATGATGTTCAAGCTAGTAGACAAAAGTAATTGCATGGAAAAGTAATAAATCCGAGTCTCTCTATTATATCAGCTTAGATAAACTTTTAGAATTTATAAATACATTAATGTTCTTTTAAGGCCATGATCGATTAATGAATAGTCTCATGAGATAGTTCATCATCCAACTCCACTAATTATATTATTTCATAAAGATCTATTGGTATTATAACATTCTAACATGAAGTTTGTCATGAAGAAAGGTTAGTGGCAATAATTTTATCAATGAGAAGGCAACCCAAGCAAACCAAAATATATCATAAACCCAGCTTAGGTTAAAGTCCCAAAACCTGAACCTACCCAAACCCAATAAACTCACTACCAAACCCTCTTCTAATTGAAAAATATCATATTTTAAACTTCTTATAATTTTTCCCATCTCAATATAATTTATACAAAAATATCATATTTCATAGATCTACTAAAATTTTAAAATTTAAAATTTTCTATATTTATTATTTATTTAAATTTTCGATTGTGCAACTTTTTAAGAAAGCCTATAATTTTTTTGTGAGAAATACTTCTATTTTAGAGTTTTTAAAATATAAACATATGAAATAAAAATAATAATTTTTATTTATGTCATAAGATTAAATGATATATTTTTTCTATGACATCTAATGTTCGTGCTAAGCACGGGGGCATTTTGCTAGTTTATATATATGAAAGAGACTATTTCAATTGAGAAATTAGTCCCAATTTGTTTAATTAATTTTGACCTATCTAATTTATGTTGACCCCCTTCAAAAACCCGTCTCCATGTCCCTTCCACTCTCTACATTTTTTTCAAGTAACGTTTGCATTTATTCTCATCCAATTAAGCTCAATTAAATTATGCATTTTTGCCATACCTGCACTCAAACTGTATCTATAACACCTTCAAATGTAACTTCAGTACTCTCTCTCTCTCTCTCTCTCTCATGCTCTCAATTTATTATCGTTTAAATTACTGTAGCTTGATCTCAATAAATCATTTAAATCTCTTCTCTCTATTTAATCTCCTTCCTAAAATCTCTCTCGCATCCCCTAAAATCTAGAGATAATTACCGAAAGGTCCCTAGAATTGAATCTATCAAGCCTCTAATCCAGGCAAATTCTTTTTAAGGGCTCTGGTCCAAGCAGCTAGACTGTTTGTAGCCAGAGGTCCCTGGATACATTTTTTATTACTGATTTACCCTTTTAATTGTTTTTGGCATAACATTTTGAAATTTAAAATTTAAAATTTAAAATCTTCCATTCCCCCTCTTTCAAAGATTGTCCAGTTGGTGATGAGACTATAGGTTCTCCATTAGAGAAGACGCCCCACGCCCCCTCTCTCTTCCTCTTCTTCTCTTTACGTTTTTTCCTCTTTTCATTTCGTTAATGGCACTCCCAAAAACGCGAGCGCATCGTCTCTTCAACATGACAAAGATCTCATCCCAAACCCCAATCTCTGCAAATCCGACCCCAAACACCTTCTTCAGGAAGTTTTTAAACCCTCCTTCAGAATCGAACCAGAGAGGATTCCTTCGCCGGTGCTTCTCTCAGACGAGAGAGCGGTGTGGACAAAAACAGAGCCCTATTTGGTCTCTTCTCCTCTACAACAGAGAAGTAAGGCGCAGTCTGCAGTCTTTTCAGGGAACGGACGACAGCGAATGGTGAGGGAGTCCGGTGATAGCGACTTGAAGCCTCTGCGATTTCCGGTTTGAAAAGCCAAGTCCTCTTCCTCTGCAGCGCGAGCAGCGCGTGGGAACACTGCACGGCGTGGAGATGCTTCTCCGTCAATGCGCAGCACAGGTATTCCGGTCCCGGTAGCAACTTCTCCGGTCATAGAAAGTGGGCAAAACAGAGCCTTGTTTGGTCTCTTCTCCAATGCAACAAAGAACTATGGCGCAATCTGCATTGTTATTCTTCTTCTTTCACCTTTCAAGAACGGCGCAGCGATCCGATCCTCTTCTCTAGTTGAACCCCTCTTCTCCGATTCAGAACTGTACCTAGAACGAGATGTGTGGCCCACCTCGATCAATTCAAAATTATCTGATTTCTTCTCCAATGTAGAACCTGTGCAGCGGAGTTAGATCTGCACCAAACGAAGAACCTCTTAGATCTGTAGTTTTCCGATCGTTGTTGAACGTAGTCGACGGTGAGGTGCCATCGCCAGAGAAGGAGGGCAACAAGACTGTTATATCGTTTTGACAATGAATTTTTATGAAATTTATCTGAGTTTTTGCGAAATTTATTTAAGTTTTTGTCAAATTTATCTGAGTTTTAACAAATTTATATGAGTTTCTTTAAAATTTATCTAAGTTTTTCATTTTTTGTTAAATTTATTTGAGTTTTGCGTAAATTTATCTCAGTTCTGAAACAAATTTATTTGAGATCTGGACAAATCTATCTGAGTTTTTGGCTAATTTATCTAAGTTCCGGAACAAATTTATCGGAGTTCTGTACAAATCTATCTGAGTTTTTAGCAAATTAATTTGAGTTTTTGAAAATAATAGTTGAATTTCTGACAAATTTATCTCCATTTGGCAAATTTTAACTGAGTTTTTGAACAAAACTCGGGCTGTTTTTCTTAAAAATTTATTTTCATTTTTAAAAATAAATTTAAGTGAGTTTTAGCAAAAATACTTTAGTTTTAGGCAAATTTTTTCTAAAATTTGAAAAATTGGGTTATCTTAGTTTTGGCAAATGTATTTGCATTTTTTAAATTTATTTTTGTTTTTTAATTTTATTTCGCCTTTTGAAATTTATTTATATTTTTTGAAATTTATTTGGATCTTTTGAAATTGATTTTCATCTTTTGAAATTTATTGATATTTTTTAAAATTTATTTGGATCTTTTGAAATTTATTTGCGTATTTTTAGATTGATTTTCATCTATTGAAATTTATTTATATTTTTTGAAACTTATTTGGATCTTTCAAATTTATTTGCCTTTTTTTAATTTTATTTGCATATTTTGAAATTTCTTTGCGTCTTTTTAAATTTCTCTGCATTCTTTTGAAATTTATTGTGTTTTTTGAAATTATTGCATTTTTTTAAATTTATTTGTGTTCTGTCAAATTTATTTGTATTTTTAGAACTTATTTGTATTTTTTTATTTTCTTTGCGTATTTTGAAATTTATTTTCATCTTTTGAAATTTATTTGCAAACTTATTTGCGTTCTTTCGAATTTATTTGTATTTTTCGGATTTATTTGCATTTTTTAATTTTATTTACGTATTTTGAAATTTATTTTCATCTTTTGAAATGTATTTATATTTTTTGAAATTTATTTGGATCTTTTGAAATTTATTTGGATCTTTTGAAATTTATTTGGCTAATTAAATGGTAGTTGACCATTATTATGGGATACGATTTTGAAGAAATGGTAAATTAGACATTTTAAGTCTTCAAATTTGAAAAAAGGACCTATCACACTATGAAAAAAGATTGTGGACCTAAGGCACTAAAGTGAAATGTTCAGGGACCCGTCGCCGAATCCCCTAAAATCTATCACGGTTTTTCTTAATCTATCATAGTTTTTCTTCTTACTCCCTAACCTCTACTCTCTTTCATGTGACGTCTCCCCTCATAACACCGTGATGAAGAAACCTCCATGCTGAGAAGACCATAAAAAATGTGTATCTCAATTTCCTCATCCTCCTCCTCATGCTAATCTCCCTTCCCATGATCTCTTCCTCCTTTGATTCTAAATTTTCTATTATGAGCATAATAGAAGAACTAAGTTTTGTTTCGATTTCATGGTTTTTTGTTTGGATTCCATTATGAGCATATAATAGAATAACTAAGTTCTTTTTTAATTTCATGGTTTTTTGTTAGGATTCCATTGCTTTTGCTTTCTATGCAGTGGTTCGGATCAAGCATATAGTCCGTCCCTCCTTGGATGGCTGACACGCACACCAAAGCTCACTATAAAAAATATATCTTTTTTCTTCAACTTAGAATTAGTGTAACTTACTTTAAAAAATGAAGCTGAATTGAAACTGGATCTATTGAAGTATGGCATGATGGTTATGGTCATTCACAGAATGGTCCAAAAGAATCATGATGTCATTTTAAATATTTACTAATCTCCTATTTCTTAATTTGCAAGATCCGATTTCTTTTACGGTCATCCTGCTCTTCAAGCTTTCATCTATTTTATGGGCCCACGTAATCAAGGAAGATCTCATATATATATATATATACTAGCAACAAACGCCCGTGCTAAGCCCGGGCCAAAAAATGAATATACCTCGCATGGGTCCACCACCTACTGGGTCACCAGTGGGTCCTTCTTCAGATCCACGGATTAGATGGGTATCGGGTGGCCAACCCGGGTCCTAATATCAACGCAAAAAAATCAAGCCTTTGGGACTAAAACACGTCCTCCCCTATCAAGAGCAGTTGATGAAGGGAGCAAGACTTCCAACTCTTAACCTCGGAGGAAAGGAGGAGACAGTGAAGCCCGAGCTTAACATGCTAAAGACGGGCAATCCTAAGGAGACCATGGAGTAAAGAAAGCGCCGACACGAGCGTTGGTCAAAGAGGACGTGCAAGCCTTTATAGAGAAAGCATTGACTGATTAGAAGCTCCCACTAAAGGATCCGACCAAGGCGAGGTGCTTGAGGAACGCCTAAAACTTCGAATCTCCATTCTCAGGAAAGATCGAAAAGGCAGACCCACCTCGGCAGTTTTCCAATCCCAAGCTGAGGATCTATGATGGAACTTCGAATCCTGCCCATAACGTCCAACACTCCATGGCATTATGGATAGGGAATGAGCCCCTAATGTGCAAAGTTTCCCCCTCTAGTTTGGGAGACTTAGCCTTGAAATGGTTATCTCGCCTAAAGCCAAGGTCGATCTGCAGCTTTTGGGAACTGGCTGGATCATTTGTGACACGTTTCGTAACGAATTCCAAGCAGCCTAAAGACATTGGGGAACTATTGCCCCTCAAGAAGCAGAGCTCGAAGGGCATCAAGGATTCAACGTACGTTATTGGCGCCTCTATAATGAGGATAAAGGCAGTAACGAGCCAGTGGCCATAGCGACCTTTAACCTTGGATGACCGGCCAAGGGAAAACCAACATCGCCAATCTTTGACAAAGCTTTCCTTTACTACGCAGGGAGAACTGATGGAGCTGATTAAGGAATTTATACAGCTGGAAGAAGATTTGGGAGTGGCAGAGCTTAAGTTGACCAGCCCGATGGAAGATGGATCTAGAAGGAAGAGAAGAAGGGAGATGGGGGAAGGATCAGATAGGAGAGTAGGTCGTACCAAACCCACGAGAGCAGCCTATGATGGGGTGCTGACAATCTTTAAAGATCTAATGTATAAAATCCTAACCCAAATCAAAGACAAGCCATACTTCAAGAGGCCTTCCAAGATGGTGAGCGACCTTGGCATCAAAATCCGAACTTGTGGTGTTCTTACCTCGGGATAACGGTCATCTGACAAAGAACCGCTGGATGCTAAAGCAACATCTAGAATATCTGGTAAAAGAAGGCCACCTGAAGGAATATATGGGAGATGAACGAATAGGGAAAGGCCCATATCGAAAGGAAAGCAAGAACTTGGGCGAGGACAGAGCCCCGTTCGGTGTGATTGACGTGATGCATGGGGAAATAAATCCATCCGAAGTAGCGGCGCAATTTGTCAAGACCTAGCGAAAGATGGCAGCACATTTGAAGGAAGTATATCAGATGGGCACCGAGCCGACCTTTGTCTACAGGACAAGAGAAGTCAAATGAGAGATCTCATTCTGAGACGAAGATGTGCGGGATGTGGTCCAGCCTCATAATGATGCTCTGGTGCTGACCCTACGAGTACAGGAAAAGGATGTAAGGAGAATGCTGATGTACTCGGGAAGCTCATCGGAGATTATGCATGTCGAGCTGTTCGAAAAGCTTGGCTTGAAGCAATCAGACTTGAGGCCAACCTCTATACCCCTGTTCGGGTTCAGTGGGCAAGCGGTACATCCAAAGGGCCTAGTAACAGTGTAGGTCGGTGATGGTCCCATGCGCCAAGATCTGGAGTTCTTGGTAGTGGATGTATCATCTCCCTACAACGCAATTATGGGTCAAACTTGGATTCATCGCATGAAAGCAGTTCCAGCGACTTACCACCAAAAGATCTGTTTTCTGACGCCAAGGGGAATTATGGAGATAAAAAGGGATCAAATAGCTTTAAGGAGTTGCTTGGTTACGACGATCAAAGGAAAAGCGAAGAACGAGAACTTGGAAGGCATGTGCTCGGAGGCCAATCGTAAATAGCAAATAAAGTTGGATTGGTCGCAGGTCGGAGATTTAATGGCTGATCAGACCGAAGAAGCCGTGGAAGACCTGAAAAAGAACTCGGTGGATGAAATGGATCAGGAGCCATATTGGATGGTCGGGTCATCCATGACAGAAGATGAGCAGGTAGCTTGGTTCAACTGCTCGATCAAAACTTCGATGTTTTTGCTTGGGCTTCGCATGAGATGCCTGGGGTTGACCACAGAGTTATCAGCCACAAGCTAGGCTTGGACCCTAACATGAGGCCCGTGATGCAAAAGCAGAGGATGCTCGCCCCAGAGCGCCAAACATCAGTGAGTTAGGAGGTTGACAAATTGCTAAAGGGTGACGCAATACAAGAAGTACACTATCACGAATGGTTGTCAAACATGGTGGTCGATCAAAAAAAGGATAAGAAATGGAGGGTATGCGTTGATTTCACCGACCTGAACAAGGCTTGTCCCAAGGATAGCTTTCCGCTCCCAAAAACTGATCAACTTGTGGACTCCACAGCGGGACATGAGCGATTAGGCTTTTTGGATGCTTACCGAGGATACCACCAAATCGCAATGGAGGAGGCCGATCAAGAGAAAACGACATTCATAACACCGAAAGGTACCTTCTGCTATAAAAGAATGCCCTTCGGATTTAAGAATGTGGGGGCAACATTCTAGAGACTGGTGGCAAAACTATTTTAAGATTTGATTGGAATAATGGTGGAAGCCTATGTCGACGATATGGTGGTAAAAAGAAAAAAGAAAGTCAGCCATGAGGAAGACTTGGAGTCAGTTTTCAGCATCCTGTGGAGGTACAAGTTAAGACTAAATGCCTCGAAATGCTCATTCGATGTCAGCTCGGGGAAATTCCTTAGATACATTGTGACTTAAAGAGGGATAGAAGCAAATCCGACCAAATTCTATCAGTACAAAAGGTGGAGCGGCCTAGCTCAAGGAAAGAAGTACAGAAGCTCACAGGTATGCTTGCTGCCTTAAATTGCTTTATAGCAAGACGTTCGGACAAGTGCCAGCCAATGTTCCTTGCCCTGAAAAAGAGGGCAGAGAAAGTATGGTATGAAAAATGTGATAAAGTACTTGCACAAATCAAGCAGTATCTGAGCTCCCCCCTATTCTTTCCATTCCGAGCCCCGGGGAAGAACTGGTATTGTACTTGGCAGTATCTCAGCATGCAATCAATGCGACCCTCATGAGGGAGTAAGGAAAACACCATCTGCTGATCTACTTCATCAGCAAGACCTTACTAGATGCAGAAACAAGATACATGCCGCTAGAAAAACATGGCCTAACCTTGGTATGCGCTCTTCAGAAGCTCAGGCACTACTTTCAAGCCCATACAGTGAGGGTCTTGACCGAGCACCCTTTATGAGTTGTTCTTCAAAAGGTCGACCTGTCCGAAAGATCGGTAAAGTGGGTAATAGAGCTTAGCGAGAACGACATCAAGATAGCTCCTAGGAGTGCGATTAAGGAGCAGGTGGTGGCCTATTTCATAGCCAAGTTCACGCACAAGGAAGGCCAAAGAAAAATAAAGAGGTAAGCAGTACGGAGCTTGGGGAACCATGGCAATTGTATGTTGATGGAGCGTCCAATTCACGAGGCTCGAGTGTTGGCATGGTGCTCATAAGACCAGATGGAGCGGCAATAGAACGGGTTGTGACGTTAGGACTCAATGCATCGAACAATGAAGCAAAGTATGAAGCATTATTGTTCGGACTCAGGGTGGCCAGGGAGCTTGGGGTCACGCAAGTGATAGTCTACTTCGATTCACAGTTGCTTGCCAATCAACTAACCGGTGAATACATAGCTCGGGATGATCGAATGGCTACATATGTCCTTGAAGCAAAGAGCTTGATCTAAGAAATAGGTGATGTTAAGGTAAATCAGGTTGGCCGATAAGGAAACTCATATGCTGATAGCTTGGCCGGCCTGGCTACTGTCATCAAACCGGAAATACGAAGAGAGATCCTGGTCAACTACCAGTCAGAGCCAAGCATCGCAAATTGACAGGTCATGTGTGCCGGTCAGGTTGAAGAAGCACCGAGCTGGATGATTCTAATAATAGAAAACCTGAAGAATGACACACTCCCAGAAGATTCCAAGGAGAATTGGAAAGTTAGGAGAAAGTCAGCTAGATTTTGGCTATCACCGGGAAGCAAACTTTACCAACGGTCTTTCTCGGGGACCATACTTACAGTGTGTCAACCCTTATACCGTAGAAAACATGCTATGGGAAATCCACAAGGGGTGCTGCGGGGGGTCACATCGGGGGACGGAGGTTAGCCCATCGAGCTATGTCGCAAGGCTACTGGTGGCCATACATGCAGAAGGAAGCCTTACGGTTTTTTCAGAAGTGCGAAAAATGTCAATGCTTTGGTAAGGACCTCCATCAGCCTGCCGAGCATTTGAACTCAGTGGTTAGTCCTTGGTTGTTCGATAAGTGGGGGATTGATATCATCAGGCCCATGCCGAGGTCGGCAGTTAATCTTAGATTTCTAATTGTCGCTACTGATTACTTTACTAAGTGGGTGGAAACAGAGCCGCTGATCCAAATTATGGAAAGTGATGCCGAGAGGTTCGTGTGGAAGGATATTGTTACAAGATTCGGAATACCTCGGGCATTGATTACGGACAATGGGAAATAGTTTGAAGGAAAAGCTTTCAGGTGTTTGTGTGAACGATATGGCATCAGGCATCACTTCTCAACCCTTATCTACCCCCAGAGTAATGGCCAAGCTGAAAGTTCCAACAAAACCTTGTTGGATGGCGTGAAGAAAAGGCTGGACGAGGCAAAGGGAGGATGGGTGAACGAACTCCCTACAGTCCTATGGGCCTATAGGACAACCCCACAAAGATCTACCGGAGAAACTCCTTTCTCTCTAGAGATCAGATTACCCCTTAGAAGTGATCCCCTTAGAGATCAGATTGCGCACCATACGGACAGAGGCTTACAGCCATGAGGAAAAAAATGAGAGGATTGTCGAGCAGCTCGACAGGAGACCGAGGCCTTTGAAAAGATCTTAAGGAGGAGGAAACGATGATCCAACAAAGGCAACGATTGAGAGAAGATGAAGATTCAGAGGAAGCAACGATTTGAAAGAGGGTAGTGATTCATAGAGCAGAAGCGTAGCACGCAAAAGGAATGAAGAAGGGGAAAAATCTCCCTTGTATGATTTAAGTTTGGGATAGGGACGGATAAGGACAAGACGCATTGGAGGCCGAAAGGATGGGGCATCAATCCCGGAGAAGCCGCATGTCCCAAACAAGCGAAATTTCTTCCAAGCCCCCTTTCTTCTCGAGAAATGAAAAGAAGAAAAGAGGCTTAGGGGGCAATTGTAGGGGGGAATGTGAAAGCGTCTTGGGCTGGATTTGGGTCAAGGCTGACCCGACTTGCCAACCCAAATCAGAGAGGGAAATGGTCCGAATGAGATCTAGGGCAGCTGGCGGAAGCAAACACATTAAAGACCTAGATTTGGTTTAGGGGAGGGGGGGGGGGTGGGGGATAAAAAAACGCCCCATGATCCAGCGGCGCAACCGTTACCCAGTCACCACGAGGTTAGAGGTGGGAACATGCGCTAGCAAAGGGGAGAAAAACCAGGGGGAGTTCACATAAGAGTGGGGAGGATTTGATGAAGAGGTAAGAAAAAACTCAATCCCAATCGATATCCAGATTTGACCAGGATCCATCGTTGACTTAGCCATCGGAGAGACCTCAGTCGGACGATCCGATCAAGATTTCATTGTTCTTGTCTTTTTGAAACAGGAGATCCATTCGGAGAAATTACGCAGGAGAGATGGAGGAGGACTGACATCGCATTGACAGGTCGGGCCGACCTGCCCCTCGCAAAAATAGACATTACAGAACTTAACAAAATTTGAAATTCAACTATGGATGCATGTAATTGTAAATTATTCACTTGTCTTAGACCAAAAGAGTTCTAAATGCATTCTAAAGATTACTCTCAACAGCTGGAAACTCCAATCTACAAAATCCCCATGAAAACACCTCAAAAACCTCAAAACTTGAAAAGAAAAGGGAGTTCTCTAAGAGACTCCTTGCATGCATGATTAGGAACATCCTAAGGGTTTAGAAAACCCAATTCTAAGAGGAGAAAGCAAGACCTTACTTGGAAATGCACTAACCAGGAAGTTAGGCTCGGAGAAGGAAGTGAATATTCCATCAAAAATTCCTTAAAAAGATACCTTTATTAAGCTAAGAAGATAGAGAAGAGAATAGTGCCAACACATTTCTCATTTGGGCCGGATTACATGGGCATGGAAGAGGAAGGAGAGGCTGTAAAAGGAGGAAGAAGATAAACCTTCTCTGCTGAGTTCTGAATAAGAAATGAAGTGGGGAAGAAACACACGTTGAGTTTGGCTTACAAGTTAAAGAGTTGTGGACCCCACTAATCTAAGACTTTAAGTGGTTGGAAAACCCATTTGTGGGCCCCTGATGAGATTGATGAAGCAGGAAAAATCGATCACCGAAAATTCTAGTTTTCGAAAAGTATATTTTCCGCACGGTTTGGGAACATTGAAAATCCTACACAGATTTTGATGTGAAAAGTCTATTTTGCCCTTTTTGGCTGAAAAACGGGGTTTCTAGGTTTCAAATGCGGATAGAATGAACATAAAAGTTGTAGGGACTAATATGAACTTTCAAAAGAAATCGAAATCGGAATTCTTTGAAATCGAGAATAAATCCCCCCACGCTCACACGAGTGACACAAATCTCCTTGGGCGTGTGAAGCTATGCTCAAAGGCTCTTAGAATTCCCCAAATCTATAGAAAATTCTAATCAACTCACAATCTTAGCCAAACGTCCCCTAATCCCTCCTAGATAATTAATATTCGGCTTAATCGCACTAATTATGTCTAACCTAGGTTGGAGTCTTACACTAACCAAACCCAAAACCTACAAAACATAGCCATAGACCATAGTTTCATTGTTGTGATGTAGTAGAGGAAGTTGTGAGGCAACTGCGGCTGCAAACTTAAATTCTTGATTTATAATCTCGAAAAAAACAGCCCAAAGTTCAAAATTGTGATGACTTTAAAAATACTATATTAAGATTTACTGGCCTTTTAATTTATTCGCATCAAAATGGGAAGTTCTAACAATTACATGACCTAAACAAGAATATGGAATAAATCGTATGGCTCGCATGCCACAAGTCCCACGTCAAATCAAGAGGGTTGATGCCAACAGAGAATACAATCCCACTTAATGTAAGACTTGATCTGGTCCCACCAATTAGACTCCCAATAGAATTAGTGGATGTGAATTTTTTGGCGAAGAAGACTCTAGTAAGTGTGACTCTTTGGGACTTTTCTATATAAGATAAAAGAGCCTAGGGTTGATTTTTGTTCCATCCGATTGGAGAGATAAGAGGCGAAAAGATCCGTGGAGCTTTCCAATTGCTAGAACGCACACAGATCTCCAATTGCGTATCGGAGTCTCATCATCCAAATCCATCAAATGGTATTGGTGCATGGCGGGGTGCATTCCATCGCTTTAGATCGGAGTAGATCTAAGGCTTTCGTCGGAAACCAGTTCTCCTTCGTTTTTTCTCTGTAAACCCAAGTTAAGAGGAAGAAGACGACTTCATCTTTTCTTTATCTATGCACGAGGCAGGGCTTTGTCTGCCTTGAGATTCATGTTGGCAAGTCAAGACAGCAAAGGAACAAACATTAGAAACAAAAAGGAGGGTTGTCGTTTTCAGCCCTAGGGACACGTGCTGATAAGTCCACAAAATTAGGTCATTAGGTCATCATTTCACGACCATTTGTGGACTTAATTAGGTTTAATTGCATAGAATCACACTTAATTTCATGATTACATGTATTAGGGGATAGGGAAAATGGCCAAAATTGGTCAAAATTCATTGAATTGCATGACTTCTGTGAAATTAAGATTTTTCATCTCATTTATCACCCCAAAATTAGATTTTTTTTTCTGGCTTCATCAATGTATACCTGTTATTTTTGACACTATATACTATTTTTGGAAAGTTCGTCATTTAGGTGCATCATTAGGCATATAGGGTCCCATGCATGATTCATGTTTAATTTCTTACATGTAATTAATGTTAAATTTATGTCTTTCAATTTGTAGGAGAAATCAACATAGGACCCACATTGATGAAATTTCAGAAGAGAGGTCAAAGGAAAGCCAAATAAGCAAGAAAAGAAAGAGTCTAAACATGCATTGGACGTCCAACATAGGTCCCACACACCCCACTGCATGCCAACATAGAAGCTTCCATTTGTGCACAATTATTTCCGGATTTTTTTAGGGACAACAACTTAAAATTGCCATAATTCTCAAACCAAGTGTCGGATCGGTGCAATCTAGCCACCGTTGGAAAGCTCTACTCGAGTAAATATCCGTGGAGCCTAAGATTATGTAAATCAGAGCTATATTGAGGGAGATATGACCTCGAGAAGTTGTCTGCTACAGTTTTAAGCTGGAATTGGAAGAAATCTCAATATTTGGAAAGTTTCTTCCCCCTACATCATCATGTAATTTTTAGAGATACTCTTGGAATTATACAAGGAAGGTGTGTGCATCAAGAAACCTAATAAGGCAAGGAAATCTCTCAAATTTAAAAGTATTTCCAAAGAGAGAAGAATAGCTCGGAGATGAAGCAAAGAATTAAGGAAAAAGAGGAAACAAAAGCCCTATGAAGGAGGGGAATTCTTGGCAACAAGGAGCATCAAGATATATAAACAAAGAGACCAGCCCATCCATCACCTTGGGGATCACCTTGGAGGCTCTCTCTCTCCATACCACTCCACTCCATTCCTTTCTCTCGCTAAGTCCCATTCTTCTTCTTCTTTCTTTTAATTCTTTTAGGCATAGGTTGAGAGGCCATGTTGAGAGAATGAAAAGGAGAGAAGAATATTAATTTATTGTAATCAAAGATCAAGGAATAAATACACAACTTGGATTAATTATGCGTGTTCTTTATGTAAGTTGTTTAATATTTTTTTCTAGTTCTTTTGTGTTTTGATTGGAGACAATATTTCATATGATTAGATCTAGGTTTTTGAAAATAAAATAAATGGATTAAAAGTCTAGAGACATCACCTAATGACTTGCATTTGCTTTCCTACTCTGAGAAGAGAGGACTTCATTATCGCATTTTCAATGCTTGTATGATCGTCCAGTTTCTTGATCTTTGATACATCTTTTCCACTTTTTATTTTTCCACCTTTGTTCTTTTTATTTTTATTAAGTTTTCTGGTTAATTTTACATCACCTATTCTGATTTAAAAACTTCTAATTGCATCTTTTATGTTAGATTAGAAAATTTCTATTTATGTTATTTGCATAATCTATGGTTGGAAAGTGTTTTTGTACATGCATCATATTTATAAATTGCATTAGAACAGGCTTTTGTTGCTGAAATCACAATGTTTAATGACTGATTATAAAGATTAACTTCTGACTTGGTATGTGAATAGTGAAAAATTTTGCACAGTTTTAGCAGATTTGATCCGACTATGTTGGAAAAGTGCGCGAGTTGAAAACCAGGCAAACGTGTATGATCTCTTTGTCTTGAAATTTAGCAGAATTAAAGTAAAAGGAATACGACTTTGAAACCCCGGAATTTCAGCCAAAGATAACCTTGGGAACCATGTCAACCAGAGGATAAACAGGGGTACCCAGCAAGGTTATACCAAATTCAGCATCCTAACTGGTTCAACCAGGCATCTTTAGGTGATCATATCTTTTTCGTTTTAAGTCTTTTTTCGATTCTTCTTTTTCTATTGTGCTCATGCATCATCAGAGTATTGATCTCAGCCATTAGATTTAGGTTTAGATCACCTTAGGCTAGTCGTACAGTCTCGTGAAAACAGGTCTGTCCACAACAGTTTTCATACTTAAAATTTTTCAGCATGCATTAGATTTTTAGGAACTTGTGTAGAATTGCATTTTTTTCATGTAGAATCTCATAAATCATTTATATTTACACTGTAATTTGTTTTAGGAAGTTTTGTTTTGATTTATCTTATATTAAATTGGTTGTTTTGATGAGTTTGTTACTTTTGCGGGTTATAGTTTGAATAAAGTAGGTTTCTTTACTTAGTTTAGGTTTATTTTTTATTTGGAAAGTTGTAATTGTTAATTTTCAGTTTTTAGGAATTTTCTTGTAATTTAATTTGTTTCTTTATTGGGTTAGATTTAGTTTATAAATTAGGACAAGTTAAAGTTGGAAAGTTTCTTAATCAATATTGCACCATGTGGATCGATCTGTTCTCACCAGATTATTATTACATTGCGGCCTTGCACTTGGGGTTGTCGATCACGTGCTAGAAAGGAGAGGAACTCCCTCTCTACAGTTTGGGCGAATCCTACTAGAGCTCGAACCGACCCAACGCAGCCCAGCCTACACCAACATAACTGTATGGGTACAACCCTGACACAAGCGACCGTATATTTATGACGCTAGCAATGATGCTGAAACAGTATGGCATGCAGGTAGGGTGATTTTCGACCGTCAAACTTCGCACTGTGATATCTACAACATTCGGGCTCCGATCGACAAACGGTTTGGTTCAGCGGAATCCTTGCGAGCAGATCTATGCAGTAGCAGGAAGAGGAAGATGATCCAGTGATTACGGAAAAAGAGTGATTTTCTCCTCTAGCGTTTAGTGGTATATGAACCTCGTTTTCAATTCAATAGTTATGTCTTCCAAATCAGTGTTGCATGATCTTACCGAGGTTGATATTTTTAATGGCAAGAACTTAGCCGTACGAAAGCGTCGGATGGATGCATTGCTGCACTTTGACAAATTGACACATGTGATTGAATCCGATCCAATATCCAAAGCCACTGATGATGCCCCTAAGGAAGATCATGATGTGTATGAACAATGGGTATTTAACAACAAATTAGCGAGGCATCTGCTGGTCGGGTTCATATCCAACGATTTGGTAAAGCAGTTTGAGTACTTTTATGCAGCTAAAGAAATCTATGACGATGCTATGGACAAATATGTTGAAACCTCCAAGTCTCACTTGATGGACGCATTCAGTGCATATGTTAACTATAAGATGCCAGAGGGATCATTTATAAGGGATCACATTGATAAAAGGCGATCTGATATAGTAACCTTGATGAGTGTTAAATATTGCGTATTTTACTCCTCATTAGTCCAAATTTTATCAGAATCTCATATGCATATCCTTTGTTTTACACGAAGATTTTATCATTCTATCACATTAACAGATTATTGGATTATAATGCATAAATCCGATTATTTATAGCGCATTTTTTACATAATTTCTCTTATATAGGTGGATCCCGCAACTACCCCAACCTTTCGGCTAGCGTCCCAAGATATCAAGAAGAGATTTCAATAAAAGAAGTTACATGAAAAAATCTTTGTGAAGAAATCTTAGGAAGAGTTGAAGAAATCCAAAATAAGAAGAGAAGACTTTAAGAATGAAAGAAGTCATTTTTAAATACAAAGGAGTGGTTGGTGTATTGGTTAGAGCTTGGGTTGGTATGAAATAGGTTATGGGTTCAAATTACAATAGTTGCATATTTTAGTTTAAATTCCCTACTTGTACCTTGATTGATTAGTAGATTTTAGATCTAATCATGCTAATCTCTCTCATTTCTCATGCTCTATCTCTACACTTGATGCTTGGATAATCTCAATTGATGCTTTGTAGTTTGATTAAGTTCTCTCACATAGCATGCTCTAGAGCCCTTATCTTTGATCTTTTGTAGCTTGATTTTAATGATTAATTGTTAGGGTAGTTTGGTTATGATCTAGGATCTTGGCTTTTGATTTTCTTTAATTTGATCTTCATTGTTATGTCATCCAATCCAATTAGGTAAGAAATTGCTAATTGGATTATAGATTTGGGAGTTGAATTAGAACATGCATTGATTGGATTAATTACATACTTAATGGATTTCGGATTGCATAATCTCTTATTTTTATTGTTGTTAATTTTAATTTTTATTTGATTTGTTATTTTCACTTTTAGATTGTTAGATCTACATTTCGATCACATCACTTGTTTTAAAATCCTATACATTTCATACATTCATCCACTAGTTTAGTGTAGTTTGTTAGATTTTATTAATTTCATATTTTAAATTGTTAGTTAGAGTAATTTAGTTGCTATTTTAGTTTTGTTCCACATTTCAATTAGTTTAATTTCATTTTTCACACATAGTTTAGTAGTTTTAATTGTTCACTTCAATTTCTATATTAGTTATATTTTAGTTCAATTTTACTTAAATTGGATTCATTGCTTGTTCCACCCTCTCTTCGTGTGATCGATAATCCGGACTCTTTAGTCCGTTACTACTTGACAACATTATAGTCTTGCGGTTAAGCGTTGCACATCTAAGTGTCGATCAAACCTCGCAGCCTTGGGAAAGGAAATGGATGAGGATTTTCAAATCATGTACTTGCTGATGAGTCTTCCACCTTCGTGGGAGAATGTGTCTCAGACCCTTAGCCTCCGAAAGGGTGTAAGTCGAGAATGTGTCTCAGACCCTTAGCCTCCGAAAGGGTGTAAGTCTCAGTAAGGTTGAAGCTAAATTGCTTGCAGAAGGATAAAGACAGGCTGCCCGCAGTGTAACACCTACGAACTCTGTAATGATTGCTAAAACTAAGAATAGTAATTGTGCGTTAACCGTCGATGTGAAAAATAAAATGAAATTTAAAGGCAATAAAAAACAGAAAGGGCCTATGAATGGTGTTTGCTTTAACCGCGGGAAACCTGGACACTTTAGTTCTCAATACAGAAAGATAAGGCGTGAGAGTAGCCAACAAGGTAAAGTGACCGAAGAACAAGGTGATTATATTGAGATGGTCACAGAGTTCATGATGGTGGACACCAATGAAGAGAATTGGTGGATTGACTTAGGAGCCACCAGGCACATATCAAGAACCAAGTCTAGATTTGTCGAATTCAAAGAGATGAAACTGGGAGAGCAGAGTATTTACCTAGTAATGAAACATTCTATATGATGTCTTGGGTGTAGGGAAAGTCGAAATTCCCTTACCAACTGGAAATTCCCTATATCCCTCTAACGTTTTATTTGCTCCAGCTATGAAGAGGAGCGTCATCTCTATGAGCCAGTTGACTATAAATGGATTCGAAGTCAGATTTAAAGATAAAGATGTTACAATTGGCTTGCGCGGTCAAATTTTAGTCAATGATTTTCTTTTTGATAAATTGTATTTGCTGGACATTCTTAATGAAGAAATAAAATCTAGTTCCTATTATTCTGTGTGTGAATGTATGCATGAATGGTTTGGCAATATTGTGGCATATGAGATTTAGGCGCATTAACAAAAACAGAATAAGTAGAATGGTCAGGGATGAACTTTTACCAGATTTAGGTAAGTGGAGTACCCTAAATGCGAACTATGTCTAAGTGGAAAAATGGTCAAGAAATCATTTTCAAAAGGAACTAGAAGTTCAGAAATAATAACTCATTCTAATATATTTGTGGACCATTGAATGTATAAAATAGAACAAGGGAAGACTATTTTATCACATTTATTGATGACTATAGCAGATATGGTTATGTGTACCGATTAAACACAAAAATGAGGCCTTAAAAATGTTTCAGATATATATTGCTAAGGTGCATAATAAAAAAGGAAAGAAAATAAAATGGATAAGATCGGATGGGGGGGGGGGGGGGGGGGTTGGTTGGGGGTGGTTTAAATATACCTCGAAACTATTTAAAAAATATTGTGCACGTGAGGGAATTATTCATGAATATTCGATTCCATATACCTTACAACAAAATGACACAGCTGAGAGGAGGAATAAGAACTTGATGGATATGGTAAGGTCAATGATCAGCCATGCGAGACTTTCACTGTATTTGTTGGGAGAAGCATTAAACACGGCATAATATATATTGAATAGTGTACCCTCTAAAAGTGTGTCCAAGACCCTGTATGAATTATGGATTGGTAACAAACCGAAATTAGAACATGTGAGCGTTTGGTACTGCCCTATACATGTCCTGCTACCACCACAAGAAAGATATAAATTGCAAGCAAAAATGATTTTTTTTTCTTTCATTGCCATTACATTCTAAAGGATATTATGTGTATGATCATGATAACAGGATAATCATGGAATGCCGAGATGTGTTTTTGCTTGAGGATTCGACGGTCAGTCCTAGAGTAGAACCATAGTGTGTGGAGTTATAAGAAATCTCTAAGGGCAAGGGGGTTCAAGCAAGTGGGGGTTCCGACGAAAAGGACGTTGGACATATAATTCCTGGCTAGGGCCCACTTGAGGAAATTGAACAACCCGATGAGCCAATTGGTAGGCCGATTTGGGCGAAGAAACAGCTGGCATATCTAGATGATTGGTAGGCCGATTTGGGCGAAGAAACAGCTGGCAAATTCCTACTCTCAAGTAGGCATGTCAATGGGCCGGGCCGGGCCTGGGCATGGGTTGTCCAATCCTGTCCCGAATATTGGACGGGTGATAAGTCCTTAAAAATGCACATTTTTGTGGCTATTTTTGTTTATTTTAAGGACTTATCAAGCCAAAAGAGCTTCATTTAGCCTCATATCATGATTTTATGCCTTTTTTTTATCCATTGTAGTGCATTCATGCATAATTTGCTCAAAAACCAACATGTTTGCATCAAATCATGAAACCTGCCATTTTCGTAATTTTATTTTTAAAATGTTTTTTCATTCATCTTTTCATGAGAGATGGGCCCGTAGTCATGCATTCATGAATTAAGGGTAAATTTATCTTTTCACATAAAGTTCGTATTTTTTTTGGCTCGTAGGAAATGAGAAAAAGGGTCCCAGACATGCACATCTGTAGGTCACACATGTGAGGCGTTCAAAAGGGGGGTCCACTTTCTTTGCGCAAAATCCCATGTTCATTTTTGAAGATAATTCAAGATAATAAAAGAAAACCTATGAAGGGCCAAATCAAGAAAGAAGATTTCCAAAGAGACAAAAGTGGAAAGAATCTACACATATTGGGAATTCAATTTTCTCTTGATTCCAACTTAGAGCTTGCCACCTCATGTATCTCTCATAAATGTCAAGTCAAAGGAAGATATAGAAAGGAGAAAAGAAAGGAAAAGACTTATTAAGTGAAGAAGATTCTTGCAACAAAGTAGGGACTAGGGAGAAAGAATAGGACAGCCCATACCCTATGTAAATAAGCCTTGGGCGTCCACTCCCTTTCATGAAGGAAAAAAAACCCTTCACTAGTGTGATTCCTCCACCAATCTACCCATCTCCTTTCTCTACCATAGCTCATTTCTCTTCAAGAAGGCTTATCCCAACTTGAAGCTTCAACTAGAGAGGCTCCTTTCATCCTAGTATGTAGTTTTTTTTTTTTTGAATTTTATTTCTCCATCTTTTATGTAAAAACATTGCATATTAGTAAAAGTCTGATTTTTTTAATTATTCTTTTTCTTAGGTGATTAATGCTTGAATTGTATTTTCCTTGTTGTTGTTCTTGGATTGACAACCCAAGATCCTAAGGGCATGAAATAAGTAATTATGAACCCGATTTGAGAATAATAATAAAAAAAAAGAGCACACTTATCACACATTTACTTTTGTTTGAAAAATTCACACATTTAATTTCTTGTTAATGCCACACTTTTTTTTTTTTTTTTGCAATCCACACATTCATTTTTTTACACTGCACATTTACATTTAAGCATTTGTTGTTTTCTTTTCTTCTTATGCTTCTTATATGTTTATGTGAATTTTTATGCATAGTTTATGGTTGGAACTAATTAGCATTGCATGCAAATTCATATTGGTGGAGTTTTGATATGTTTAAGTTGCTGGAATCGGAGTTTTAAATTGATAATCAAGAAAAATCAGAGATTTGAGTCAATAATCTTGGCCAAATAATTTTTGGAAATTCGGATTCCATTATAAAGTACACAATTCAGCACATTGTTGCAGGAATTTCAGGACAGATTTTGTGTAAAAAGTTTGTGATTAGAAACCTGATCAAAACACATTATTTTTCGATGAAACTTGGGGAAATCAAAGTTTGATTAGTTTATTTTCAAACCCCAGAATTTCAATCGAAAATAATTTTAGAAAGATGATGAACGAGTGGCTCAAACATGACTGGTCGAACCCACCTGTGTGCAGAATTTCTGCACAGTTTTTTTTTTTTAGTCATGTTCATACACTCATATCTCATTCATTTTAAATCGTTTTCCACTTTCGTTTTTTTTTATTTGATTCATGCATCATTTAGTTTAAAACCCATCCATCAAACTCAGTTTTAGGTTGCATTAGATTAGGAAAAATCATATAAAAAAACAGCCCCGCATACTAGTTTTCAAAACTTAGAATTTTCTCATCTCATGGCATACATTGCATTACTGACTTTCTAACTTTAGGATTATTTTCTAATTTTGTGCTTTAGATTATTTAGATAATTTCCAGAAATAAAAGATCTTTCTAATTTTTGTTAGCTGAAGATTTTAACTTAGGAAGTTTCTTAAGATTTGGAAATTCTAACATAAGGTAAGATTGACTTAATGCTTTCTAAATTTGTTATGATTTGAAAATCTTTATTTATTTGGAAAGTCCTTAACTTTAGGGAGTTAATTAACTCAATTCACTAACTTAGAAAATATATCAACCATAATTGACTAACCTAGTTTTTAATTTAGGAAACTAATTTAGTAAGGTTTTCATGCTAATTTTAGAAAGTAGGTTGTTTTCTTTTTGAGTGATTTGATGTGTTACTAACTTAGGCTTCTTTTTTTTTTTTTTTTTTTTCTAATTTAGCTTTTTAGTTTTATTTTTGGTAAGTTTTTAATTTGATGTTCTAATTTGTGTGTTCTCTTGTAGCAACTTGTGATTCATTTTAGATTATGTTTTTAGATTTAGGAATTTTTATTTTTGGAAATGTATTTAATTTTAATTTAAAGTAGGAATGATGAATTTACTTTTCTAGATTTGAGGCTTAAATTAGATTTAGGGCAGGTGACAAAGTTGGAAAGCCTTATTTCTAAAGATCCATGTGGATTGCCTGGTCTCACCAGTGTTATTACTATAATCGAAGCTCTGCACTTGGAGCCGCAATCAAGTTTTTGTGGCGTCGTTGCTACGGGTTGTCCAATCACAGCCCTAAATTGAGCAGGCCTATCTCAAATCCCATCCCGTGCGGCCATGTCAAGATCCATGCTGGGCCTGCTCAATTTAGGCATGAGCTGGGCCTGGGCTTTAGCACGATCTTGAACATAATGATATAATTATATACAGCCCCATGCTGGGCTCAAGGTTTTGTAGATGTGTTGACTTGTCCTCTAGGTTTGAAACATGATAGTGCTCACAATTGAAGAACTACAAAGTTGTTCCCTTGAGGTTTTGTGTAGAAAATGCCATCTAAGCAAGTGGTTTTAGTATAGTGGATGCAAATACATGTTATAGTTTTATGGAGTCAGGCCACTTGCTGTTGGAGCATGGAAGAGCATAATTTGTGAAATTGGGTTGCATCTTGGTACAATGAAAAAATTGAAGCTGGAAACTAGAAAAAAAAATCTGATGCTTATGTAAATACCTAAGTAGCTATAGGTTGCTCGAGATTTAATGGAAAGGACTAAAGCTAATTGTGAAAAGAAGAAGAAGAATCTTATGGATTTGCATTTTATTTGGAATTGGAAAGGTGAGTGGGGGTGCAGGTTTTGGAACTGGGGTTCTAAGGACATTACTGATTTCAGTCTTACCTTCACAAATAATGTAACGACTAAAAGACAAAAATGGTATGATAAAGATAATCATGGCAAAGATACTGTTTTAAGGGCCTTAATTAGAAATTAACAGAAATAAAAAATACAATTCATATTCATTGAAAATCAAAAGAAATAGTAAGAAAATAGTAAAATTAGCTTGGAGCGGGCCGGGCTAGGCCTGAACGGGTTGAGCTTCCTTTGCCTAGTCCCAGTCCCATTTTGGTCGGGCTTTAAAATTATTGACCAAGCCCAACCCGCTGGGCTCAAAAAAATTTTAAAGCCCTATATTTTTGGGCCAGGCCTGGCCAGGTACCCATTTCAACGGGCTAAATTGATAGGCCTACTCTTGAGTAATCAAAGCACAAGACGCACAATATTGGTTAGAGGCTATGAGAGAGGAGATAGAATCAATTGAAAAGAACCCAGTATGGCAATTGGTTGATCTTCCAAAAGATTGTAAAGCCATTGGATTTTAATGGGTCCTTAGAAAGAAACTAAAGTCAAATGGATCCTTAGATATATATAAAGCACGGCTGATAGCTAAGGGATTCACACAAGTGGAAGGAATAGATTACGATGAGACATTTTCTTTGGTCGTAAAATTCCAATCTATACGAACCTTAGCAGCATTGGTAGCATGTCCTGACCTTGAATTGCATTAGATGGATGTGAAAACCGCATTCTTGAATAGCGAATTAGAAGAAGAAATTTATAAGAAACAACCCAAGGGGTTTATGGTGCAAGGTCACGACGACAAAGTGTACAAACTTAATAGGGCATTGTATGGATTAAAACTGGCCTCGAGAAAATGGTATAGAAAACTTCACTGGGCCCTAAATGAAATAGGATTTGTCCCCAATGTTGCAAACTCATGTTTCTATATTAAACACAGTGGGAGTAGTTATTTATATTTGTCATTGTATGTGGATGACATTTTGATCACTAGTGATAAACTGGAAGCCATAAATGAAATCAAACAATGGTTAAAGTCAAAATTCAATATGAAAGACGTGGGTGAGGCAGAATATGTCCATGGCATTGAAATAATCCATGATCGTCCGAATAAGCTATTAACTTTATCACAAGGATCCTATCTGGAAGAGCATAAAAATGTCAAGCGATCGGGGACCCACAAATAAGCATGATAAGGAAGTGATATGAATGAAACCTTATGCTCAAATTGTGGGCAGTATCATGTACGCGATGCTGTGTACGAGACCAGACCTTACATTCGTCGTAGGTTTCGTAAGCAGATCCCTAAGTAACCCAGAATTATAGCATTGGTATGTAGTTAAGAGAATTCTACAATACATCAAAGGAACGATGAATCTTCGCCTATGTTATCAAAGTGTGAAGTCCTGGAACTGGGCAGCTACTCAGATTCAGATTGGGCCGGTGATCTAGACCATAGAAAGTCAATAACGGGCTATGTGTTTACCCTCAAAGGAGGTGCGGTTTCTTAGGATAGCAAGAAATAGACCTCTACAACTATGTCAACAGCCGAAGCAGAGTATATAACCTGTAGTACAGTAGTTTGGGAGGCTCCTTGGTTAAAATATTTTCTAACCGATTTGGAAATAATTGGAGAAAAAGAGCATGTCCCAATGAACGTAGACAGTACGTTTGCCATATCCATGGTGAATGAACAAAACCTCAACAGCCGATCGAAACACATTGAGATAAAGTATCACTTCATTAGAGAGAAGGCAAAAAAGAATGACATAGGAATTTTTTTTATGCCTTTAGAGGAATTGATGGTTGATGCTCTCACCAAGGCTTTGCCTGTAGAGGTTTTGCAAGGTATGTGATGCACATGGGACTGAGATATGTTTTATGTACATGGCATTCGTGCCAAGTGGGAGATTATAGGAAATCGTATGGCTCGCATGCGACGAGTCCCATGTCAGATCAAGCAAGACTAATGCCAACAGAAAATACAATCCCACTTAATGTAAGACTTGATATGGTCCCACTAATAAGACTCCCAATAGGATTAATGGATGTGAGTTTCTTGATGAAGAAGTCTCTAGTAAGTGTAACTCTTTGGGACTCGTCTATATAAGAGACAAGGGGCGAAAAGATCGCGGAGCTTCCTAATCACCGGAACGCACACGGATCTTTGGCCACGTGTCAGAGTCTCCGCATCCAAATCCATCAGGATTTCCATAAAAGTATATTGGACAGACCCAACCCCTAATATCACTACTGCACATGTGGAGAAACATATTGCAACATGGTCCATCCATGATGACATGCATCACTAAAGTAGGAATCAACTAATGTGTTATTGCATTGAGCAGGACTAAAACGATCATCTCTAACAAATATATTGGCCCACTATAAAATGAACAATAGAAAATCGTAACAAATATATTGGCCCACTATAAAATGAACAATACAAAATCGAAAAGAAGTGATGTCTCTAGCGGCCACTGCACAGTGCTAAATAGAACATATTATCCTTTAACTATTAAAATAAATCAGACAGATCCTTATATCTTAATTGCAGGTTGGTACAAAATTATCACTAACGACATGCAACATATATAAATTAATAGAAGAAAATCACCTCAAACACAGCCCTGACTTATGGAAAAGGAAACTAGGGGGTGGGGCTTGTGACAACCTAGAAAATGCAACCTTTAGGACAATAATTGTCTGAGGAATCTGTCGCATTGAATGGTAGAAATAATTTTCCCTGAAGAACAAGCTTCATTTACATATGGAAAGGAACTGCACGAACATATCCTTAAAATCCATGTTGTTAGGATTTTGAGTGTTGGCTAATTCATGGGTTAGACAAAACTCTGGGTCTTTTGAGTTGTAATTTTTTATTTAGAAAAGGACTCTAAAGTTAGAAGGTTGGAAGAACTAAAAAGAAGAAAGCTTAAAAGAATTAGAAGATGAAAGTTGGAGAACATATGCTGAAATTCCGGATCAATCTAGAGAGGAGTCCGCTCGAGCGAACACTACATTTGCTCGAACGAACAGAGTCGGACTAGCTCAGTTCTGAAACAGAGACAGGTCCGCTCGAGCGAACATGTTGACCGCTCGAGCGAACAAGGCGCAGAGTTGGACGAATTTTGGAAACTTGATATTCTAATTGTCCACAAACTGCCTATTTTAGTTCTAATCATATTAGGGAACTTTTAGCACGTCCCAAGGGCTATTTAAAGGACTCAAGAGCTATTCCAAAAAGAAACCACACCTCACCTCTCAAAGTTCTGAGTTAGAGATTATTATTGAGAGAATTTCTTCTCTAGAGTTTTTATGAAGTTGTGCTGCCAAGTTCTTTAGAGTCAGTTCTTCTGCATCCTTTGTAGAAGATTATCTTCCTGCGAGAAGATTTGAGGAGTCAAGTACTGGCTGGAATCTGTTGCAATCAACGGTGTGAAGTCGTTGAAGCGTGAAGCGACACAAGGTAACTTCAGTCCTTGGGTAGGGGATATCTAGGGAAGAGATCTGAGTTTCTTGTAATTGCGAGATTCATAGTGCTTGATTTGATCCAGTTCGGATAGGTGGTTTTTCACCCGGTGAGGGTTTTCCACCTTAAATTTGGTGTCCTTGTGGTGTGTGCTTGTTGATTTAATTTTCACTGCATATTATTTTTTTTTGCACACTATCGGATTGTTTATTTGAGTGGATCGATCTAGAAATCGCATACCTCTATCTTTTTCACATGTGTATGGTGTCTCAGATTCAATAACGGTATTTTCCTATGTATAGCAAGATTTCAAATGAATGAACTGAGTACACAGTTTCTCCATCAGCTACCAACCAAGAGAGCGATGATCCCATTACTCTACGGATGTTATCTATCTCCATACATGAAAATATGCATTTTTCCCTTCAACAAAATTCAGCTGTATCAAGAAAATTTCCTCGCACCCTTCTATCCTATATCGTTTCTCAGCATTCTCTGATCCTTTTGGTGATGACTAGCTGCATACATGTCACATAACAATACACGGGCCATCGGAGTGTTGCATGGATCAAGTTCAACAACGTGTACTACCGTGCGTTCCGCTGCAACCATATTTGAATTTCTGAGGTTGCATACACTGAGCAATGCTCCCCAAATGGCAAGCCTCGATTCATAGTTAGTATCTTAATGAACTCCTCTGCTTTTGTAACTTTCCCTGCTCGATCGAGAAGATTTATCATGAAACTGCAGTGTTGGACTTCTAGACAAATGTAGTGTTCTCGTGTAATGGAATCAAACAACTCCAATCCATGATCGACCATGCCAATGTGACTATAGGCCGATAGAATGCCCAAGAATGTAATAGAGTTAGGTTATATGCCCATATCTTGCATTGATTCGAAGACCTTCAGCATCTCATTGGCGAGCCCATGATGAAAAAGGCCAATGATCATTGAATTCCAAGAAATACGATCTCTGGATATCATGTGATCGAATATGCAACGCGCATTATCAATATCCCCACATTTTCCATACATTGATATTAGAGAATTATTAAGAATAGTATCGAATTTGAACCGCAACTTCGACAGTAGATAGTGAAATTGCTTCCCTAGCTCGAGATAAGCCATTGCACCAACAACAGATTAAAAAGTAGAATAAGGGTATGTTCCTTTGCTACAACTCAAGGAATTCCTTTCTGGGAAATTCCCAAATTCCCAAACATAGTAAAATTTCTGAATGCTCTCTTGAACTTGAGCATTCAGGAATTCCGCCAAAAGACAAAGGAGCTAGAATTTTTAAATCCTCACAAGTCATTTGAGACCTTTCATGTGGCTGGAATTCTAAAATGCTTATGATAAAACATGACATTTGTAAATCCCAGGGAACAAGATGTTACTTCATGTCAAAACATCCTCGACATGTTGAGTTCCTGTCAGGAATTCTATTAAAGAAACAAACTCAACACCCGCAACCCTCATGTTTTGGAAGTTTTCAACAGCCTTTGTAAATAGCTCATTTTGTACGTGTCCTGATATCATTATTGTCCATGAGATAGCATCCAATTGAACTCTGTTGCATTACTTGTATGAAAATACCTAGTGATCATGGAAGTCCATGACATCATGTCGCGGAAAGGAGCTGCATCGAATAGATCAGAGTGCGCTTTTTCCAATTGTCCTATCTGAATATAACGGTTGATCATGGTAGTTAAAGATTAACTGCACCCCATGTTACTAAAGAGATAACGGGCTACATCCAATATCCCAAATTCAGAATATATGTATATCAAGCTCTTCAACAATCTTCCATTGTAAGCGTTGTCATCTAATCCATTTAAAATTAAATGGGCATGTAACATCTTTGCAAGCTGAGAAAATTTTAGACCAGAGCAAGCATAAAATAGAGAAATGAAGGTTTTCTCATTCGACTTCACATAGTAAAACCCTTTCATTTCAAGGAAAAGGCCCAGTGCTTCTCTTTATAATCCATTCCAAGCAAATCCGCCAATCATTGCAGTCCACGAAACAACATTCCTCACTGGGGACTTCACAAATAAATTATAAGCCTCATCAACACAGCCAAACAAGAGGGGAACTTTTGTTCGATATCGCATAAATTTAAAAAAAAATTGCATAAACATGGTTAGGATTGTCATTTCCCTTAATGTAGAGAACATGTGGGAAAATATTGAACTTTCATCATAAGGCGGGGTTATTCATGGCTAAGGGTTATTGTATGTGCAAAACTCCTATATAAATAAGGATGTCAACTATCTGGCTCGGCTCTCACTTAGCTCACAGGCTGACTTTGACTCAACTCATTAAGTATGTAAGCATGCATGTTATATACACATAATCTCCTAAAGTACAACTATACCAGTTACTTTCAAAGATTGTCAAAGACAATGACAATTAGGGTACGTTTATGAGACAAGAGGTTTTATTTCGTGAAACAAAAGAAATTTGTTTTGATTTTTTAGCAGCTTACTTATTTGTTATTTGTCATGATACTTTTTCACAGAGAGAAAATAAACTAATTTTCTTCATGAAGAAAGAGGATTTTCATTTCTCATGAGAGATAAGATTTTGATAATAAGAATGATGGGCAAGAGGGGGACTTGGAGATTGGTAACAGGTGGAATTCTCGCACAATCACCAAGCCAAGTCGTTATGCAAATTAGTTTCCTTAATTATTTATTTCCTTTGTTGTCGTCCTTAATTTAGGGGATTTGTTTTGATTGGTTCCTTCCTGTTATTTCCTATCACGTTTGTTGTTTAATTCCTTACTTTGTTTTCTATTTAAATGGCCTAAGAGCATAATAAAAAAAAAAGGAATTTTCCAGCAGAGAAATATAGGTCTTCTCAACACCGTGAGTTGAGTCTAAGGTCGTTCTTGCACCCTGAGCAAGATATTTGGGACGTTTGTTCCATCAATTGGTATCAGAGAAGCGATCTATCGCTCTCATTGCGCAAGCTATAAGGAGATGACGAATCGCGAACACATGGAATCGCTTGAGACGACTTTGCAGAACATTCAACGATCTATGAACGAATTTGTTGCAGGTTAGAACAACATCAATAAGCAACATCAGGAACAGCTACAGGCCCTCTCTGAGTCCCAGAACCGATCGCGCAGTCATGGATCCAAGAAACAACGTCGTCAAAAGAAGGTTTTGTCCTCTTCATCGTCAAGTCATAGGGGCTCCAGTTAGGAGCATTCCGACGAGTCTGATAGTGATATCTCGGTCACATCAAAGGGCTCATCTGCAACGGCGAAGAGTAGCGACAGCAAGAAGGAAAAGACATTCAAAAGGCGGCCCTACCTTAAGATGGATTTCCCTCGTTTCTCTAGCGATGAATCAAATGTCTAGCTCGATAGAGTTCGGCAATATTTCTCCAAGCAAGAAATTCAAGGAAAGAAGAAGGTTGTACTAGCCTCCTACCCCCTTGAAGGGGAAGCGAATCAATGGTGGCAGTGGTATTCCGGGCGGATGAAGGGTAAGCGAATTACATGGAGAAAGTTTGAGGCGGCCCTTTTGAAACGGTTCAGACCGATTGATTTTGAAGACTTTGATGAAGCTCTTAGTAAGATAAAACAGACCGGGTCCTTCCGGGACTACCTTCGGGAGTTTGAGCATCTCTCAACAAGGGTGGAAAAATGGCCATCAAAGGCATTGTTAGGTGCGTTCATGGGGGGATTATCTGATGATCTTGCATCTGATGTCCGCATGTTTTTTCCAAAGAAGTTAACAGAGGCCATTGAACTCGCAAAACGTATGGAGGAGAAGCTACAACGAGCTAAGCGGGGCTCGACGGGAAAGATGAATACCCGTGCCACTGCCATGATAACCCCTAAGGCCGAGGCTATTGCTGCTCGCCCATTATCGCCGACTGCTATGAAACGGCTAACGTACGAAGAGATGTGGGCACGAAGGGAAAAGAATTTATGCTTCAATTGTGATGAGAAGTTTATGCCAGGTCATCGGTGTAAGCTTGCACAGGCTTTCATGGTGGTCATTGATGATGACCATACTATCGAGGAGGTAGATGAGGGGGGCCAATGTGATATTGGAGTTGACAATAGTGACCCCCAGATTTCTCTACATGCGTTAGCTGGTGGGTCGAGTCCTCGGACTATGCGCCTGCAAGCTCAGATCAACCAACACACCGTTAATGTACTCGTTGATACGAGATCGACACATAATTTCATTCATTCCAATGTAGCAGGGCAGTTAAAACTTAATGTGACTCCCATTACACCGTTCATTGTTCGTGTGGCGAGTGGAGAACGTCTGGAATGTAAGGAGATGTATAAGCAGGTCCCGCTCACGATCCAGGGGTTCAAATTTTTCACTACACTATATGCCTTACCAATCACGGGCCTGGATGTTGTCCTTGGGGTACAGTGGTTGAAGAGCCTTGGAAAGATTGTTTTTTATTACAGTAGCATGACCATGGAGTTTACGGTGGGAGGAAATCAGTTCCAATTATGTGCACCACCCATTCAGGCTTCTAAAACTGTGGGTATCCACTCTATTATACAAGAGTGGAAGTGTGGGGCTGAACTCTTTGTATTGGCAGCAACTACTGAAAGCACGACAATGTTCAGGCCACTTGAGGAAAACATTCCAATGGACATTCAGCATATCTTGGGCGACTTCAAACAAGTTCTTGAAAAACCACCGTCCTTCCCACCTCAACGGCCTTTTGACCACCGGATTTACCTTCAAGACGAGTCGCGTTCAGTTAAAGTGGCCCCATATAGATATGCCTATTTTTAGATAAATGAAATAGAAAGACAGGTGGAAGAAATGCTTCGGTCCGGATTGATCAGGCCGAGTACAAGTCCTTTTTCGTCACCAGTACTATTGGTGAAAAAGAAGGATGGCTCGTGGAGATTTTGCACAGATTATCGGGCTCTAAATGAAGTCACCATAAGGATCGATTTCTTATTCCAACAATCAGCGACATGCTTGATGAATTATTTGGTGCAACATACTTCTCTAAATTGGACTTAAGGGCGGCTATCACCAAATTCGTGTGCATCCCAACGACATTCACAAGACTGCTTTCCGCACTCATAGTGGCCATTATGAATACTTGGTCATGCCCTTTGGGTTGTGTAATGCTCCCTCTACCTTTCAAGCAGCTATGAATTCGGTATTTAAAGCTTACTTACGAGAATTTATCTTAGTCTTCTTTGATGATATTTTTTTATACAGCAAGACATGGGACAAACACTTGATGCATCTACGGACGATTATGGGTATTCTCACTGCACATGAATTCTTTATTAAGCCTTGTAAGTGTGCTTTCGGGCAGCAGGAGGTCGAATACCTGGGTCATATAATTACAAGTGAGGGGGTTCGGGTTTATTCAAAAAAAATTGAGGCTATGGTTCGTTGGCCTATTCCAAAACATATCACTGCTCTTCATGGTTTTCTTGGTTTAACAGGGTATTACCGCAAGTTCATAAGGGGTTTTGGGGCTATTGCTAAGCCATTAACCCAACTATTGAAAGAAAGGGAAGTTTGATTGGACTCCAGAGGCTGCTGATGCCTTTGAGAGGCTTAAAGTTGCACTAACTACTACTCCCATTTTAATTCTCCCAAACTTTGCTGAAGATTTCATAATTGAAATTGATGCCTCTAGTGAAGGGATTGGCGCTATCTTATCTCAGAAGGGACGTCCCATCGCCTTCCTTAGTAAGGCTATCGGACCCGCAAAACGGGCGTGGTCAACCTATGAAAAAGAGATGTTGGCTATCTTGGAAGCTATCCGCTTATGGCGACCATACTTATTGGGTAGGCGTTTCAAAATTTGCACTGATTAGAGAAGTTTACGTTACTTGCTTGAGCAACGCATTACCATGCCAGAACAGCAGCGTTGGATTGCAAAGCTTGTGGGCTTTGATTATGAGATTATGTACAAACCGGGACGTGAAAATAATGCCGCTGATGCATTATCACGAAGGGGAAAAGACGGGTCAGAGGTATCTATCAACAAGGGGGTGACATCATACCTCATTTCTAGTCCTTAATGGGCTCTGTGGGCTAATATACGCGCTACTACAGTTCATGACTGTAAGCTGGGGGAGTTGTTTTGTAAATTGCAAGGCAATCCTCATTCTGTGGAGGGGTGTACTTTGCGAGATGGGTGTATCGTCAAGCGTGGAAAGATTTTAATACCAACAGACCCACGCATCCGAAGGGCTTTATTGCATGAGTTTCATAACACTGCTATGGGAGGGCATTCGGGAGTCTTACGGACCTACCGTCGGATTGCCCAAGACTTCTCTTGGGAAGGGCTCAGGAAAGATGTTACTAAGTACGTCCACGAATGCGACGTATGTCAACGGAATAAATATGACACCCGCACTCCGGCTGGCCTCTTACAACCATTGTCGGTTCCTGAGAAGGTGTGGTCCGATGTATCCATGGATTTTATTGATGGGTTACCAAAATCAGCGGGGTATGATTCAATCATGGTAGTGGTGGATCGATTGACCAAATATGCTCACTTTATTGCTCTTTCCCATCCTTATACGGCTAAGGTGGTCGCTAAAGCTTTTGTTCGCGGCATTGTTCGTTTGCATGGAATTCCCGAAGCTATTTTAAGTGATCGCGATAAAATCTTCATAAGTCATTTCTAGCGTGAGTTATTCAAATTGCAGGGCACTGGGTTGAAGACGAGTTTGGCTTATCACCCGCAAACGGATGGTCAGACGGAAGTTGTGAATCGTTGCTTGGAGCAATATCTTCGATGTTTTGTCAGTGGGTAGCCGAAGAAATGGGGGCAGTTTCTCGCTTGGGCCGAGTTCTGGTACAATACCTCTTATCATCGCTTTATCGGCATGTCTCCTTTTCAAGGATTGTATGGGAGGGAACCCCCTGCACTTCGTGTATATGTTCCTGGGAGTTCACCTGTAGCAGAGGTGGACCGTGTGTTGCGAGACCGGGATGAAATTATACAGGAATTGAAGAGTAATTTGGTGCTAGCCTCTAATCAAATGAAGCAATATGCAGATCGTGGGCGTTGCGAGGAAACTTTTCAGATTGGAGACTACGTGTATCTCAAGCTTCAACCTTACTGTCAACAGTCCGTATTTAAGCTGGCCTATCAGAAGCTTGCAAGCAGATTTTTTGGGCCCTTTAAGGTGGTTGCTCGCTTGGGAAGTGTGGCCTACAAACTTGAGTTACCGGAGGATTCTCGCATACATCCAGTTTTTCACGTTTCTCTTCTTAAGCGGTGTGTGGGAATGGATCGACTAGTGACTCCTACATTACCTCCATATTCAGGCGATGGTGTGACTATTCTACAACCCAAACGGGTTCTCGATTACCGTCGGATTCAAAGTCCTGGCGGTAAGGTTAGGGAATCGTTGGTTCAATGGTCTTCTTTGCCACTTGATGATGCCACATGGGAACCAGTTACTATGCTGCACGGTCAGTTTCCTGATTTCAACCTTGAGGACAATGTTCGTTTCGAAGAGGGAAGGAATGATGGGCAAGAGGGAACTTGGAGATTGGTAACAGGCGGAGTTCTCGCACAATCACCAAGCCAAGTCGTTATGCGAATTAGTTTCCTTAATTATTTATTTCCTTTGTTGTTGTCCTTAATTTAGGGGATTTTTTTTTATTGGTTCCTTGCTGTTATTTCCTTTCACGTTTGTTGTTTAATTCCTTACTTTGTTTTTTATTTAAATGGCCTAAGAGCATAATAATAATAATAAAAAAAAAGGAATTTTCCAGCAGAGAAATATAGGTCTTCTCAACACCGTGAGTTGAGTCTAAGGTCGTTCTTGCACCGTGAGCAAGATATTTGGGACGTTTGTTCCATCAAAGAAATACCACAATTTATTTTGTCTTGAATTTGAAGTCTCGTCTGTCCATGCACAAAGTCAAGGCCGTATATTACAAAATAGGCATTTCTCACAAGTTACTTATAAAGACTTCCCCTCATGGTGAGAAATGTCTGTTTGGACAAAATCGAGGCCGTGGATCACACACATGCGTCAAGCCAAGTCTTTGTTTCTCCTTTTCCCCCACTTCGACTTTTCTTTACTCTATTTCTTTACCTTTTAGCTCCTTTTGTTATAAGCCATTGGATTGACTCTATTCCAAATATTGTAGGGCTTGCTCCTTTTGGGGGACTTCTAACAGGAAAAAGAAAAGGTATTCTATTGTAGATTGAGAGAGAAGACAATAGAAGGGTTTCTTCAAGAAAACCCACAGAAGGGAGGGAGAAACTTTGTAACAAGATTGTATTTTGTAAGTGGATTCTCTAGAAAGTGAAGAGCTCCACTTGCTTGACTTACAATCTCCATTAAAAGTCAAAGACAGCTTTGCATTGCTCTCTCGTTGAAGTAGGTCACATATTATTCACATATTATGGTCAAGCCGCGTATATTATGTGTCTTGATTGATTATTACGATGTTCTTTTTTAATCTACTTTTGTCTTAGCTTGATCATCGTTGCTGTTGTTGCATTCCCATAAGCATTTGGCTAGTGATTGTGTTGGTAATCATATAGCTCACAAGTGCTTGTAGAAACTCTCTACTAAAACACAAGTGCTATAAATAATACCCCTGTTCAAGAATAAGAGAGGAGAACATATATGTCTAAAAAATCGGCAGCAACAAATAGATTATTCTTTTGCTATTACAATTTTGAGATAATTTGAGGATTTTGCACTTTGAAGAGAGGTGCTTTTCGGTGAGAATGTAAAGGGTATCACTAGCGTGAGGAACCATTAGAAGAACAACATAGGGGTTTCAGAAGAAATTCTACTTAGACCTACACCTGGTAATCAGCAGCAATGAGCCCACATTTACTTGTAATTTTATCTTGATCATTTCTGTTTCTGTGATTGCTTGAAGCAGAGCAGATGGTTATCATTTTAGCTTAATCAATGCAAATGCAAAGGTGGGAAAAACTAATAAGACAACCTAACCTAACCACGGTCTCATGCCAAAAATTCTTGTATAGCTCACGCTTGTGCATTTTACCGCACATTCCAAATGGCCATTACATAAATCTAGAAACATATCAAGGCGGGTCAGATGGTTTGGGTAGTATGGATGTCAGTCGACCTGGTAGCCGAAAGATCTGGAATGGATCCTCTGATCACTGGACCAAGACTAATGTGGACCCCGCCTGATGAATGGCCTGGATCTAGCACACAGGAACCAGGCCCGATTATTTATAAGTCGGATCTGGCTCTAATCTAAACCTTGCATCTAGGGGTACAGCTTGGGCGGAGCCAGGGCCCTGCCAACTGACCAGATAAGACATAACGAAAGCCTAATTTGAGTCGGGTCAGGTTGGATTGAATAAGTCGGTAGAAGGGCTTGTTTGGATAAATGAGGAGTTGAGTAAAATAAAGTGGATTTCACATGTGGAGTGAAGTGAAAAGAAGTAGGTTTAAAAAGTAAGTATAGACTGTTATGACCCATTTAACTTCACTCTATTCCATATTTTGGCTATCCAAACAGGTCCTAAGGAATTCGGGATAGTTTAAATCAGATTTAATTTGGTAACTTCACTAGTAAAGTGAAGTGCGGTAAATGGTTTAATTAAGAGATAAGAAAAGAAAATGGGTAGAATTAAAAAGTAATTGCCTCTGTCATTTAGTGAGATGAGAATGTAGCTTTTTAGTTTTTCGAAAGATGGCCTTTCGTTATTTAATAGCATGGGAAAGTAACTTTTTTAGTTTTTTTAAAAGTAGATTTGTTTTTGAAATATGATATATATTTTTTTATTATACCCCTTTTCTCTTATTGTCTTCCTACTAAAAGTGAATTTGCCCAACAGGACCACTTATTTCCCCAGGTCAGATTCAAGTTGCCCGAGAACCTGATTCACCTTAAGTTTGTAACTCTTCTATAAATTCCCTCACTAGAAGTATACTTTTGAGAAAAAAAAAAACTTACTCTATATATATATATATATATATATATATATTATTACTAAGGAGTCTGGATCCGGAGAGAGATTCTGAGTTGAAGGATAGTAACTCTACAATGGAGCCCACTTATTTTAAATCCAAGTGGCTCCAAAAAAAAAAAAAAAACCTCGTCCCAAGTGTACGGTCTGGTGATTTTTCCTCAATAGGAGTTGATCCGACCATATGATTGGTAGTTTGATAAAAAAATAATAATAATAAAAAGTGTGGACATAATCTTGTGCATTATTTGTTAATCACATCTTTTTTCCAAACAGTCAATCTGATGATGGGATAAACTCTTATTGGGAATTTGGGATGAAATTTAGAGATACCACATAATTAGAGGCATTTATTTTGCAGCCCAAAGTTTTAATATATGGGCCCATGTGGAATTTCACTTCTTCAACTTTGGATTTCTCCAATGCAAAGCCCCGGACTCTATACTAGAATTGTATGGGCGAGGTCCATGGTTGCGATTTAATCTAACATACAAATCAATCCAGTGCCTATGGTCAAGACGGCGAGTCCCCGTAGCAGCCATAAGTAATTTTGATTTTTTGTGCAAACTTATCTCATTGTTTGATGCAAGATATTTTTTTATAAAAAATATTAAAAAATAAATCAATTTTTCTCGATAATGAGGACATCAATTTCCTAAGTGACTAGTAGGGATGCAATATACTTCTCTCTCCTAAAAGGATGATGAGAAGGAGAGAGGTGTTTGTGTGTGGGAAGATGATGAGAAAGGGGGAGCTTTTCTGTGATTGAAATTGAAAAGAAATGCAAGGAAATCTTCCATCTGCCTGTGACAACCATTTGGTGCCCTGTGAATGACATGAACTCACAAAAAAAGAAAAGCAAAAAAAGGAGTCAATGTGATTGCTACGGGGAGCTGTTAGTGCCGGTCCCTCAGAGTGGCATATGATTCCCAATCTTTGTCATGGTGGGCCCCACCTTTTGCCTCAAATCGGCTAAAGCCCCAACCATGATTGGGACTTTGACAATTGTTGTCTTGTGATGGTCGGCAATCATTGGGGTGGGTCGGTTTCAAGGGTCCCACCGCATCTGACCCTTTGCCGACCTGAAAATATTTACTTTCTAATGAGTGCCACTTCCTCATAGACTACTCCATCTTCTCTGTGATTGTAACCTTTTTTAGTTATGCTTGAAATCTAGACATGACAGTGTATTTTCTAGGTCAAAGGTACAATTAGCAATGAAGATTGGTTAGGTATCATAGTGAAAAGTTGGTGCATATGAATTACTTATTTAGTTATTTATTTTGCAGTTTCTCTTTTTCAGGTCCATTCCTTGTGGGCTCCTTTGTGTCACGTAATTGGATTCTTAAGGAAAAAAAATCTAGGAATTTTAAGAAATATATTTCTAAAACTGATTATATTGACAGAATGATGAGAAGTGTATGTCCAGCCATCACCGCACTAAGGGCATGTTTGTTTAGAAGAAATTTAAGAATTCTTGTTCCAAGATTTATGAACTCTCCAAATGTCGTCTCCAAGTGATTTTAAAAATGCTTAAGTTCAGTCTATTATTTAAAATTTAAAATTTCAATAATTTCAAAGGCTAAATTAATCTTTTATAAGGTTGATTTTAAAAATTTTAACATTCAAAAAAAAAACTTTCAAATGTTGTTAAGGCATGATCTGACACAAATAGAAAAATCTCTAATGCCCACAATTCTCAACAGAAATGCCTCTAAACAATCAGTATGTGTGACAGAGTTTCCCACAAGAATTGTGGGTGTGGGGTTTTACAATGCTAGTTAAGAGCATGTTTGGTAACAAGTTAGGAATCCACAAACATAATGATTCCTCACTTCCCTTGAAACAGGGATTTCCCATTGATGATTTGTATAGCCGAGGACTTTACATTGATAACGATGCATATTAAATGCATATAACTAGTTTAAGTGCGCAAATCTGCAAAAGCGAGTATTTATAAATCCTATGGGGAAAGGTTAGACTCGAAAATTCTTAAATGAGGATAGATCCAAATTCTCGAGGATTTACAATTGTAAAATGTGGGTTTTCCGCGACTTTGTGGAAAGTGGGAGTTTGTCCCTTTGGGATTAGCTTCCCCAACATGACTAATAATGTCCCTTGAGTATTTGAAATTATGCATTTGGTTGTTAGAAATCTAGAAACTAACCTACCTGTTTCAGCTTTTTGAATGCTGGACTGTACTTTGAGCATTTAGAATTTTACTTAAGGGACGATATTTAGAGAATTCCAGATCACCCCACAAGCATTCTCAGAATTTGTGCAAACATACAGTTCCTCGTGGTCTCATATGCATCTCCCCCTTATATCATCCACCCCTTACTTTTTTCGTGTTCTGGGGTTTGAATTTATTTTCCTCAAGTTCTTACGATTTCAATTCCAAGGAAACATTTAGACGCACGATGTCATTATTATATAGGCATTTATAACATGAGATATTCTCTAAAATACCCCCAGTTCAAAAGAGATGTTTTCGCCGCTTTTGAGTTGAGCAATGAGATAATGCCACGGCAGAGACCTAACACGAGTTTCTTCTTGCCCACTTGTTGTGACAACCCACATTATGAATTCCTACATAGCACGAGACTAAAATCCCCTACCGCAATTATTTCGAGGGACTATGTAAAACATTCATGGAACTCCAATTATATGGCCCATATAATGGCAATTCGGACCGTTTTAAATGAATCTCACCACTTCTAGTGATGCATTATTAAATTTCAATTAAGTTAGAATTGGTTTCACCATCTGATTGCGCACATGTTGATAATGTAATTAACACCACCACGTCAGTGGGATGCCATGTACGTGCCCAATCACATTTTCTTTCATGTGTTCATTCTTATGTTGGGACCCCCTGAGAATGTGTCATTGGTGGGGATGGGACTCATCATGAATGCTCCACATTATCTTTCTATGGACCGCATGATGCAGCTCCAAGAATGTGTTATTATTAAAATCTCTATAACCAAAATGCATTCCAATAAGACCCTTTTAAAAAGGATAAGGGATGAGATTTCACTCCAACAAAGAGGGGAGTGCGATTCTCCACAAAAACTGGCCAAGATTTATAGTAAATGTCCTTTCTAGAAAAATAAGTGTACGATAACATGTGTTACACTTTCACGGGCTTAGAAAAATATGCAGGGAGTTTAGTAGTGTGCCTCTTTATAATAAATGAAAAAATGTTAAAATAGTTTTTTTTAGAAGCAATGTCATGTTACAGTGACATTAGTCTTGAATGTAAAGGATGTCTATATGATGCATCTGCCCATCTGCATCGTACCTGTATAAGCTCTTAAGGCTTTAATTTACAAGTTAAGTTGAGTATGAATTCGTAGGGTAGTTTTCACCATAGGACTCCCATGTGGTGTCCTTCAGAAATTTTGGTGAGTGCCGTTACCGTATGCACCTCGCTATTACACTCTAACCATTATTAATTATTTGAAATTTTCACGTGATAGCCCTTTTTTTTTTTTTTTTTTTTTTTTTTTTTTTTTTTTCCATATAGGGTTGCACCTTTGATTACTCAATCCTTTAACATGCCCACCTGGGCTCGTATTATTTGATTAAGATGATAGTGCGTGCACCCCTATTCGACATCACGCCTATTTTCTTCTCATTGCCCCTTTAGGGCCTGTTTGGATGCATAAGAAAATACTAATAGTTTATAAAATATAATCTTTCGTTTTTTAAAGAAGAAGATCTTGTGCGCTTGATAACTCAAGAAAAATTTGAAGAAAAGATTCTTTTCTTTTAAAATGCTTAATATTCTCTCCTACAAAAATGCTTAATATTCTCTCCTACAGCCCCCCCCCCCCAGTATAAAACTTTCTACAAAGTAAGAATCTTTTAAAATGACTATTACAAAGTGGTAGAGTAAAGTAAAGATTTTAGTTCACCAAATGTATCATAATGTTTATGTTTAGACATATGGTAAAGTAAAGTAAAAGTAAATCTCACAGGACGGTAAAGGTTTGGTAAAGTAAAGGTCAGATAAAGTGCATCGTGAAGTAAAGTAGGAAGGACTGGTAAAGTAGTTTCTTTTCTTTACTTTACTTTATCACATTTTATCTTAGTTTATATGGTAAAGAAAAAACGACTTGTTTACGGGTGTGGTAAAGTAAGATAAAGATTAATTGATGTCATATCATGGTAAAATGTGAGGTAAAGTAAGGTCAGATGAAGTATGTGGAAAAGCAAATTGGGCCAGAGAGAGAGTTATAAAGTAGTTATTTTTTATTGACTTTACTTTACTATACTTTACCATGGTTTTCTGTGATAAAAGAAAGTAACTTATAATAAAATATGAAAGTTAAACTTTACTTTACTACATTACTTTTTCATCTAGATGTGGTAAATTACATATAAATTAAAGTATTTAATATTTTTTTCTTATAATGTAATTTACTTTAAGCATAACACCTTCTAAACTGCTCAATTTGAAATCTGTACTATTCTTAAAAAATTGTCAAACAGTAAAAATATTATACTATCATAATATTCCATTATTGTATTCTATACTATTTTATTCTTACAATATTTAAATCTGTAAATATTTTATTCTGTAGACATCCATCTGAGTATGCCCTAAAATAAATTTAGGGTACAACACTCAGTGTTACATAGCTTATCTCGCATTCGGCAATCAAATCCTCAAGGATTCCTCGACAGATTTTTACAGATGATTTGGAAAATCCATATTTGGTAATAGTAAAGCGTTGAGGATTTGATCAATGGAAATTCTCATTTTTGATATTTACACATTTTATGCCAATTTTTCTTAGCTAAAAGCATCATTATGTAGTTCTCAAAACTATAGTTACCTCATGGATTCTTCACCCATTACCAAATGGTAAATGTGATCAAGCAGGGCTTGGTTCGGAGCTAGGATACTGGTCCAAACTTTTTGTTCAAAGGTAAAACATGTTTACATATATAAATGAATAAAAACACATTGGTATAGATGAAATGAGGAGGTGTTGCGTATAGGTTGTGCAAATATTGAATCTCATTGATCACTTTTTTTTATTGGATCCAAATTTTTTTTATAGGAATACTTACTTGAATTTTATTGAGAATCCAACATCGCATCAACATTTGCTTAATCAAATCTGGGGTGGAGTGCCACCAGACCACCATGTCATGCACATATTGGGCATGCCTAACTAAAACATGAGCAGCTGCATTTCCCTCTCTTCCCACATGATATATTTCAAACTTTATGAAACAGTTCAGTAACCCTTCTCGAACAGAAGCCCTTGCCTTGACATATTAGTATCGAAGGACTTTAAAGCTTCCACCATCCACATTGAGTCCCCTTCTAGAATAATACTACTCACCCCAATGTGAAGAATCATATGAAGTGATCTTAATGCTGCAATAGCTTCATTGTCATTGGCGTTATCCACCCCACTTTCTATTTTACTTATGGCCGTAATCACATTGCACACCTCATCTCTTAGAATAGCACCAACTCCCGCTTTTTGTATCTTAGCAAACATAGCACCATCCGCATTAATTTTTTATTTTTTTTTAATGTGAATGCATTTAAAGGATTGCACCAATGCCCTTGCCTTGTCCACAACCCTGCATGGGTCCCATTGCTCACCATTATGAATGAATGAGAAATTGATAATCAAACGTTTTCGGCTTCTTTATTGGTTTAATAGAACTTTGGATGTTTAACTTTATATCGTAATTCTTCATAGATTTTGAGAAATTCATGAAAAATCCAAAAAATCCCAACTTGCATATCCGCACTTTTGTGGACCTGCAATTTATGAACTGAATCATTGAATATCCTCATGTTAATGATAAGAATCAAGATCTTAAGTTTTATGTCTTAAATCTTCATGAGTTTTGAGAAAATTGTGAAAAAAACTCATGAAGACTCCAAACTCATCTAACCATTTTATGTACTCGTCAACTCGTGAAAGTGGTGCTTATAAATAAAACATGATAAAATGTCTGACATATATAATATATGGATTTGAAAAAGTTTTATATTAATCCATTATATATTTAAAATTCATGTTTATGTCCAATTCATAAAAGGCAAACGAACCCCATAACGATGTGTTTGGTAACCACTGCGGAAGTAAAAATCTCACAGATTGGCAAATCTGATTTTCCTACCACCCAAGCAATGATATTGGAATCCTCTCTAGCGCAAAAATTAAGTTAAGTAATCAAAGGAAGGATTCTTCGGCCATTTCATCGCTGCACCGAACACGTCCAGCAAGACGTTAGTGGGGTACACTTTGTTAGAATCACACGATCACTGAGAGGAGGGGGGGGGGGGGGGGGAGGAGGAGGGGTGAATCAGTGACGTCTCAATATTTTTACTTGAATACTAATAAGTCCAAATAATCAAAGCAATAGTCAAGCAACCACAGGAACACAAGGTTTTAACGTGGTTCACCCAAAGGCTACGTCCACGGTGCAACGACTACCCAGACACCAATCCGAGGCTAGTCTTACTGATTAATTCTGAAGCTTCAACTTCAAGGAGCACCCACCCCTGATTCAGATAGCACCCACTATCTAGGAAGTAACAACTCCCTTTACAATTCGTCTGCACCAACAGACAGGATCACCAAACCCCAACACCAAGCACCCACTTGATGTTTTACAAAGATTAGAGAAGAACCCTTTACAGAAATTCCTTTCTACAATCTCTCACTCTCAATCCCATACAAATCAGATTTAATAAACATGAATTGAGAAGTACTTATCTAAAGAAACTACTGATGAAGAACCATCTTCTTAATGCAGGGTTTCTTCTTTACTTGCTGTAAAGAATCACAGCAGCATCTCCTTGCAAGCTCACACACCCTCACAAATCTTCTCTCTGTTTCTATGTGTCTCTCTGTTTTTGTTCAACGATCCCTAGCATGCCTTCATATAGGATTTTCCAACCCTAATTCGTGATTGTAAAAAGGCTATGAGAGGTTTTGGAAACTCCTGCAAGGATTAAAAGAGATCCCCTGCTTTTTTTCGCGCAACTTTCTGTTTTGTAAACTCCTTCAAAGATTGGAAGAGATCCCCTGTTTTTTCTCGCGCAACTTTCTGTTTTGAGCTCTGCGCTTGATCGACCTTAGTGCTTGAACGAGCTTGTGCTCTTTACCGAGCTGCTTAGTGCTTGAAAGACTTTACTGAGCTGCTTAGTGCCTAACCACGCACTGTGCTTTACCAACCTCAATGCTTTGCCGAACTGACCGAGCTCAATGCTTCACCAATGCTTGAACGATCTCTGCGCTTGACGCTTTGCTGAACTGAGCTGTCATGGCCGGGATCAGTGCTTTTACCGAACTCTGCTTTGATTCTTCTTGAGCTTTGTGCTTCGACGAACAGAGCTGTCATGTCTGAGCTCAATGCTTTTACCGAGCTCTGTGCTTTTACCGATCTCCTTGTTTTTACTGATCTCATGTCTTGTTATCGTAACTGCGCCAATGCATTCTGTGCCGAGCTGAGGCAACCTGTGCTGTGCTGAGCTGACATATTCTGTGCTGTGCCGAGTTGAGGCATTCTGTGTTGTGCCAAGCTGAGGCATTCTATGCTATACTCGTGTGACAATGTGTTGATAATAATTCCAACACACATGCCGAGCTTCAAACATCAAACTCTCTTCAAAATCCAACACACTTCAGAGCGTGACATTGTTAAAGGGTGTGTGGGAGTTTATTTAGACTTGGTAAAAGTACCAGTTAAACACATCCTGAACTCGGCCAGAAGCTCCACCTCGGCCAACTCGACCAAAAGCTCCTGCTCGGCCATCTCGGCAAGGATTTCCATCCCGGCCAGAATGCTCCACATCGGCCTGGGATCCCATCTCGACCAGGTGTTCCACCTCGGCAGTAGCGCCAGGATGCTTACCGAGAAGAGATCACCTCGACAGCACCTAAGCTCGGTAACAGTACCAACTCAGCCAGACATTCCATCTCGGCAACAGTGCCAGATCGCTCATTAAACAAGTACAGCCAGCCTTACCTCTTTGGAGACTCAACCACGTTACAGAACATGTTGAGTAATGATGATAGGCGTCGGACAGAGAGCTGTCAGTAGGTGGTTGCGCCCATGTCAAGCCACCAATGTCAAAACCGCCCATACCACTGATGGGACTCCCCATCACCAAAGTCACAGGACTTCAGCTACAAATACAAGGAGCAAGCTCCATGACGGGTAAGCAAGAGAACACACAGGCACTCTGCCTCCCTTCTTCTTCTCCATCCTTTGTCTAGTGACAGCACTAACTTAGGCATCGGAGGGCCTTGCGCTGACAGCAGCCAGGGTTTTCTGACCTTCTCTTCTCTCCCCCTTGCAGGTGCTCCAGCGTGCAACCTTCCCCAAAAGAAGTTCATTATCTATCTAAGTGGGTGTGAGATTTTTACCACCTACAAGGGGTATAGTGTTTGAAAGGTCATATCAAGTTGGATGGGGACATCCATGAAAATTTCCTTACTTTGTACAATAATATACAACCATAGCATTAGGATTTAGGGGAAAATCTCTCTCCTGTGCAGTATACTGTCACCCTGCACATCAGTGCCATCAACACAGGTGCACACAACATCAGACGAACCACAGAGGAACTGTGTAATTCCAAGTAACCACAGAGACCACAAAGTATAGAAAAAATTCCTACTACAGAAAAAATTCTGTTATTTGGTTGAAAGTAAAAAAATGTCTTAAATTTTTTTACTTTAGATCCTAAAATGCCCTGCCTATTAAAAAATGCAAACTTCAACCTTAATAGAACTTTATAGCTGATGTTATTCCTAATAAATCTGTCTAAAGTCTTATACTCCAATAAATACTTGGGGCATTCTTATTATTGGTGGTTTATGAAAACATGGAAACCAAGAACAGATAGATAGAAAAGAGAAAACGGAATTCTCAGAGACTGCTCTTCACATTACTTGGATAACATTACAAAGAGTGCTGACCACACACATATATATATATATATATATAGAGATTTCCATATCTCATGGACTCAGTCAGTTACATGTGTGATGTGGACTCAGACATGAGTTGCACTGAGTTCCCCAGGAGGTTAGTGACAACTGCTGTGTCATTGAGGCCCTCTCAAGCTCAAGGGTCTATCTGTGACTAGGAGCTTGGACCGGAGGAACTGGATATGACGAGAATGTAGCTCTTTGGTGAAGATGTCTACCGCCTGATCTGTGGTTGAAACAAACTAGAGAGCATGATCCTTACGGGGAACTCTCTCACGAATAAAGTGGCAGTCAACCTCTATGTGCTTGGTCCTGGCATGAAAGACAGGATTAGAAGCAAGAGAAATGGCTGACACATTATTGCACCAGATGAGAGGGTGAGAGGCAAGGAAGATGCCCATGTCTTTGAAAAGAATACAGAGCCAGGAGAGCTCTACAGCAGTGTGAGCTAAGGACATGCATTCAGATTCAGTGGAGGAGCGGGCGACAGTATGTTGCTTCTTTGCGCACCAAGAGACAGGTATAGCACCGAAAAAGACACACAAGCCAGTGGTGGATCGCCTATCAGTGGAGTCACCAGCACAGTTCGCATCAGAGAAGGCATGAAGACGACGTGGACCTTATTTGATGTGTAGACCAAAAGACAGAGTGCCTTTGATGTAGTGAAGAACTCGTTTTAAGGCTGTGAAGTGAAGCTCTGGGTGACTATGCATGTATTGGCAGGCGAGATTGATAGCAAATGAAAAGTCTAGTCATGTCAACGTGAGGTATTGTAGGGCACCAGCCATGCTGCAATAGAGAGTGGGATCCTGCATTGAAGGAGAGAGGCTGGTGGAGGAGTCGTCTTTGTAAGAACAGGGAGACCCAATTGGTTTGTGCAGTCGAGCATAGATGTTTGAGCCAATAGATCCTTTGTGTATTGGTCTGAGAGAGGAATAACCCATCTGAAGTGTAGCTGACTTTGACACCTAGAAAATGATGGAGCTTACCAAGATCCTTCATTTCAAACAAATGGTGCAGCTGAGCAATAAGGCAATGAATGTAGTGGCTGTCACTCTCAGTGATGATGAGATCGTCAACATATAGCAGCATAAGAGTGACAAACTGGAGAAAGTGGCGAATGAACAATGAAGGATCAGCATAAGTAGTTTGAAAGCCAAGACCAAGCAGAAAATTAGAGAACCGCTCATACCATGCTCTGGGGGCCTGCTTGAGTCCATACAGAGACTTGTGAAGTTTGCATAGATGAGTAGGGTGAGATTGGTTAACAAAGCCTTGAGGCTATGACATGTATATATCCTCGTATAGAATACCATGGAGAAAAGTATTGGCGACATCAAGTTGACGAAGAGGCTAATGAAAATGAACAGCAAGAGTGAGAACTACACGGACTGTGGCTTACTTCACAATTGGACTGAAGGTTTCGGTGTAGTCAATGCCAAACTCTTGATGGAAGCCTTTAGCAACAAGTCTGGCTTTGTAGCGTGCAACTAATCCATCTTGATGATGCTTAATCTTGTAAACCCAGCAGCAGCCAACGGCATATTTTTCTGGGGAAAGTGGAACTAGAGACCAGGTGCCTTGTCGTTGAAGTGCAGAAAATTCCTCAACCATAGCTTGGCGCCATTCAGTAGATTTGGAAGCTTCTGTAAAACTGGTGGGTGTAGGCACATGATAGTAGCTATGTGGAGGAAGAAGAGAAGGATATTTGGTGGAAAGGTAGCCTTCTATTTTAATACAGCCTTGGAGCGAGTAACCATGGAATGGGAAGTGTTGTTAAAAGGTGTAGATGGAGGCGGGGGAGTGATAGGAATTACAGAGGTAATGGCTGTAGGGACAAGGGTCACTGGGGTCACTGATAGTAGAGTAGTGTTTACATTGTAATGAGGAGTGGCCAATGAGGATGGGTAAGTTGGTACTGTGATATGGTGAGGGGAGGTAGGAGGAGCTATGACAACAGGAGGTGCCTGAATGAGGAGAGAGACTAGGGTGTTAGGAGGAGGGGATGAGGAAGATAAGGGAGTAAAGGGTTGAGAAATAGGTGAACGGGCTATTGAAGAAGGAAGCCAATGGGATAAGGCAGAGGTCCGAGCTGGATTACTTAAGGAAGAATTGGGAAAAAGGGTGTTAAAAGGAAAAAAAGATTCATCAAACACTACATGGTGCGAGACATAGAGACGACCAGTGGCAGAATCTAGACATCTATATCCTTTTTGAGTAGTGTTGTCGCCCAGGAAGACACACTGCTTGGACCTTGGTTCCAGCTTGTTGCAAGAGTAGGGTCTTAACCATAGATAGCAGGCACAACCAAAAACTTTCAAGTCAGCATAGTGTGGTGCTGCACCGTGAAGTTTCTCCCAAGGAGAAAGAAACTGTAAGCTCCTCATAGGCATCCTGTTGATAAGAAATGTGGCAATGGAGAAGGCATCTGCCCAATACTTAGGAGGCATAGAAGCCTGAAACATGAGAGTGAGACCTGTCTCAACAATATGTCTGTGTTTCCTCTCAGCATAGCCGTTTTGTTCTGGGGTGTGAGGATAGGAAACCTGGTGGGAAATGACATGAGCTACAAGAAAACTATGGAAGGAACCATTTAATAACTCACCTCCACCATATGTGCGAAGACATTTGATGTGACAATCAAGTATGTTCTCAACTAGAAGTTTAAATTGCAAAAACATACTGAAAGAATCAGATTTAGAAACCATAGGAAATAACCAAGTGTATTTTGAGAAATCACCAATAAAAACTAAGTAATATCGAAAACCACTAACAGAGATAACAGGGGAAGGCCCCCAGACAACACTATGCACAAGTTCAAGTGGCTTAGAAGAAACATTAGCATAAGGGAAAAGAGGAAGTTTATGACTTTTGCCAAATTGACAATGTTCACAGAAGGACTGAGAGGTAGTGCCATTTACTGGAATCTTGGACATAAGATGTTGCAGTGAGGCTTTAGAAGGATGTCCAAGACGCTGATGCCAGACATTAGCAGAAGAGTGTTCACCAATGACTTTCCTCTGCCCCAATGACCTCCACCACGGTTTGAGGAGCAACCAGAGCCTCGACCATGTTAGTTGGAGTTAAAGCGTGTAGAGGAAGAGTCCTTGGAAGAGATAAAGGCAGCAGTGGAGTAGTCAGAGACGACAGCTTGAGATGATTCCATGCTCATTTCTTCACAGAGAATAAGAACATGAAGCTTTTCCAGACTGATTGGGGATGACCTTGTACGGATAGAAGTCCTGAAAGGACCATAATCTGCAGGTAAGCCATTTAGTGTATGAATGATGAGGTTTTCATCATCTATTAGACAAAGAACATATGCAAGATTGTCTGCAAGATGCTTGATGCGTTGTATGTAGTCTGAAATCGACAGAGAGCATTTCTTGATAGCTTGCAATTGGGTCTTCAACTAGATGATACGAGAGCGAGATAGAGAGGTGAATCTCTTCTCTAGGGCGATCCAAACATCTATAGCATACTGAAGGCCGACGACATGCGCAAGAACAGTTGCATAGAGCGTGGCATTGATCCAACAGAGGACATTCGGATCCTGTTGAGTCCATGTCAGAAATTGTGGATTGACATCGGTTCTAGGATTTCCAGTAGAGTCAAGCAAGAGCTCTGGTGGACATAGATGAGATCCATCCACAAAGCCTTTCAAACCGTGTGCGCGTAGTACCGGTAGGAACTGAGATTTCCACAGTATGTAATTTTGGTTGTCCAGCTTGATGGAAATGAGATTTCCAATGTTGGAGAACAAGAATGCTAGAGAAGAGCAAGCACCAGAGAAGTGATATAACGACATTGAAGAAAACTGAAGAACAACAGAATTTTGCCAAGATTCGCCTAGAAACAGCCAGCAGATGTTCAAGAATAGGATGAGTCCACTCAAGAACAACAAGAATTCGCTCAAGAATGCCGAGAAATCACTCAAGAACAGCAAGAAACAACTCAAGAATCGCAAGAAACACTCAAGAACAGCAGGAATCCGCTCGCCAAGATTCTCCAAGGGGCAAACAGCCAATGTTCAAGAATAGGATGAACCCACTCAAGAACAGCAAGCAATCGCTCAAGAAGAGCAAGAAATCGGTCAAGAACAACGAGAAATCGCTCAAAAAAAATGGCAAGATTCACTTGCAACAGCAGCAATAGAACAAGAACTATGACGTCTACAAAAATCAAGAGGAAGATACCTCTATGAGAGCTGTAGTGAAGGAGGTACATGCAGCGGAAACACAGATCTATAAGAGTTGGCTACTACAAACACAATAAGGACAGTGTCAGCTTGAATCAGGCACTGATGTGGAGATCTGTGACTATGTACGAGAGATCAGTCACGTATGATTCACTTTTCAAGATCCAAGGGCAATGATGGACACCTTGGATGTAGAAGATGATGATGGAGAATTGTAAATCTAGTGGAAGGAAGATGAATTGTTGAAAGTAACACCAACTGATATCTCTCATGTCTATATATAGCCCTTTGGCTAATAGGTGATAAGATCTCTATTCAAATTCGATATTGAGAGATAATTAGGATAAAGTATTAGATCAATCTCTCTCAATTGGAATTTGAATGTAAATATGATCAAGAGATAGAGAGTTGGATAAAACTCAGGCTATTTTTATCCATATCACCATGAGACTCCTTGTGAGGGGTGTATCTTTGTGAGTGGGGTCCACCAACATGTAAACACAAGTGGGCTTCATCACAAAGGCCAACAGTAAGCGATCTTGAGAGCTAGAGGTCACTCTGGCTTGAAAGCGATTGTAGAGTTGAAGAAGGAAAAACAACTTCTTCAAGAAGTGGAAGATTCGCTCAAGTAACTTGTAGAGGAAGTCACGAAGACGAGGTCAGGATCGTTTGACGCAAGTCTAGAGCTCTGATACCATGAAAACATGGAAACCAAGAACAGATAGAGAGAAAAGAGAAAAGAGAATTCTCAGAGACTGCTATTCACTTTACTCGGATAACATTACAAAGAGTGCTGACCACACATATATATGGAGATTTCCATATCTCTTGGACTCAGTCAGTTACATGTGTGACGTGGACTCAGACATGAGTTGCATTGAGTTCCCCAGACAATTAGTGACAACTGATGTGTCATTAGTTTATAGATAGATTTTGTGAACTTGGTAAATATTACTGTTTAGAGTTGAGCTCTTTTAACCAACTCAGATCTAAAGGATGAAGCTATGTGGAATGATGATGATGTTGATTTCCAATGCGCCAATGTAAACTTAGAAATTTATGAGAATTCTATTGCTCAAGTATATCCCATTTCCAATTCAGAATACTCTAAGGGCCTGGTTTGTTTCATATCATTAAATTTGAGGGATATTTAAGTCTATGTATTGCTATAAATGGTTGGAAAAGAGAAAAATCAAGGGTGAATAACCAAAATGAATGACAAGTAACCTCCCTTTTAATAAAAAATGAATGAACGAAAGATGAAAAATGACACACCCATCTCTCCCTTGTAATTTATCAACATAATGAAAGGTTTCTCCCCACATATTTGGGTCTGCTAGATGAATTATCTCTTGAATTTCTTTAGTTAGCCATTCTAACCAAAACCTCAAGGCGCTAGAAGAGGCAGCGGAAATACTTTTCAATATTCCCCCCTGGGTGGAGCCCACTCCTCAATACTCACCCTCATGTGGAATCCAGCCGGCGCATTTTTGGTGACATGTTTTTTTTCTTTCTTTTCTTTTTTTTTTCTTGTTTTTTGCACCGAGTCGTTCCTTTTGGGATTCGAACTCACGACCGATTGGCTTTAATACTTTCTTGAATTTCTTTAGCAAGCCATTCTCACCAAAGCCTCAATGCGCTAGTAAAGGTAGCGGAAATACTTTTCAATATTCCCCCTTGGATGGAGCCCACTCCTTAATATTCTCCATTTCGATCTATCCTAAATTAAATCCTTGATAGGAAGCCTAGTGATTCATAAAATAGAAAAATCAATATCCATGTATCCTTCGGTATGACCTCATGTCCTTCACCTCTCCTCCTTATGATTTGGGAGAGCTTATGTACCTACGAATTCGTATGCATATTTTTTTTATGATATCATATGCATTTAAGCCCGTTATAGTCTTTGCAGACACATATGCCATGTAGGCAGGGACCACCCCACCACCCCCCAACACACACACACACACACACACACACAAAAATTTGCAAAAAACAAATTGGGATTTTTTTGCTTGCACAGAGCCCCGAAAAGATAAAACTATAATAGGGTCGCATGAAGCATTATTGTAAGCATTTAATACCCTATCCGGTTTCTGCTACTTCCACAACAGCCGCTCCAGCAGGCAGCAACTGTGGTCCCAAAGTAAGAAACTCCTTAAATACAAATTATTGTTATGGTACAATACATCTAATAACATAATGATACAGGCCCAATTGATACATATGGGGTGCTGCCTTGAACTAGGTTGTTTGTAATCCCAAAACTGATCTTCAAAAGCGATCAAAACTATTCCATTTGGGCTAATACGCTAATGGTTTTGTTGTGTTGGCACTTTAGTTTCACGCATAGGGCTCTATCCCTTGGACCCTTCCTCTCGAGTTGAAGTATCACTCCTCTATTACTAACCCAATTATATAGCAAAATAATAATAAAAATAATCAATCAGGGCCGTGATTTTAAATATCGGCTTATGTATATTAAATTTCTCCTTACCAAGATGCGGTTGTGGTTTAATATTAATGTCTAAACTATGGTCAAGACTCCAAAAAAGCAGTATCAGAAAAATTCCAAGGATAACATTCATCATTGACATCATTGTCATTATCGTCACTAATATAGAAAGATTTTGGGGCATTTGGGTGGAGGTCCCTCAACTGTGGTTTTTATTGCAAAACGGTCAACAATTTTTTATCGTACTGATGGCAGTCCTCTTGTAAAAGCACTAAAAAAGACAAAAACGCCCTTGTATATGTCAGCAAAAGCAGAACTCAGACAAATTTATTTGAGTTTTGGCAAAAATCAGATAACACTCAGATAAATTTGCCAACCCATGCAAATTGAACGAATGTTTTAGCCTATAATTAAGATGATGATCCAACTCGAAGACCATAATTATATTACTACTATACTCTCTAACAAGGAGCAATCCCTTATGATGTAGTGACATTTGATTATTTGAGGCATCTGTTGATAACCTTCAATCCAGATTTGGACTTTCGACAACGGATCTATGAGAAAGATCATTTTATTCCATAAGTTTTGCATGATCAACCAGCTTCCAAAAGTTCCATAGTAGCGCGACAGTCCAACTTCTGGGAGGTAGAGTTTGTGAGTCATGCCATCTGAGAGACTCAAGAACTTGAGGCAATTGTCGCTTGTCAAATATGAAAGGAACATCAACCATGACAATTGCGGTGTGCGTTGTGCAACCCATCACCACGACTAACATACAACACTGAATCGCACACGAGTGTCTAAATCATTCAAGCGATAGAATACTTGCCCCATGACATCTGGATTTGAAAATTGAAGCTCAGATTCTTCTTCGGGAATAATGATATCGCTTTCACTCAGATAAATTTGTTTGAAACTCAAACATTTGTTCAAAATTCAGATAAATTTGTCTGAGTTTTTATCCAGTTTATCAGAGTTTCTGGGAAATTTATCTGAGCCCGGTAACACCAAAAGCTAGAATACGGAAAATCAGATTCTAATAAAAATCAAAATCTAAAAAAAGAACACTTGATGACCATGATCCAATCGAGAAAAGAGAGAGGGAAAATAAGCAAAAGAGCAAACTGCTCTATTTCAAATCAGTTGTAGAGAGAGAGAGATTTGGAAGAGACTTAAGATGAAAGAGTAAAAGAAAGTAAAACCATTTCTATCTTCGAAGAAATGAGAGAGAATCCGAAGTCATGGTGGTGACAGAAGGTGCTCTGCAACGATACTCTACAACCATGGAAAGCAAGGGAAAATGGAGAATGAGAGAGAAGAAGAAGGAAGGAGTTCTCTGGGACAACATAGAATAAGAGAGAACTTGGCCTAAGAATGAGGGTTGAAAGGGGAAAATTAGTCATAAAAATATATGACGTGGCATATTAGGGACCTCTCACCTAAATATTTACAGCTGTCTGGACTATAGACATTAGATAAAAAGTTGTTGGACTGGATGTCTTAGAAGACCGTGCTCAGGGACTGTTGGCTAATTTACCCAAAGATTTTCACCTACAAACATACTGCAAATTGTGTATGTAGGGTTGAGCTCGAGAGTCCTATTTAGATGCATTCCTATCATTGGGGTTGAAATGGATAGAAATGACTCTATGGATAAAGCTTGTGCGAAGAATAACCCCACATGATTATCCTAACCATTAATTTAATAGCCTAAATATTTTTGAAATTCAATCCAATTGTGAGTAAAGATTTGATGAATATAAAATTGGTCATAATTGCAAATCCTGGGAAGATAAAAATGTGAAAGGAGTTTCACTAAAGGGTTGGTCTAACTGGGCCCCATAGAGCTAGAATGCACATGCAGTCCGCTCATGGGTGAAAATCCTCTCATCAATATGATAATCTTATTCTCATATATTTGGGGTTGTCTTTAAGAGTTCCACCGTGGAGCGATGAGAAAAATATTACTGTCATGTTATATCCGAAGGTGCTTAATAGAATCATCTCATCAAAGCAATTTTCAGTCATACGCACTATCAACCTTGAAGGTGTTTCTCCTTCATTGTCTGTCTAGCATACAATCAACACTGATTAAAAAGGATTGGAATACCATCCATCTAAACATATGAAAATAAAATTTCATGAAGTCTCTATAACAAGAGGATTCCACGGTAGAGACAGAATTGTGTATTGATTCTCCCCAACTCATTCTCCTGCCATTAGGTGCAGTATTCTTTCTTTGCAGGAAAGAAAAGAAAATTGATTTGTTTTTTGAGTCACAAGTTTGTTGCTGTGGATAGCACACCTCTCCCACATGCCCACTAGGCCAACTTTGTGAAAAATAAAGAAAGATTTTCTTCATAAGAGTATTACAATTTCTTAGGTATAGGATGCTGGATTCCTCTTTTTCTTGGAAATGAAAATCTGCAAAGAGTGGAATCCTCTTGTTAGGTGAACCTACTCTCAGAGATTCCATCAAGGTGGGGCCCAATATTTGGTGTTCCTTAAGATATCTCCCATTAGGAGATTACAAAGCTCTGAAAAGGAACACAAGACAAACAACACAAAACAAGAAACCAGTGAATGACCATTTGTCCTTAATCTTCCAAACCGGGACCACTCGTTGCTTTCAATTATCAATAAAATAAGAGCTTTGGGATTGTGGTTATCGTTGAGTGCAAGTATGCAACTTCCCTTGTGCTTCCCATCACTCATCTTTTGACCACCACACAGACCAGATGAGGAAACAGTTATAGTACTCTGAGTACTACCTGAAAATCTGTTCAGAGGATATTCATGATACATTGGGCCCAATCCTAACAATCACAACTGCCCTTTTATGCAAAAATCGCTCCAATCAGAAGATCCTATGAAACCCCAAATGAGGTTCACCACTAACAAAAATTCAATCAGCAGATGAGATTCTCTACATACCATTGGATAGACATCACTGATCATCCATAATGGGCCCCAAGTACTTAATTTGGGCCTACTCCTATAAGCTACCTTCCTTCTGTTTCCAACCACCTAATAACAGTACTGATTAATTTGACGACATTCAGTGGCCTTGTTCATATATATATTTTTAATAATGGTTAGCCACCTCAAGGTGCATGATTTCTAAGGAAGTTGGGTGGATGTTGGGGAGTCTACCACACAACCATATAATAAGCTCATATTTTTCTCATTTACCTCATTCTCTTTTCTCTTCCTTTCAATTCTAGATTCTGGGTTCTTCTGATTTAGGCAGATTGAGGTGGTGGGTGGTGGATTTGGTGGTCTGTAATGAAGATTTAGATAAACAATCCACTCCATGCTCATCTCAATCTTCATCAACTCCATTCTACCCATTCTTTCTCTTCCAACATTATTTTAAATTTTAATTGAGTCTCATGTTCTCTTTCACACAGGGGTGTTGGTTGCACCTACCTTAGCCGGTCCTCAACTACCCACTTCTTAATTTTCTTTGATTTGTCAAGATAACTAGTGATGGTGTTTTTGTTGTGTTGTAAGATTTTGGAGATTTGGGAGATATGGGTCTTTGAGTTTGCACTTTGCGGACATTATAGACAATAAACACGTTTGATTTCTCATGGCAGATCCAAAATTATGGCTAATTTGATGAGCCTCTCCATTGTTGACAGCTGTTTTGCTGTCTGCGTATGGCCTAGTATAGGCAGACAGATTAACTTTAACCAGATTGCCAGGTGCCAGTAGGTATGATAACAGAAGTTCTGCTCTGGGGTTTTACTAGTATAATTTAGTTATCTCCAAATTCCAATCAAACTCCAAGTGCTAGGGTCTCTACAGATGCTTCTCTCTAATTTTATCATACAGTGACCCTGATTCTATCTCTAGTTCTGAATTTATTGTTTACTTTCTACAAGGCTGTTGTGTTGTGTCATTGGTATCTTCTACAAGCTTTATGCATCAACTCACCTTAGAATCTCCCTTATCTGATGCTTTTCTTCCTGATATCCTGTCTCTCCTTCCTCCTTCTATCTCAGTCACTTGCTTTGAAGTCTATCCTATCATGTGTGAATGAGATGATATTGTTTACTGCCTTGTTCAGGCGAGAATTAACTGGTTTGTTTGTGCAGTTGAGGAGTGGTGGCCATTATAGTGCAAGTGCTCAATCTAAAATTGCATCTGCTATGTCTTTCAAGAAGAAGATACTTTCAACAGTGGAGAATGTAGAGGAGGATGTGAATTTTTCAATATTGGACTTGCCTGAATTGGCACTGGAATGCATACTAGAGAAGCTTCCTCCAACTGGGTTGTGTACTATGGCTGGTGTTTGTACATCTTTGAGGGATAGGTGTAGAAGTGATCACCTATGGGAGAGGCATTTGAAAAATAAATGGGGCAGTGTGGTGGGTCATGCAGCTTATAGAGAATGGAAATGGTTCATTGCATCGAGGAAGGACTCCGGTTCCTCGGAGGGTGGCCAGTTTAAAGGATGGATTGCATCCTTGTCTTGTGTGTGGCCTGTTTCATGGCTCAGATTAAAGACGGACAGTAGCAGTAGCAAGCCAAGGATCCGTTTTCCTGTCGATTCAATCATGTCTTGGTATCTCTCTCTAGAGAGTGGCAAGTTCTGGTTCCCTGCTCAGGTCTATAACCGTGAGGTAATGATAATCAGGGCTTAATTTTTTCTTCTTCTGAGTTTCTTTGCTAATCATACCTTCTCACTATAAATGTTATGCTGCTGCAATACAATTTCCTCTGATAGCTTCTTGGGATTTGATTTCCTGTAACATCTTCCCCTGTTCTTTCTATTTATAAGTTACAGTCATTATCACAATTTAGCAAGAATCAGTTGTTTGCACTTTTTTGTTTCAGATTAAAATCATTGATGTTTTGGGTTTTGAAGTTCCATTAGTTTGATTTCGTCAGATAGAACTATTTAATGCTATTTACTTGAAATTGTATTTTTTTTGTTTCCTTTTTCTAAGTGAGATGTAAGTACCTTTTTACTGCTTAGAAAGTTGATGAGTGCTTAACATTTTCTGCAGCATGGACACGTTGGTTTTATGCTCTCATGTTATGACGCTGATCTAAGTTACGATTCCCACACAGACACTTTTCATGCAAGGTATGTGTAAAACAGCTCTCTCTGAACATAGTCATCGATGCAATAAAATTCTCAGTTCAGTGTAGTCATCTCTTTTGTTCTATATAATTAAGTTTCATTGTAACTGATAATAAAATCTGAACCATTCATTTGATGGAAATAGTCATATTTGCGAAATTTAAAGCTTTTCTCTATGTACTATGAAGAAAGAGGAGAGAAAAGATGCATTTGGATGTACCCATGATAGAAAGTAACTTGAATGTTTTCGCAAACTGGATAGTCATTATTTTGGCTATGGCTTTAGGGCAGGGCAGTAGTCTTGTGCCTCATGAGATGGGACACTTTGTACCTTTCTTCCAAAAAGGATTATCCTTGTTGAACATTGATATTGATTTGAGGAGGAAAAAACCAGAACATAGTATCTACCATAATGTGATTTCTGAGCTAAAACCCAAGAGAAATGGACATTGTATTACTGTCCATTCTGACTAAAATTCAATATGGTTGTGATTTGGGAACAGCTAAATGCAAGCTTAGCAAGCAAAGGATCAGCTGAATTCTGTTGATTGTACAAAGAAGAACAATAGTTAGATTTCTTTACCTGTTGCATGGTTTATACCAGTTACTAGTCCCTTTAGTGAGTTATTTATTGGATTTGCATTGATCTCTATATTATTTTTTACACTTCATAGGTACCCACCCCATGGTCGGCGGACAATGGTAATAGAGGAAGGAGTGAAGTGGGAGAGACTCAGAGCACCACCTGTTGAGACTCCTGCACATGAGCTTCATATCTCAGACTGCTTGAATGATTTAAGACCAGGCGATCATATTGAGATTCAGTGGAGAAGAAACAAAGAATTTCCCTATGGTGTGTATCAATTCCATGCCCTCAACAAAGTTTTTTAACTACCAATTCTCTCAAAGGTTTCAATGCAAGACTAAACTGGCTTTCAAGTTCTTCTAAAAATGAATTCAATTTATAATTTTGCTATGGTATGATTCGATGTCTGCGATTGGATTTTCCTAGAATACTCTAAAAGAACAGTCATGTTTTTTCTTTTCCCTTTTTTATCTTTGCATTTCTAATTTGAAAATGTATATTATATTCGTGGCAGGCTGGTGGTATGGTGTGGTGGGTCACTTGGAATCATGCGACGAAAATGAGCATCTCTGCCATTGCCATAACAGTGGTGAGAAAATTAAAAGAGAACACTTCACTCTTCTTCCGCTCTCTCTCTCTCTCTCTCTCTCTCTCTCTCTCTCTCTCTCTCTGAATCTAGAACTCTGCAACCTCATATCCTAGGTGCAATCTTCAATGTATTCATTAAAAGAAGCACGGTATCAAAGCTTAAATCTCCTATAATTTTGACAAAATCAAATGAGAACTTTAATCAGTCACAGAAGCTTATCTTCTGTTGATTCAACCATCAAATTTAATGTGGGAGAGTTTGATGGGCCTTTTTCTCCTATATGCACTTTGGCTACCTATATACATGAAGAAAGCTTTTATCATCAATTATATTTCATCAAGTTGGTAATAAAGAAATGACCTACTGAATAACTTTAGAGAAGTTTTACTTTTTCCTAAACAATTTTAATAGCAACCCCCAGAGCAAGTTATTGATTCACAAAATATCTGTCAAGTGAAAGTAACCTATTTCCCAATGTCTAGTTAAAAGCAAATCACTTAGCTATCCTCACTCATGTGAGGTTAGTGGGTTATTATTCCACTTGAAATGTACTATAATTAAACTAATTCTGGATTGTAGATCATCAATTTGTGGAGATCCAGTTGTTCCTCTTGACATTTTTAGAAGCTCTATTCTGTACCATCAAATTTTGTTGCATTGTACAGGATAACCAGATAACTCTAGCATCTTTACCTCTATATCTATTGCTATTTCCTGCAAATGTTTTAGAAACAGACATGGTTACACGTTTAAATTGAGATAGAAAATCAACACTGACCTGCCCCTAATTGGCTTGGTGGCCTAGTGGCCAGGATATGGTAAGGAAAGCTACCACTCCTGGGTTCGAACCCTGGAGGGAGCTGTGGGAGGCCAGTTTGCTATCCACAGTCACTGTGTGATTCCCAATTGGCTTTTCCCTTTAATATGACCTTGGGTCTCTGTACTTTTTCGTTTGATATCGAAAAAGCAGAATATGAGGTGTGATATGGTATTTTGAACCTTTCAACCCCTAATCTCTATCAAATCCTTCAGGACTCTTTTAGTTAAAGAAATTTTTATTAGAATCCGCGCACCACCATTCTTGTGATAAAATCCACTCACTCTCTACTTGTGTACCCAAGTCCAACCCAAAAGATAAGAGATACAAAATCGACAGAAAAGCATCCCACCTATCCGTCCGTCTTTCTCAAAGCATACAAATGCACCAGAATTCAAACAGAGAACTTATAAAACAATGATAAGGACATAATAATACTATAAACCAGTGTTTTTATGACCCACTTGGTGTAAATAATATTCATTGATCTCTCTCCTTTTGGGGAAGAAAATCACACTACCTAGCTTCCCTATCTCTAATACCTTGAATCTTAATTCCTAATTATATTGCAGACGTCTTTCAATACAAGGTTACTTAGAACTACCACATTGTTGAGTTCTGATTTTCACCCTATGAAACCCGTGTTGGCAGATACTGTGATGCTGAACTTCAACCACTATACACCAGGTTCACGATGGAGACAAACCACTGTAAACAGAAGGCATCATCAGGAGGAAGGAAACGAAACTGACGGGTTTTATGGTGGCATTAGGAAATTGCATAACAAGGAGGAAATTGCAGTGTGGAAGCGGCTTTGGCCAACTGAAGTCTTGGAATAAGCATGTTCATCACTTCTAAATATCTTGTGAAATCTTCTTGCAATGAAATTGAATATTGTTCTGAAGTTTCTACCCAACAACAATTAGCTGTGCTTCAGAAATTAAAAAGGTAGAATAATTTAGAAGACAACATGGCCGTCAGTTTTATTCTTCACACTTTTTCTGGCAAGTAGATAACAGCCATTTCAAGTGACTGATCTTGGCCGAAAAATACCATCTTCTTGTTTAGAATAATGAAGAACTGTTGTAACATATTTACCTGCCTATACATTTGCATTCATAAATTTTTGTTTTATCATTGCCCAATTGAATTTTTTGAATGTTAATAAATGTCAAATACAATGTCTACTGTACTCTTGCAAAACAGTTGAATAACTATATTCTGTGTGCCCTTTTTTTTTTTTTTTTCCTGACGTGGGTATCTGCAAGGTCTTGACCCAACAAGACTATTCCTATGGGTGGAACCCACTAAACCCACATCAACGCACACTGGGCAGATCTGAGGCAGGTTTCAAACATAAGTTGTGAGGGGCAAACCCGCCCCTTATCCCACTCCACCAACTCCCAGGTGGGTATACTCTATTCGAGGTTACTGGCAACATTTTCACTGATTTAGTGTGCAATTGCTGTTCCTAGAGATGAGCCTGTTTCAAAATGCCTTCCTAATCCACGGTAGGAGCTTGATGATGAATGATAAAGTGAAGAAAGAAAAGAAAAGAGTGAACAAGTACAGGGAATTATTCCTACTTCTGACTGGAGAGGATTCGTTCACAATCAAGTACAACATGTATAATTTAACAATCTATTATATACACAATGCACAACATAAGAGGAAAGAAGGGAATTTCATGCCTCTCAAAGTGAGGGGTTGATCCTTTTTATAGGTTTCATACTTCCATATACAGTAAGTTATATTCAGCAAATCTACAGCTCATGTATCCCCCTGATCAGGGTGATCACAGTCCTAATTATTTTCCCTTATAATTGGGGTGATTATATTCCTAATTGAATCTTAGAGATTTGTGAGGTGTAGGGTGCATAGTGATATATTGTACATGTGGTGGGGCACTGAGCTTATTCTGATATAGTTCATATGATCATAATTAGAAACAAGGAAAGCGGAACTTTAAATGAAAATCTTTATCTGGCACTTTTATCGAGCATCATTTAAATGAGGAAATCTTTTTTTTTTATTCATCTAAAAAATGACATGTTTGATACTCCATTCTCCATTATAAGATTTTAGTAGCACTTATGTATTATTTATATATCTCCCATCATCACCATGGAGTCCTATCTTGTATACATACCATCTATAAAGCTTTAATGCATATTTTCTTTTACATACATGTTTTTGTGTAAATAATTAGAACATACTATTAACAAGCTCTAAGATGAGTATAAATGTACAATACTTGTTACAAGAGGTAAACTAACAAAATGGTTTCCTGTGTATAATTAGTTATGGCCATTCACTTCTCCAAAGAGAGAGAGAGAGAGAGAGATGAGAGAGAGAGAGAGATTGAGATTCTACCAGAAAAAGAAAGTTATCCAAACAAATTAATGAACCTTCACATATGCATAAACTGAGTGACCAGCTCTCAGTTTACAAAGATCCAAACAGGCCCTAAGCAAAATAACTGCAGTGGTCCTTCCTGGCTTGCTGACACTCTCGTTACCAATAAAATGTTTAACAGTCGCACATATCATTATACAGACTGCAATATGGAATACAAGGAATGAGATTCTAGGGCTGTAATTTCTAGAAAGATTTATTCATTCCACATGGGAGGAATGATTCAGTGGGTATACATGTGGGTCACCTTTTGTGGCCAACACCAGTTGATAGGTGAGACCCACTATGGACTAATTGACCTATTTGTCCTATAAATCGGGGTGTTATTAGGTTGGGTCAAGTTGACCGCTACAGTTACATGCATTTGCAGAACTAGAACCTTACTTGGTTAATAATTGGAGTGGAAATGTTAACTCGATCCTCATCAGGAAGTACAAAGTTTCAGCCCAAAAGACCAATTGAGCTCACTGAAGTAGGAAAAATCTCTCTGCAGTATTCCAAATGGACCACCCCAACTCGCCAGCACAGCAGACACGGGTCACTAAAGTAGGAAAAATTATTGCCAGTTCAGTGTCATGATAAAGATGTGCAATGTGCATGATGGGGCCCACTTGTCAACATAGTCAGCTTGATTAGGACTGCCCTTGATAAATGATATTAGCCTTTGGACTCATTCCATCTTCACATGGTTATATCGCATTTCATATTGGGCAAGGAAGTTGACTTTCATCCGACAGCATTGATTCACTCTTCAACTCTAGATGAACTCTAGATGATGTGAAAGTTACAAGAATGGGATGAATAAGCAAGTCTAATAACCAATGTACAGCGGATGTAACTAACTAAACAAGATAGAACTCGCAAATATATCTACCAAGCAATCACCACAAGATGGTAGACATAAATTTAACATTGAAAACCCTTTCTGGGAGAAACACTACGATTAGAAAAACCAATCTATAGTGAATGGTTACAAGATATACTCACAGCTCATTTATCCCAGTCAGTACATCAACTTAAGGACTGTAGTTGTTCTTGCACAACTTCTCTAGTCCCCACGACTACCCTGCCGTGCACCGCTCCCTGTGCTTGATCCTTCTTCAATCACCTTGAGAACCAAGATGAACTAACATTTTACAAAGAAGTAGAAGCACTTAAACTTCTAGAGCAAAAAGCTTCAACCCAATCTCTCAATTTATTGCTCTAGAGAAAAATTCTCTCTCTCTAAGATCTCTCTTGCTTAGAATAATGAGAGAGGTGGAGGATCTAATTAGGTCGAAAGAATCACCCAATATATAGCTCAAAATCCGTGCATAAGACTCCTAGTGTCAATTCACTAAGAATAACAAGCAATCTCAAATTCCAACAGTCTGGACCAATAGCGCTTTCTCGTCCTCACTCACTATAGCAAGTAGGAGGCTCGCTCTAGCAAGACCTCTCTCGGGTTTTTTCACCTGAGAGCGATTTTGGCCCCGACAGGATGGAATATGGCTACGATGGAGTTGATTATCCTGCATCCACTCAACTTCCGCTATTCATTCTAACCTCAGTAATGTTCAAACTTTGCTTGAAACACAGGTGTTTATAGTCCGATCTTGGGTCCGACTCCAGTTGGAGTGAAATTTAGCCAAGTGTTAAAACACGGGATCTTGAGATTTAGCAGGGCTTGGATTAAATAATATCCGCATTTGATTTCATGGATGCTAATAAATTTGATTTCATGGATGCTCATAAATCAGACAAAAGGATGTAACTACTAATATGCGACCAAAACAAATGTCAAGACCGAGAAAAAAAAATCTATCATGCTGAATGTCATACTAGGAAAAGAGAACCCTATAGCATAATGATAATGGTCTACATTGACAGAAAGCGGGCACTACAATACATTACTTACCATCCAAGTCTGAAGACAGTGTATGTGAACGTATTCATGGTCAGAGGACCATGCAGAGTAGGGTCAACAGCAGCAGTAACCAAGCATTGCTAGGGTCAACAGCAGCAGTAACCAAGCATTGCCAGTGCCAGCAATCTGCACATGTATGTTTAGAATGCTTAGAAGTATGCAGACACTAAATCATTTTCTTCATCTGGGAGAGGAAACAGAGACCTTATCTATACACAAGAAACCCAGCAGCACTCATCTCAATTATGCATATAAAGGTACAGCTTTTCACAGCTACTATCACAGACAAAACAGTAAATAGTTACATTAAGAGAAGGCCATGTGGATGATCTTCAAATAAAAATAAAAAGCAATAATGAGAGTTCTTGCAAGGCCATAGGTAATCTTAGGCAGAAACATCTGCTTTTTCTTCAGGCCTAGTTTTGGCTGGGCCAAAGGGGAATGAGAGACCTCTGCTTTTCTCTCTGTCAGGGTATCTAATTTGTTAGTTTGTATGGCTCAATAGAAGCTAATAAATCTGGTTAATTGGGCCCTGAATTGCCCAACTTGTACTATGATTAGAAGTAGGCCTGTTATAGGTCTACTATGATTAAGAAGTAGTATTTGGGTGTAATAGGGTTTTGTAGCTAATATTATAAATAGAGACTAAGGGTCTCTAGGATGTACAATCTCTTCTGATTGCATAGTGATTTCTTCCGTCTCCCGTGGACGTAGGCTAAAAGCCGAACCACGTAAATCTCTATGTTCTCTTGTGCATGCTTGATCTCTTCTCGTAGGTCCTAGATTACAGCAAAATGGTATCAGAGAGTTGCGTGTGATCAGAGCAGATTCGACGGATCAGATCTCAGAGGGCTGGAGTTGTAGCTGCGTGATCGACGTATTAGATCTCAAGATTGAGATAGCGTTTTTTGGATTGTGCATAGGGAGATCGTTTGATCTCAGTGGGCCACACTAATCGCGAAGGAGAAAGGCAGTGCCCGTTCTTGTTATAGAGAGAACAGAGACGATCTTTGTTGTTTTCTCTCGTTCCGGGTTTGATCACCTAGAGTGATTGTGGCCGGAGGAGGAAAGAGGGGTGATTAGATATAAGAGGAAACTGATTTTCTGGTTCGCCCACCGCTGCCGGAGAAGAGAACGTGAGGAAGAAAGCAGAGAGGAAGAAGACAGCAGGGCGGACGGTTTGGGTTCTGTTTTAGGCTAGGCCCCCACATCGCCGTGAAAACACCGCCGGAGTTGCCGCCGCCGCTAGGTGTCGCCGGAGAAGGAAGGTCTCCGCCCATCGCCGATGCCATCGTTCCGTGGCCGAGGAAGGAGGAAGAACGGAAGAGTTGCAGAGTCTGTGGTTCTGGTTACAGAACAAAGAAGGAGAAGAAGAGGTCGGCCTGGGCTTGCAGCAGTTCCGGGTTGGTCCAGGTCCGGTCAAACCTGACCCGTTTCAGAAGCCCATCAGTGAGGCCAGTACGGGTTGGGTCCAGTCCAGGTTGACTTGACCCATGCAGTAGAAGCCCAGTAGCAAAGCCCACAGGAAATAGGCGCTGACCTCAACGCTGACGTCAGCAGATCCATACGGTCAAAGGCCTTTTTGACTAGATCGAAGGCTGAAGTTTATTTTTGCAATATCTTGATGATCCGGAGTCTGATTGGAGATCCGTTCATGGATCAAAATAACGGCCGTTACCGTTACATAACGGCCGTTATGTAACGGTAACGGCCGCGACCGCGACGATATTTTACTCATAACGCTAACGATAGCGTTATGGGCAAAATATCGCCAAAATAACGCCCGTTATGGCCGTTATTTTCAAAATATCGGCCGTTACCGTTATTTTGAAAATATCGGCCGTTATTTTGAAATATCGGCCGACAGTTTTTTTTTTTTTTTTTTTTTTTTTTTTTTTTTTTTTTTTTTGAGTTGTGTTTTCACTCATTTTTCATTTTTTTTTCTTCTCCAAACCGAGCCTAAGCTTTCCTCTCACTATATGTGACCTCTCCGAGCTCCAAAACTCAAGACTCTATCAAGAATTTGGTGGATTTCTCCGCCGGAAAGAATAAAGAAGTCGAGAGATATTATTTGGCAAGATTTTTGTGCCTTTTAAGTTTTTTTTTTTTCAAGATTGGACCTCAAAATAGCTTAGAAATGCTTGAGGATTGTTAGATCTAGAGTCTTGGAGCACTATATTGTAGATTTTAGCACTTTTGTATTTTTTTTTCAAATTTTTTTATTTAAATCCAAATTTTTTTTGTTTGAAAGTTTGTATAAAATATATCTATCTAAGTCTTTTATTAAGTTAAATACTTTTATTGTTCTAAAAATCAAGCCAAGGTAAGTTACTATTGTCCAAACTCAACTACTTTAGGTTAGCAAGTTAATTCATTTTGATGTGGTAAAATGTTACTTTAAACTTGAAACTTGAAGGCGAGTACACCTTGATGATTGAGTTATTGAGTTGAGTATTGCACATGGACTAACTCTATTAGTATTATTGCTAGATTATAGATTTTAAATGTTTAACATTATTAGTTTATCCAAAATTATGGTTACATTATGTAAAATTTATGACATTTCAGCTTATTTCAGTATATACAGCGATACAGCTATGATACAGGATGTTATAACTTGAGGGGACCGTTATTTTGCTTTAAAGTGTGCACTAATGAAAATAAACATTGTTTTCTATCATTTTATAATATTTTGAATTTTTTGGATATTTTTTCTGATTTTTTTTTTTGGTCAAATAAAAATTCGCTCAGCGATGGACCGCGACGACCGCGAACCGCGACGCGATGACCGCGAACCGCGATAAACGCGAACCGCGACGCGATGACCGCGAACCGCGATTTTAAACCATGGATCCGTTTGAACGTATGGACTCGTTACGAGCAGATCTACGCGGTTGTGGAAGAAGATTGGCCGTTCAACGGTCAACGAAGGAGATTGATTGATCGGATTGCAGAAACTTATTTCTGCAATATCTTAGTCATCTAGAGTCGGATTTTAAATACGTTTCTTCAAGCGTGCTCGTAGTAACCAGATCTACACAGGTACTGTGAAAGATTCGCAGAATGACTATGAAGTTTGAAATTGAGAAATTCAATGGAGACAACAATTTCGGTCTTTGGTGTTTGAAGAAGCATGCTTTGCTGGTTTAGAATGACTGCATAATGCTTAGAAAGGAAAGAATGTTTTGCCTAAAAAATTGTCAAATAAAGAGAAGGATGAGTTGTTGGAAAAGGCGTATAGTCAGATTTTGTTGTTTCTGAGTGATGGTGTACTACGAAAGGTTGCTCAAGAAAGAATTGCTGCTGGCATATGGCAAAAGTTGGAGAACTTGTACATCACAAAGTCTCTCACGAATTGCTTGTACCTGAAGAAGCGGTTGTTCACCTCACAAATGCAGGAAGGTACGTCTATTTCAACCCACCTTGATTTTTTTGACAAAAGTTATCATGGATGTAGAAAATATCAATGTTGAAATTGATGATGAGGATCAAGCTATCATGTTGTTGTACTCGTTACCACCCTCATATGAGCATTTTGTTAATACCATGATGTATGGTAGAGATACTCTGACAAAAGAGGATGTAGAGGTAGCCTTGAACTCTAGGGAGTTGAAGAAAAAGGTTGCGGTTGACAATGATGGTTCGGGTGAGGATTTGGTAGTACGAGGAAGAACAAAAGACTCTAGTTGTAAGGGCAAACATAGATCCAACAGGAAGAACATTGAATGTTATTATTGCTATAAGAAAGGGCACATCAGAAAAAACTGTCCTGAAAGGCAGAAGAAATGGAAAGAAATAATGGAAGATTCGTCATCTGATGATTCAATCAGTGTTGCAGATGGAAGATCAGATTATGTTTCCGACAATGCACTTTCTGTGATTGAAAATGGAATTCGTCGTCAGGATGAATGGATTCTTGATTCGGGTTGTTCCTACCACATGTGTCATAATAGAGACTGGTTTACCACTTATAGAGAAATCGACGGTGTTACTGTTTTGTTGGACAACAATGTTGCATGTAAGACGATTGTAATTGGAACAATGAAAATCAAGATGCATGATGGAATCGTCAGAACGTTGGCAGAAGTTCGGCATGTTCCTGATTTGAAAAAGAATCTTGTTTCTCTTGGTGCCTCAGACTTCGACGGTTGTAAGTTCTAAGCTGAAGGTGGAGTTATGAAGGTAGTGAAGGGTGCTCTGGTTCTTATGAGAGGCAATAGAGTTGGAAACTTGTATGTTTTATCTGGAAATACTATTACAGGTGGAGCTGTAGTGTCTTCCTCAGATGACCATGAATCTATCTCAACGCGCTTATGGCACTTACGCCTGGGTCACATGAGTGAGAAGGGATTGACAATATTGAGCAATCGGGATTTGTTATGTGGCACGAAGACGGGCAAGTTGGATTTCTGTGAGAGATGCATCTTCGGAAAGCATCGAAAGGTCAGTTTCAAGACATGTATTCATTGCACGAAAGGTATCATTGATTATGTTCATTCAGATGTATGAGAGCCTTCTAAGGTTTACTCCAAGGGCGGCTCCCAGTTTATGCTGACTTTTATTGATGATTATTCAAGGAAAGTCTGCGTTTATACTCTGAAGACAAATGATCAGACCTTTATTACATTCAAGCAGTGGAAGGAGATGGTTAAAAAACAGATTGGTAGAAAGGTGAAGAAGTTGAGGACAGGTAATGGCAAGGAGTACAGATCGATAGAGTTTGAGAACTATTGCAAAGATCATGGCATAGTTTGGCATTACACCACAACAGAAACTCCAGAGCACAATGGAGTTGCAAAGAGGATGAACAGAACAATCTTAGAAAGAGCTCGTTGTATGTTGTTTACTATACGATTGTCCAAGGACTTTTGGGCTGAGGCAGTAAATGCTGCAGGCTACTTGATAAATAGGTTTCCACACACGAAGATTGGTTGCAAAACACCGGAAGAAATGTGGTCAGGTAATCCAGCTGATTATTCTAACTTGAGGATCTTCGGTTGTCCGGCTTATGGTCGCGTGAAAACCGATAAGTTAGAACCAAGGGCGGTAAAGTGCATCTTGGTGGGATAAGCTTCTGGAGTGAAAGGATACAGGTTGTGGTGTACCGATCAGGATTCACCTAGAATTATCATCAACAGGGATGTTACATTTCATGATGATGGTTTACTCGAAGTGAGAAGGCAGGTGGATAAGACATAAGTAGGTAGCAGCAGTGACACCGTTCAGGTGGAGTCAGACATCCTACTAAGGAAGGAGAGTGCATCCGGCTCCTCCCGGGATACAGGGGATAGTCAGATTGTGCAGTAGATGCAGCGGATAGAGCCACAAATGCCGCAGATTAGTAGACCGCAAAGAGAAAGGAAACCGCCGATTAGATACGGTTTCGAGGATATGACGACATACGCGTCAACATCAGACAGTGACCCTGATGATATGGTTGCATACGCATTGACGAATGAGTCTCTTAAATTAATGGAAGGGCTTAAAAGTAGTCAACAGGCAGCAACTATGATTGAAGAGATGGAGTCTCTTGATAAGGAAGATCAGGCCATCGGATGCAAACGGTTCTACGAGGAAGAGGAAGAAACTTCCTATGTAGGTAGAGTGCAGACAAAGGTTCCTAATCATGTATGCAGTTTGGAAAAATCATTGTACGGGTCGAAGCAAGCTTCTGGACAATGGTGCAAGCGATTTGGTGCATTCATAAAGGAATGGGTTAAATTCAAGTTCAAGCATTGCTTGGACTTGATTGGTGTGCTCAGTACCTAAGTGCCCTCAGGGGCAGGTGGAGACGATGAGATGTATTCTGTGCATGAGGATCAACTTCAATGTTCGCCAAGGGGGAGATTAGTTAGTTTGTATGGCTCAATAGAAACTAATAAATCTGGTTAATTGAGCCCCTGAATTGCCCAACTTGTACTATGTTTAGAAGTAGGCCTGTTATAGGTCTATTGTGATTAAGAAGTAGTGTTTCAGTGTAATAGGGTTTTGGGACTGATATTATAAATAGAGACTAAGGGTCTCTAAAATGTACAACTTTTTCTTATTGCATAGTGACTTCTCTCGTCTCCCGTGGACGTAGGCTAAAAGCTGAACCACGTAAATCTCTGTGTTCTCTTGTGCGTGCTTGATCTCTTCTCGTAGGCCCTGAATCACAACATAACTCATTGAGAGCATTGTGGTTGAGGAAATAATGAAACTTCCATCCATATAAGTGAACCAAATCCAATGGTTGTCAAACCAGCATGTAGTGATGGCACGGCCCACGACATAAAAAAGCACAGAAAGGTGCTACATGCTACTCCTACTTCGGAGTTGAGTGGCATAAGGCTTGGTTTTGCTCTCAATGTCTTGTATTCGAAACCTAGCTACCCCGAATTTACTCGGTGCGTGTTTGTGTGGGTTTAGCCAACACCACCAGGAGAATTAGTCATGCTGGGTCAAAGACCCCAAAGATACCCACGTCATCAGAATACATACATAACCTCAAAGATTTTTAGTGGTTCTGTATTAACACTAAAAGGGCCCATATTGCAGCTGTTAGAAACAACCCAGTAATGGTCTATTATAAATCCTAATTATGGTCTTTAGTTAATTTGATAGACCATTAAGGTTAATGTCACAACCCGGGCCCAACATCCGGTAACCCCGAGCCGTGAGTTTATACTTACTCCTGTAAACTCCGACTTAACCGAAGTTAAAAACGGAATCCACAAGGGATGACATTCTCAATATACCTGTCAAATACAAAATTTTTGCGAAAACATTTATATTTGACAATATCAATTCATGATTTACATGTATACAAAATAAAGTCCTTATGTATGTATACATTTCCAACATTTGCTTGCATTTACAAAACACAATGCAGATGATAGTTAATTACATTTCAAAATGAATGTATAAACAGTTTCTCAAAACATTTCTCAAGAAGTTCCAATTCCTTATCGCACTCGGATACTCATCTCAAATGGTATCCCGACCATTCCATTCATTTAGGCCTCCTGGAGGAACCGGAGCGGTTTTCTCCGATGCCGCCGAGGGCGCTGCATGACGACAAGGGCAATCGGGCTTGTAATGCTATCAATAACACTGATGAATACGATGATTCAACAATGTATAAACAAAACTCGTAATAGCACATGTTAATACATATACCAAACTCATTCAATCTATTCAATATCAATTCCAATTCTAGACAATTCTAGATAATTCCTACAATGACAATAGGCGAATATAATAAGTCAATCAATAGACGTGTACCAGATGGTCACTACCATAGCATTCATTTCATTTCATTCATTTACCATCTTCCCTTAAATGAAGGATTTATTTTATTTACCATCTTCTCTCAAAGGAAAGATTCATCTTTCAATTGGAAGGCATCAATCAATACCCATAGATACGATCAGAATTGTGATACTTACTAGTGTCCTGGCTAGGGACAACTAGAATCACCACGGAGCTCCGGAACACCCCAAAACCATCTATTGTAGTAGGATTAGTCATTTATTTCATTTATTAATTCATTGGACTCATTTAGAGTTCTAATATAACAGATAGATAGTGTCAGACTCAAGAGTCAATATTTATCAATAAGCAATTTATTTCTGCATTCAATTCAATTCATTAACTCCTTCATGACAAAGGAAGGGGATAACAGTAATACCAATCTCATTAGATTGGAACACAATGAGAGAATTTACTAATCATTTATGATTCCACTTAATTCTATCTCAACTCTAAACAACTATTTGAGTGTAACCATTGGTTTCCAAATGCACGTGTTATTTTCGATGGACATCACATTTATATATAATATGTGCATTATTATAGTCTTCGTAATTATCACCCATGGATGCTTAGTCTTAAAACTAATTAAAGGAGCACTTACACCCACAAGTGACACTCCAAGTCCATGTGAAAATCCAAAAATCCCAAATCCACTCATAACTTATACCTCAACCAGTATCAAGTTCGCTCCGAAGAAATTAATATGATAAGTACTAACAAGTACTAATATGAATAAATCCTACTCAACAATATGGATGATGAGGACCTACAAGAAGTATTATGTGGTGGTGGATAATATGAGATTGATTATCAATGCTATATGAGATTACCATTATGATGAAATCCGAATTGTTTTGTACTTTTAGGTACTTTAGCCGTTGGGCTTTCATAACATTAAAGAAAGAATAAAGATATGGTAATGATGATAAGAAGATAGGCTCGAGCCAACTTGAAACTCAATTTAGTATTGAAGAATCTGCAATAAAAAATAATCTATTTTTACTCTTTATGAGGATGCTATGTGAAAATAAAAAAGGTGATTCGTGAAAAAATAAAATATTAAATTCTTAATAAAAGGTAGATAGAGTTTGATGCTCCAATCCCATCCATGTTCTAAAGGCAATAAATGTCCATTTGCAAATGTACCACCTAAGGGCATGTTTGTGTAACACTTTATAGGAAATGGATTTTCTCGGAAAACTTCTCCATTTTTTCCTCACTTTTGTCCATTTCAATCCAAAATCCTATAACTCTTTCATTTCTTATTTCTTTAAATAAATTATTATTTGCTTTTGAAGAAATAATATACATGTTATGTTATTTCTCTTTAAAAAATTATTTCACCAAATAAGAAAATTTGATTTTCTATAAGAAATCCCCAGCAGCACAAAACAACATTAGCAACAATTCAACGATGATTTTTTTTTTTTTTTTTTTTTTTTGTGCACCAAATATGAATTTCTAAATTCTACAAAAATCACTTTCCGAGATTTCCATTTCTGTGAAATTTGTTGACGTGGAAATTTTCCTTTTTCACGAAAAGGGTGTGTACACGAACGGAGTCTTTGTGAAGTGATGTAATATACAAGTGTGAGAGATGCATGAATTTCTCCATTTAACATTTAGGAGCTTAATGTGAAAGGATAGATTCCGTTCATATATGTGTATTTGGCTAGACTCTTATCTGATCTGACCATTATAACCAGCTGATTTTTCCCACTAAGTACGTATAGGACTCCATTTGCTTTGCAACAATAAATTTCATGGCTACCACTTGGATGATTAGGATCATCAAATTAGCATTTTTTTCAGGTTATACCATATTTCATTTTTAGACCTGATATTTGGATAGTTGACAAATACAATCCATCCCCTTACACTGATTAAATGGTGGTGAGGATCATGATTGCTAGCTCTACTCCTTATAGATATTTGTTCTTTTTTTAACCCATACCACTTGTAAGCTTTTGCTTCAAGTTTTCATTTCGGGTTGGAATAAACTTAGGGCCCATTTGTTTTCATAGAATAGATAGGGTGCGCCTTTTTGTTTGCAGTAAAATACACAGGAACTGAATATACATCGCCAAATAAGCTTCACTGAAGGATTATTAAAAGGTGAGGAATGACACAAGTAAGGAAAGGGGTAAAGAAAAAAAGGTGGAAATGCTAAAAAAGCTGATGCCCTTAAACCAAGGGCTAGAATGAGATCTAATATGAAAGAAATTTCACCCACAAATAGTCCATGCTAACAATCAGAGGACACCAACAGCAAGGACCAGAAAACTGCGGTTTGTGATCGAACATCAATCACTGAATCACTCGCAATCACCAGACATTAATAAAAGGGTACAAATGTCCACTGGACCTACTTTCTCATAGAGGTAGTACTTGAAAGGCCGGACATTCTACTGGCACAGAGAATTTTTCTCTTCCCACATAAATTCACTTTACACACATCATTATAACTTAAAAATTATTTTACTTCTTTCCAACCACACCAAAAATCCCCAAATAACCCATTCTTCCATTTTCTTCTTTCTTCCCACACACATCCTTTTCCCTTTCTTCTTACACACAAATCACACAACCGGACCTCTCCACATTTCTAGCATCTCGGTCTCTCTGACGTTCCCACGGTGTTTCCAGTTCTCTACACCATCTCATCTTCCGAAGGTAAATGTTTATCTCTTCATTGTCCTTCACCATTTCATCTTTACCATTTCATCCACCTTAGATTACCCTTTTTTTAGAAACTTGTTATGGGAGATATATTCACATTCAATGTAAGCTTTATAAATAATATTAGTATTTTTTCATGCATTTGAACTAGGTTTTATCATCACTCAATTTTTTTCTTATAGAAATCGTGACTGTTCGAATGTACAGTTCTAAACTGAATGTTAATGTTTGGATGTACAGTACCGAACAAATTCACACTATTCGATATTGTATATCCGAACATTAGCATTCGTTTCAGACCTGAAAGGCCGCACATATCGGGGCCCGTAGAGAAAGCCTTTTAGAAATGAAATGAAAAATAAAGAAAGTACAAGAAGGAAGAAAAATGTAGGAGGAGGAAGATGAAATGCCCAAGAGCATGAAATGGAAGAAGATGAGTTATCCAAGAGAATAAAATGGAGGAAGATGAGTTATCCAAGAGAATAAAATGGAAGAAGATGAGTTACCCAAGACCGTTGTGTGAGGGAAGTGAAGAGTGAGATGGGTGGGATAATAAGATAGGGAAAGAAGATGAGCTTGTGTGAAAAGATAAAATTTGTTTTGAGTTTTTGTGGGATAATAGATATTTTGGTCATTTCATAAAAGGGTACAAATGTAATAAAAAAAAATTCCTTACGTGGGAAGAGTAAAAATTTGTGTGCCAATAGAATGTCCCTTGAAAGGCTAACAAACAGTGTCCAATGGAGACCCTTTTTTATATTGGTTTACTACTGCAACGACACGTTGTAAAGACATGGGGAAATGCAATCTGCTCTCTTCCTAAAAAAAAAAAAAAAAAAAAAAAAAAAAAAAAAAAAAAAATGCAATCTGCTGTTACAGTGCATCTTAAAATAAAATTTTCGTCATAAGGAAACAGCTTTAGGCCAATGCAACTCTACCCCAGCCCATGTGCTTCATATAAAAAAAGCATAGAGCAGTGATTGAGAAAGCATTTCAGAACATATTGAAGACCATCATTTACTGATCCTGCTAGGTCCAATGGCCCAACTGCCTCACAGAAAGAAGCTTAAACAAGTGATTGAAGCAAGTATTACAGAACATATGGAGGCAAATCATTTCCTGATCCATATCAATTTATCTGATAAGTCCCACACTGCTGCGGCAATTGAAAAAATAATGTATAACATATCTTTTCCTTGAACAAAGCATATCTTTTCTTTTCTTTTCTTTTCTTTTTTCCTCTTTTGGCTAATATCTATGGACAAACCAAATTTCAATTACATTTACAACAAAAGCCGCTAAAATTGCTTTCCATATCCCCATACTCTACTATGTGTGTTGGGGAAGAGTCTAGAAAAACAGAAGAATCACAAGAGAAACAGTGGACAAATAGGCAAAAAGAAGAAGAGCGAAGAAGAAGAAAGAAAAAGAAAAGAAATTTGAGAAAGGACTTAGGTTCCCTCACTATCATCCAGAGAGTAAGCAGGTATCTGCCACTTTTTGGTGTTCTTCTTGGGATCATGTGTTAAACTCAGATCTGTTTCATCTTCCTTGAATGTCCTCACAAAAGTCTTTGCTCCCATCAAAATCAACCTTTCTGTCATGAACAGTTGATAGTTGTTCTCGACCACCGGATCAATAATACTGCTGTAATTTGACGAGTATGCCAATTTATAACTGTAAAAAAGTGTGAGCAATTAGCAGAGTCCAAAGAAGGTTAGATGAGCTTATGCCAACATGAACATGAGTAAGATCAAGCTCAGAGGGTTAATCCCAGCATAGGAATATAAAAGACTACCATAAAATCTCGCTGAAGATTAGGTCCAACAACCAAAGCAGAAACAGTTACCAATCAAATCTCAAAAGTAGAAACAGTTACCAAACAAAGCTTACATTTTTAATGTACTAGGGGTCTGTGGCCCAGTTTTCAAAAAATCTAAACCCCCCCCCCCCCCCCCCCCCCCACACACACACACAAAGAACTCGACCAAAAGTCAGTTGAGTCCACGATGGTGACTATTTTATTTTCTCCTTCTTTTTCCCCATTATAAAAGAGGATGCAAAGTTCTTTGCAAGTTGCTTATGAGGTGTTGAGTTCATGAATTTTCACATTTATATATTATTTTAGGATGAATTAGGGATTTAATTAGGTGAATTGTATCATTATTCATATAATTTTATCATTTCATGCATTTTCACCTAGGAACCTGAATTTTCGTACTTTTCACACATTTTTCCGCATTAACTTAGAATGTTTTGCAAATTTTCTCCGAAGAGTCCCAGTTGGAGTAGAACTCTGTCCGAGTGGGTCCCGCCTCAATATGGGCTCTTCAGTATTTGATGTGTTGAATTAGAATGTGAAGAAAATGTGAATTGCAGGCCTCTGTTACGGAACCCACTTTCAAGCACCCATTGTCATCCTGGGCCCTGCATTGCTGAAACCTTGTGGACCCCACACATCAAAACATGGAACATAGAGGTGTTTGGTCATATAGAGGAATCGAGAGAAGCTCTATCCAAAGTAGTAGAAGCTCTAGATAAGGATGGGAAAAGTCGGGAGTTGAGTTCAGAGGAGATCATTATGAGCAAGACGCTCATAGGAAGAAATCTCTTGGAGGTGGAAATCTAGAGTGAGGTGGCTAAAGGTGGGTGACAAAGATACCAGATTCTTTCATCTAATGGCTTCTATGAGGAGTAGAGTGAATTTTCTGGTATGTATAAGACGAGGTGGTAGATTCCTTGGAAACACTTCTGAGATCAAGGATGAGATTGCTCGCTTTTTCGAAGAGTTGTATGAGGGTGAGAATATTGCTAGGCCTACGATTGACAGCATTTCTTTCCCAACAATTCCTTTGGAGGTTCAAAGTTGGTTGGAATGGGAATCTGAGGAGGCAAAAATGTACCCATGGCCGACGCTTTAGCCAAACAAGGGGTTATGAAGGTCTTCCCTTAGGAGGCGGAAATGTACTCCATGGCGGAAATGTACTTGCCACTGTGTCTCAAAAGGACAGGTGTGCACTTGCAGTATTAAAAGATTAGACTTAAATTCACATCATGAGGCCTCTCAAAGAGGAAGGGGATACCATGAATGCAGTTGCAATGGTGAATGCAAAATTTAAAAGAGCCCCTTGCAGATTCCCTTTTGTGGTTAACAACATTGTTCGGAAAAGTGAAATTGTATTGCAAACCGTTGAAGGGGATGAATCAAATCGAATCATAGTGTGAATCATATCATGTATCATAGGATTTGGCATGATCTAATGCAAAAAAGAAAAGAAAGTAAAAAAAATATATATATCACTAATGCTAACCTCTCAGCTAAAGCTATTCCCGTTTATTGAAACTGCTTAAACATGATTTGGCATGATCTCACATTATTAGGATTTCCAATAAAAGCAGAAAAAAAAAAAAAAATACCCAACAAGTAAAAAGGAGAAGTTCCTCTGTTTCCAATACAAAAGCAAGAAGACCATTCGCTTCTCCATAAATAAATAAAACAAAAAAAATACAGCTCCTACCACCTTCATCTACTGCTAAACTCAACAAAAACCATAGAAACAACATCACAGTTGCTGAGAGAGAGAGAGCGCTCTCTCGATTAGGTCTTAGAAGGGGGCCCCTTGAAATTTCGATGACTTGAGAAACTCAATCCGCCACACACGCAGGATTCGCATGTCTCAGCTTATGGTCCCCTTACCCTAAGCTTTAGCTTAGGGGAGCCATTCTCTCTCTCTCTCTATATATATATATATATATATTGATCCGGTAAAAGAAACTATCATTAGCAGAAAAGAGAAAGGAATACAAAGAAGGAAAAAGTGGAAAGGTACAAGAGCATTGTACCACCCCACTACAAAAGAAGTTACAAAACAACTCCCTCCTAAGGGAAGACCTTCATAACCCCTTGTTTGGCTAAAGCGTCGGCCATGGAGTACATTTTCGCCTCCTCAAATTCCCATTCCAGCCAACTTTGAACCTCCAAAGGAAATTGTTGGGAAAGAAACACCGTCAATCATAGGCCTAGCAATATTCTCACCCTCATACAACTCTTCGAAAAAGCGAGCAATCTCATCCTTGATCTCAGAAGTATTTCCAAGGAATCTACCACCTCGTCTTATCCATACCAGAAAATTCACTCTACTCCTCATAGAAGCCATTAGATGAAAGAATCTGGTATCTTTGTCACCCACCTTTAGCCACCTCACTCTAGATTTCCACCTCCAAGAGATTTTCTCCTATGAGCGTCTTGCTCATAATGATCTCCTCTGAACTCAACTCCCGACTTTTCCCATCCTTATCTAGAGCTTCTACTACTTTGGATAGAACTTATCTCGATTCCTCTATATGACCAAACACCTCTTTGTTCCATGTTTTGATGTTGTCTTTTAGGATACGAAGCTTTTGACAAATCTTGTACCCCTACATAACCTCTAACTTCCCTTTGGCTCCGCCAAGAACAAGCCAACGCCAAAAAATCTTTTTTCTTAAGCCAGCAGTTCACAAAACAGAAAGCCTAGGCCCCCGATCAATAGAATTAGAGCACAACTTAATAAGGCAATGGTCCGAAATTGATCTCGGAAGCGCCACTTGAATGACACTGCCGAAGTGCTCATCCCACTTTTTTGAAAATAAAAACCTGTCAATTCTGCTCAAAGCCGCCCTCTCTCTATTAGTGGAACATGTGAATCTCCTCCATTAAAGAGGGAAATCAACCTAGTCATCGAAGTTGATGAAGTTAGAGAATAGAACCATGGAGCGAGAAATGGAAGTCCCTACTTTTTTTTTTCTCATGAGGGTATCTCACCATATCGAAGTCACCCCTAAAAACCCAACGGATAGGCCATTGAGATTTCACATTGTAAAGCCCAAAGAAACCCATCACTAACCCCACGAACTTTGACAGCCAACACCCTTTCAGCCAAAACAAACATCTTCCATAGAAAACAACTCCTCTTTCCAAATGGAAATTAAACCCCCTGAAGAGCCAGTTGACGGAACCCAATTCCAAGCGCACCTTCTATTAGGCCAAACTTCCAGGATTATATTATTAATATTGGAATCTATTTTAGTCTTCTACAATAACAAACAATTTATTTTGTGCTTCTTTACCAATTGATGTGTGAAGTCCCACATCGCTAAGAGGCTATCTAGAGACTGGGCTTAAATGTGAGGCCCTCTCCAATTCTAGCATGACACATTTTGAGGTAAGCTGTGCCTCTGACTCAGAAACAAAGCCGTGAGGGGTTAAGCTGTGCCTCTGACCCAAAGCGGACAATATTGTGCTAGATGCAATTGGGCGGTCACATGATGTAGCAGCATTGCCACTAACAGTCAATCCACAGGAGGCACACTTGTAGGCCACATGTGGGACCCATTGCCATTGAAGCCTAAGAGATTTTATTATTTTTTTAACTGTTATGAGTTTCTAATTTTAGTGAACAGTTGTAATTAGGATTAGGTTTCTAATTTCGGTAGGATTCTTATCTTATTTCCTAGGTTGATTAGGTTGTTTCTTAGCCCCTAAGTTTTGTTATTAACTTATTATTTCTATAGCATTGTAGAGATAATAATCTCAGAATTTGAGTTGAATTGAATTTTCCCTCATGGCATTTATCGTTGGAGAGTGTTCTTCATTGTGTGATTGTTTCTGCGGAAACCTCTCACTGTGCTACGGAACCTATGATCTAAATCCTAGCCCTAGGATTTGCGCCAATTAGTGTCAAAGCAATTATGCTGCAATTTAGTGTGCCGAGTTACAAAAGAAGAGAAGGAACCAAAACATAGATCCTGTTGAAACATGGATTGAGATGAAAAATCTTTTAAAGCAAAAGTTCCTTCCGGTCAACAACTACAGAGATCTGGGTTCAAGTTTTCAAGATTTGAAATATGGATCGAAGATAGTTGTTGAGTATTCAGAAGAATTCATGATAATGCAAGCTCGTTATGGAAAAAAACGAGGCAGATGATGTGTTAGTTGACAAATATTTTTATGGGTTAAGATTGATATACAACATATCCTCACTTTCAAAAATTTTGATAATGTTGATGAGATCATCCAACATGCTATCAAGGCGAAGGATGTTGCAAATTATCAAGCCCGAAAATTTAGTGCATCTAAATGGATTACACAGAAGTACCCATCATTGCAAGATTCTAAACCAAATGGTTCATCAAAAAAAATATTCACCAAGCCGGAAGGCCAGAATAGGATCACTTGCTTTCATTGTAAACAACAGGGGCATTGTGCAATGGAATGTCCCAAACACATCAACCTCATGGAGAATGAAAGTGATGTGGAGGATACACCAGATGATCCTACATGGAAAGAGACTGAGGCTGAGATCAAGGAATTAGAGATCCTCCACCCCTATGATGGTGAAACTCTCATGATCCTTAAAAAAGCTACATCTCCTACTGAGAAGAAGCAGTTGCGAAATAATATTTTTCGCATGAAGGGTACTGTCAATGGACACGCATGCACAATAGTAATTGATGGAGGCAGTTGCGAATATATTATATCTCAAGCTCTTGTGAATTGCTTGCAGATAGTTCGAAAGCATCATCGTCCCTATTTTGCTCGATAATAATGACAGGTCATGAAGTGCAAGTGCGATATGCTGTCCAGTCACTTTTTCCATAAGTGAGGACTACAAAGATACAATTTGGTGTGATGTGCTACTGATGGATAGTGGTGATATTCTATTAGGTCGACAACGGATGTACGACAGGAATGGAACTAATAGCATGCGCCACAACACATACACATTCATGCACAGTGGAAAACAAGTCACACTTCATCCAATGAAACTGGAACCGCCGAAGACAAGATCAAGAGCCCATCTCACCAAGGAAGCACTTCAGGCACACAATGTCTACAAAAGCAATGTACAAAAATACCAAGTTCGAGGTCGAACTCCTTTTCAACCGAGGGGGAATGTCTCATTGTGATGCGGCACCTGTGATCCAAATCCTAACCATACGATTTGCACCACCAGCTTTCTAATAGCCAATCTTTTCCCCGGCCCTCCAATCCCCCTTGCATTCAGACTAACAACAATCATAGGAAACAAAATAGAAACACCCAAATACAGAACTCAAGAAAGAGCAATAGACTTACCCTCGGCCTCAAACACCTCCACTTCAATAAGCTTTTGCAAAAAATTAGCTTCATTAGCCCCAAAAGTAAGCCCCAGACCTTCGCCCAAATCAGCAACCTGGTGCGCCTCCTCCTCTGCTGCTTTAAGAAATCCCATAGTGGCATAGGTCGAATACTCCAAAGTTCCATTCAGTAATGGTGATTTACTGGATTTGTCCTCAAAATTGAACACCTGCTTGAAATTTCCCTCTACTCTACCACCCACTGCATCTGAAATCGTAGCTTCCTTATGACTTTGGTAAGAACAGCCGGAACTGCAGCACACCACGTCCAAAGGCTTTGGATAGTGAATCTTGGTCAGTTTTAGGAGAAACATCTGTAGCACTCTTCCTACCTTTCCCCAGATCATATCCTAATCCCTGACCATATGCAACCAGCCATACTTTGCCACATTTACTTAGAGCTTTCTACCTGCAAAGTTTCTCCCATTCATCACCTCAACAACTTTGAGCGCAGTCCTCCTGTTGGTGTACCGAACAAAACCGAAACAGGAACCCTTTCCTCTCCTACAAGACCCTCACCACATTGGAGCAAGCAAACTGCACAGTGACTTCCAACAAATTAGTAACGAACACCGACAGCAAACGCACCCACCTGAAACCCCCTTCTTCTCCTTCGTCTGGAACTATCAACCTTTGTCCACTCTCCACCACTTTTCATTTCATTATTCCTTAATATAAAGGATTATAAAAGAGGCAAGTGGTGAAGGATCTAACATTGCAATGTAAAAACAATTACTAATAAAATGTTTATTGACATTATAATGCAACATCGCAACTGCAAAGCCATATCGTACTATGCTTCTTCGGAATACAATAATGCATATCCAGACTTATTGGAGACTAATTACCCCTCCACAAGTTGGGTCAGAAGCAAGTTCTGGCCTCAGCCTGACTTGCCCACTTGCTATCTCAGCCATATTCACAAAGAATTTGACCACAATTGAACTATAACATTGTCTTGCCAAAATAATAATAATAATATCAAGAGACAAATTCAAGTGACGATGATAGTGGAAAGAAGCTAGTTTATGACTAGGATGGAGCAGACAGTTGATTAATAAGAGGGGCTCCAAGTAGATTTAGTCACAACCATAGGAGTTGCAACAAAAAATTACTTGTTCATCTTTGTTAAGACAGACGCTCAATGTGATTCCCCCAAAGTAACTTGAACCAACATGCACATTCACAGTTTTTGGTGCATATTGAAAATCTTAGCAAAGTAGATACCTATGAATAACATTTTTGAAGGATGTACCTGACAGAGAGATGTGAAAAGAAACCAGGTGTCCTCTCATTTGATGCAATGAAAAAGGTTCGTCCTGGTGGGATCCATTTCTTGATTCTCAAGAGAATGAATTCAGGGCGGGTATCCCTGTCTAGATGAGGATGAAGGCTACGATGAACTCCAAACCTATCTTTCCTGGTCTTTATCTTATCACCTCGTCACACGTGTATAGCATCATAATCACATGTAGCCCCTTAACCTACATATAAATCACTTAAGAAAATGAAATTGATGACATGAGGAACAAATCTGAAATTACAAATTTCCAAGGAGCATGAAAGTAGACCATTTGTCAAAGATCACAATTGATGCAGTAAAAAAAAAAAAATCCAGAAATGGACCAATTTCGCAAGGAAAAAAGAACAAAAGGGGAGGCAAAAAAAATTCAAAAAGAAAAACAAATATTGATTCTATTTCTGTACTGAAAACTCCAACCGAAAGCAGTTTTTACAAGAAAACTTCTGAAATTCAATTTAAAATTCTAATTTATAGCCTTTACGCATGAGTCAAATATTTGTTCGAGTCTCAAGGGGGAAAGAATGCCTTGCCTGAGAATTTGAAATAGCCATTCAAGATTTTCAAATAAAGAAAGAAATAAATATATATATATATATATAAAAACATTCACCTGCGCATTGTGCATCCCGACTGTCCCAGAGGCAAGACCCACCTCTGAATACGTGTGAGTGCAGCCTAGATGCATTGTGCACAAGTAAATAATCTCCTATAAATACAAATAATATATAATTAAATATCTTCTTTATTCATATTATTATATTATAAGATTCAATCATTTGACATTAAAACATGGTTCAAAAATCACAGTTGCGGTTGCCATCATGGTTGACCCAGAAAATCGTTATGACGCAGCATTGCGTCGCAGTTAGTAGCTATCGCTGTCCATTGTGGTGCGATTTCTTTTACCAAAACAATCAAGAAAGTTTTCCAAAAAAGAATGCAGAATATTATAAAATGCTTGAAAATGATGATTTTTTTTATTTTTTTTTTCCATCAGCAAACATTATAAAAGAAAAATACCAACCCTCTTAGTCAAAACATCCTGTATTACCGTTGTTTAATCTTTGATTGTAAAATATGCTATGTTTTAGTTTTTAATATTTTGCCGCATCCTCATCATTTATAGATCCATCAATATAATTCATATTCAAAATCCAAACCACTAAAAAATTATTATAACAATTTATATCAGCTTTTACAAAGTTTCACTCTAATCACGTTGGGCGCACCATCAAATGGACCATGCCCCACTATTAGAATCATTGGCATATTAGAAATAAGATTTCAATAGCTAACCTTTTGCATGAAATCAAGTTCATCAAATGTCTTCATGATCGAATATTATTAAAAATGAAGGGTCATAAAAATAAAAACTGTGCATATTGTCCATTTACTGACTTTAGATGGACTGTTAGCAGAAACCCTCCAATAGAACTTGGCCCACTATTGGTATGACCATTATAATTACTTGAACTTCTTAATACTTTATTTATATATTTTATTAATGATCAATATAACAATGGGCCCAACTTCTTAAAATGTGTGATTGATGTGATAGTGGGCCTAACTCTTATTTTAATAAAATTTGCTATGGGCCCCATCACAATCAGAGACCATCTTTTTAATGGTTTCAATTTTCTTTCAGTGTTTTAAGGATTATAGTATAAAAAAATTGAAATGGAGCCCACCAATCAAAAGGTCCAATGGGAGCACAAATTTTCTTATATATATATATATATATATATATAGCAAGGGGCAGTCCAATGGGGGCACAAATTCTTTATATATATATATATATATATATAGCAAGGGGCCCATGAACTCTCTCTGTGTGTTTGTAAAAAGAGCCCCACAAATAGTTTGGCAGCCCCACACCGTAAGTGGGGAATCTGCCCCCTTTCACTGATTTTGGACTGAAATAGAGGCAAGGGAAAAGAAAAAATAGGGAATGAAAGAAGAAAAGGAGAACAACAGAAGCGGGAAAGAGAGGAAAAGGAGCAGAAGATGAGGACCAGGCGGCAGCAAGCAGATGCAGTAGCAGTGGCGGGCGGCGGTACAGGTTGTCCAGTACTCTCTCTCTCTCTCTCTCTCTCTCTCTCTCTCTCTCTCTCTCTCTCCCTCCTTTTTTTCCTTTCGGCAGCCGTTATTGACTCAATATTGGCCGTTATATTGGTTTGGACCATAGTTACCTAATTCTCTCCGAAGGGTCTCGAACTGCGAATCAATTTGTTCGAATAATTCATAGTTTGGATTTGGTGAGTTCAACACCTTAAAAATGCAGTTCGTCTGGTTTTCCTTCCATCGTGGCTTGCTTAAGTTTCTTTCTCCCTATGCATTGAAGATGACAAGAATATAATGCTATATGATCTCTCCCTCTTTCACTATCGAGTCAATGGGTATTAAATGTGAAAAGACAAGCCCCTCTCTCTCTCTCTTTGTTGAAGATCGCAATAAAAATATAATATTTTTGTTCACTCCCTATTTCTCTCTATTTGGTCAATCACTGCACCATCCAGACTCCGTTTGGTACCTTTGCAATCTTCCCCTTCGAGGGTTAATATGCAATGTGTAATAGTGATAAAAGAAATAATGTTTTTTTTCCTTGTTTTTTTAAATGTTTCTTCTATCTAGAAATTTTAGATGTTCCCTTTTTCCTTATGAAATGTTTTCTTCCTTGAGTGAAGATACTCCTCCTTTGTTAGACCATTAATGGTAAGTTTAATGAGAAAGAAAGTAGGAACAAAGAGGATCAAATATGGTCCCAATCATTAGTACCATAAAACACTAAGTCATTAACCCCTTGAAATAACTCTAACAAGAATTTAACTCTCACGAGAATTATACCTACCATCAAAATGATCACATATATAAACATATATGAGAAAAAATGAAATATAGTGCTACATAATTCAATGGAAACAGTAGGATCATTGCCAAGTTATAAATTGTATTAATATAATGGGTATAAAAGTGTACAAGGGGAATAGGGGATTGGATTGATCTTCACTCTTCAGTCGTCCACTTATGCAAGTCTATGAAGACTAATCAATTTATTAAACAGAAGTGGTTATGTGCCTTTAATCAATCAGGTAGGTCATTCCATAGTAATTAGTACAAACAACATCGAGCTACATATTCAAATCATTTCATCGAACCCACGAACTCGAACTACGAACTAAGAGAACTGAATGAAACTACCCTAATGAATTTTCGAATTAGAATAGGCACCAATTACAAATTGTGAACTTGAATTCAAACTTATCGAACTGCAAACTAGGTAACTATGGTTTGGACCAATATTTTGCTGATATCGGCCGATATCGACCAGTATTTTGGCAATATTTTACTCCTGGCCATAATGTGGCCGTTATATACCCAATATCGTACAACAGTATGGGCTGTTACCATTTCATATCAGCTATTATGTAACGATAACAGCCAATATTTTAAACCCTACATTAAAATGTAAGTACAATATGTGACGAAAAAAAGGTATTAAATATTGGCTGTTCATTCACAAATCCAACTAACATGTCCTGGGCCCAAACAATGTAATAAAAAGACGAAACTGAATATCCTTAGATCAATTGAGGCAACATAAGGATGGGCCTAGTCAAAATCTACAAAACATTTTACATCAATATTGACACTAGTGACCAGGACAAGTACAAGTTTTTAGAAGAGCAAACTATTTCTATGATCTTTAACATTAAAACTGAAGAGGAATCCACTTTAACCTGTCATACCTGATCTGCCACATCTCTTAATTTCTTTGCTGCCATTAAAGGAAGGAATGAGTATGGCAATTTTATTGCACTGTGGTTGTTTCGATCCTTGCACTCCATAAACCTGGATATGTTGTTGGACATCAGTGATGCAAGAACCAAACCAAACCAAACCAAACCAAGCCTTTTCCCACTAGGTGAGGTCGGCTATATGGATTTGACGACGCCAATCAAATCTGTTTAAGGCCATGTCCTCCGTTAGATCAATGTAGGCAAGGTCATGTTTAATGGTTTCTTTCCAACTTCTCTTGGGTCTCCCTCTCCCTCTCTTACTCCTGGCAATCTCCATGCTTTCACACATTTTAACAGGTGCCTCCGTTGGACGCCTTCTAGCATGGCCGAACCATCTCAGTCGATTTTCTCTCATTTTATCTTCAATCGGTGCTATTCCTACTTTGCCCATAATCTCCTCGTTCCTAATCATCTCTCTCCTTGTGATCCCGCACATCCATCTTAGCATTCTCATCTCCGCAACTTCCATCTTCTTAACATGATTATGCTTTACTGCCCAACACTCTGATCTATATAACAACACTGGGCGTACCGCTACCTTATAATACTTTCCTTTAACCTTGAGGGGGACTTTCCGATCACATAAGACGCCTGCAGCAGTCCTCCATTTGGTCCACCCGGCCTGAATCCTATGACTTACAACAGTATCAATCCATCCATCCTGTTGCACCATAGATCCAAGGTATCTAAAGTTTTCTTTCTCTACAATCTTTTGTGTGCCCAAACTTACTTCTATGTTACCAGGTGTCCTACTTTGACTAAACTTGCATTCCATATATGCCGTCTTGCATCGACTTAGCCTAAACTCTTTAGTCTCTAACGTTTTCCGCTACAATTCTAGCTTAGCATTCACTCCTTCTCTCGTCTCATCCACTAAAACAATGTCATCTGCAAATAGCATACACCACGGCACCTCATCCTGGATATGTCTTGTAATCTCATCCATAACTAAGGCAAACAAGTACAGGCTTAACGCTGAGCCTTGGTGTAGACCAATCGTGATAGGAAATTCTTTAGTCTCTCCGCCAGTCGTTCTTATAGATGTCACAACTCTATCATGCATTTATCGCCTCAATATATGTGACACACACACTCTTTTCTTTTCCAGTATTCTCCATAGAATCTCCATAGGAACCCGGTCATAGGCCTCCTCCAAGTCAATGAACACCATATGTAAATCTCTCCGACCTTCTCTATACTGTTCCATTAACCTTCTCAAGAGAAAGATAGCCTCCATGGTTGATCTCTCAGGCATGAAACCAAATTGATTCTCTGAAACGTTTGTTGTTCTTCTTAGTCTTCTCTCAATAACTCTCCCATAATTTCATCGTATGGCTCATCAATTTAATCCCGCGGTAGTTCGCACAGTTCTGAATATCTCTTTTGTTCTTATATATGGGTATAAGAATACTTTTCCTCCATGCATCATGCATCTTCTTGCTCTTTAGCACTACATTAAAAAGTTTTGTCAACCAACTTATGCCATCCTCCCCAAGCACCTCCAGACCTCAATAGGGATACCATCTGGCCCAACCGCTTTCCCATTCTTCATCCTTTTCAATAATTCTTTAACTTCTTCCTTACTGATTCTCCTATAGAACATATGATTCGATTCTTCCCTAGAAATGGTAAGCTGCCCCAATTGTATGTCACTACTACTGCTTTCGTTAAATAACTTGTAGTAATTCTTCCAACGCTCCTTTATCTCTTCCTTTACTAATACCTTTTCATCCTCATCCTTAATGCATCTAACTTGGTTTAAGTCCATGGTTCGCCTATCTCTGGCTTTAGCAAGCTTATATATCTCTCTTTCGCCTTCCTTAGTGTCAAGTCGCTTATATAGCTCCTCAAATGCCTTTGCCTTGGCCTCACTAACTGCCTTTTTTGTTTCTCTTTTTGCTTCTTTATACCTCTCCAAGTTCACTCCATTTCGATCCTTTTGCCAAGTTTTAAAGCACTCTCTTTTAACTCTTATCTTGTCTTGGACGGCCTCGCTCCACCACCATGCCTCTATCTGTGCCGGAGCACCCCCTTTGGATTCTCCTAAGACTTCTTTCGCTACCCTCCTAATACTCTCTGCTACCTTATCCCACATAATAATTGCACTCTCATTTACCGCCCAAACATCTTCCTCTAGTACTCTTTCCCTTAATGCTAGTTGCTTATCACCTTTCAAGTTCCACCATTTAATCCTTGAGCATATATACAACTTCTTTTTTCTAGTCCACCATTGTAGCTGCACATCTATGATCAACAACCTATGTTGGGAAGTCAAGCACTCCCCCGGTATAACCTTGCAATCTTTACAAGCTAAGTGGTCTCTTTTCCTAGTTAAGAAGAAGTCAATCTGTGTCCTTGAGGAGCCACTCTTATAAGTCACTAAATGCTCCTCTCTCTTCCTAAAAAAGGTGTTAGTTACCATGAGATCATAAGCCACTGCAAACTCCAAAATATCCTTCCCTTCTTCATTTCTATTACCGTGTCCATGTCCCCCGTGTACTCCTATATATCCATCTACATCATGTCCTACATGACCGTTCAAATCTCCTCCTATGAAGACCATCTCGCTTTGGGGTATCTCTAGTAGTACTCCTTCCAAGTTTTCCCAAAACTTCTCCTTATGTCCATCTCCTAAACTCACCTAGGGGGCATAAGCACTAATAACGTTCACTGTCTCTTCTCCTAACACTAACTTAATTGCAATAATCCTATCTCCAGAGCGCTTTACATTAACTATATCTTCCTTGAAGTCCTTGCTTACCACTATGCCGACCCCATTCCTCAATCTATTAAGTCCCGTATACCATAACTTATACCCAGTCCTCTCAATCTCTTTAGCTTTCTGTCCCACCCCCCTTGTCTCTTACAAGCAAGCAATTGCAATTCGTCTCCTTTCCATTGTATCCACCACTTCCATAAGTTTCCTAGTTAGGCTCCTAATGTTCCAAGTACCTAATCTCAGCCTTCTATTTTTTACTAGCTTCCTTAACCCACACACTCGTCCAATAAAGTGTGAGGACCCTTTCCTATTTAGCACTGCACCCGGGCGCCAATGCAGCAGTCCTTGCTCACTTATCACTGTACTCGGACCATACAGCACTTATCACTTATCACTTATCATCTAGTGATATCAGGCATTTTAGGGAATACAACACAGTAATTCCAATGGTTCCTAGCTATGAAAATGAAAAAAGAAACGGCATATGAAACAAGTTACAGATCCAATAATGCACCCAAGATTTTATTATTACGATAAATGCAAGAGTTAAAAAAGAAAAAAAGGAAAACCTATATATGCCATACTATACAAATCATACTTAATTTACCCAAGTAGTATTTGGTTCAGGCACCAGTTGTTTATATATTTAGACCAGCACCCTAGTATGTCAAGTCAATGGTATTGAAAACCAATATGTTATGGGACGATAAAAAAGACACAAGTCAACTGACCAATTTCTATTTATCCATGAAAATAATATTTAAAATAGAAATAAAAGCTGAAGACAACAAGATCTAAATGGAAATTTTACCATGAAAGAGGGCTTGCAGTACGGTTTATCAGCAATAAGTTTGAGTAGACATTACCTTCTTTAAGATCAACTCTGTCAACTCCTTCCACATGAGCCACCCCCCTATTTCCAAGTTTCATACTTGTTAATAGCACTTGGTACCACATTTTTGAATTATCCACAATTACCGGCACAGTGTCAGCTATGAGGTCCAAATCATACAAAGAATCCATGGAACAAGAGTTTGCAGCCCATCTACCAAACAAAAAAATTTTCAGCACAGAGAAAATAACTAAACTATGAGTTTCTTTTGAAAAGATCCAATTTTGAAAAGAAAGATTAATTATTATATAACTACAAATCTACATCTCAAAACAGTTGCACCAGAAAAATGTTAGAGGCTTAGAGCTATTAAAGCAGAAGCACAGAGGAAAGGCACCTGTTTTGCGCACTGCCCTTGAGAAAATATCAACTGAAATTTCCTGGTTTGATTGGGATGTGCCGATTTATTTCTTCTTCCTTCTGATTTTGGGTCAAAATGACTCCCATCAGAAGACGTTTTACATAAAAGCAGCGTCACTGCTGGCTTTTACACTTCCTTACATTTTGTTTTTTTTTTTTTTTTTCTTTTCCATGGTTTATTAAAATTTCTCAGCAGATCTTTCTCAGAGACTAAAGGCCTTGTCTCATAAGGAATTAAATGTGTGCCAAACAGATGGACACTGTTCAACAAGAGTAATGCTACTTGGACAAACTTTTTGGACAGAATTTGGGACAAATCCTATGGTATGACTTAAATATCATAGGGGATATTCAAGCCATACTATAGGGTTTGTCCCAAATTCTATCCAAAAAGTTTGTCCAAGTAGACTTTTTGGTTCAACAATACCATTCTTTCAGCCACACATACTGAACATGGGATCAAGATTTCAGTGGGAAACCATTCCTGTGATGAACTCTATTGTGGATAAAATATACCTTGAAATTGTCCACTGGATCATCCTAACCGTCCCACATTGTCCATCATTAGGTATATACCAAGGGCAGGACTATCATAAGGTTGGCCAACTTGTGACAAAGGTACCATATGGACCACCTGGGTTTAGTTGATCCCATTTATCCAATTCGAAGCACCAACAAATAGCTAAAATCAACTAGTAGAAGCACCAGACGTGGTGTTGGTGCATTCCATGGGCCATAAGCCCATTACACAGTTAGTTAGATTATAAAAAGAGTGGGACAGCTTTAACTAGGGTGGCACATGGGTCGGGAATCAATCCATTTCTAAGCGCCAAATGGATGACTAAATCATCCAGTAGAAGCATCAGTCCATGGTGTTCATGCATCCGGGATGAGGAATCCATTATACTGACAGTTTGAATTATCAAAAAGTTGGACAACCTGTAACTAGCCTAGGATAGGACATGGGCCTATGCTCAATCATCTCACTTATCCAATACCAAGCGCCATTCAGAGAGCTACTAAAATCATCTGGTAGAACCACCAGACCATGGTGTTGGTGCATCCCATGGGTAATGAGGAACCCATTACATGAATGGCTTAGATTATCAAAAGGTTGGCCCACATGTAACTAGGGTGACAAATGGGGCCAGGCTCAGTACATTCTGCTTTGGAGCAGGATTTTGCTGATGTATAAAGGCCCATAAGCCACAGGAGTGTGATTTTCTGGCCCAATAACAAGCTAAGAGTGCACATAGGCTCATTTTATGCAGTACGGTCCAAGAAGAAGAAGGCCCCTCCAAATCTTTTCTATTAAGATGATTTCCTTAATTAGATTGATTTGATTCAGTTAGAGAATAATTGAATTGATTCAGTTACATTGATTTTAGCAATCAGGTAGTAATTGCATTTTCCTTATTAGGCCATTCCTCTATTATAAATAGAGAGGAACTTTTGATTGTAAGAACGCTATTGATAATAAAAAAAAAAAACATTCATTGTTCTCGTGAGTTTCTTGGGTGTTTCATCTAAGTGGCCTTAGGGTTTGAGTCTTGAGGGCTCGATCACACCGCTGGAGGTGTTAATCTTCATCGATCGTGGCTGGTCTGCACCATCATTTCTTCTCAAAGGTTGATTAGATAGACCGACCAATCCCACAGCATACTAAACACAAGGGGATCCAAACTTTAGCAAATTAATCGTGCCCAGTTCAAACTTTAAGATTAAGGTTGGTTGTGGACCCAGATATTAGGTCTAATACTTAATCAAGCTGGGCTTGGAGCCTTGGACAAGGTTAGAGCTACATCTACCGTCTACAATAAATAAATAAATAAATATATATATATATATATATTAATATCAAACAACTTTAACATAATACCTCCAAGAATTAGAGACATGAGGTGACCATTAAGAAAGCCATGCGATGAATGAATGAGGGGAAGTGCTAATAAAATTTCATGATTAACAGCAAATAAAGGAAAAAGGAACTAATGTGCCCCTAATTCCATTGCATGAAGTGAACTATCTGAAAATGACACGATCTTGTTTCTTTTTAAGGGCCTGTTTGCTTGCATTAAAATATATAGGAATAGAATACATAGAATTTATACCATTACTAGTTAAAAATAAAGGTCAAAGGTGAATTTCCATAAATGAACATTAAATAACCGTTCCTTTTTAGGGAAATAGACTCAAAAAAAGATGGGAAATGAACTACCAGCCATCACCCTAGTAGTTCATTTCCCATCTTCTTTTGATTCTATTTCACTAAAAGGGAAAGGTTATTTGATGCTCATTTTTAAAATTCACATTTGATCTTCATTTTCAACTCCTTATGGTATGAATTATATATATTCAATTTGTAGGTATTATAATGCAAATAAACAGGCCCTAAATGTTCAAAAGCAATAGAAATTTCCTTCAGTAAAAAACCCAAACATTAGATGTTTTGAAATAAACACACCTTTCCTCGGAACTAGCATTATCGGACTGATGAAGGATTCCCTTCTTATTGTGAATCGGATTTAAGCACATTCTAGAAGGCATCACAAATGTTCTGAAACAAAATTATATGTTAGAATCGATCATCATGTTTGCTGGAGCATGGAGACAAGACTTCACTTCTGCTGCATATACTGTCCATTGGCTGGAACAATCTCTTGCCTAAGAAATAAACTAAAAACTTATTAAAGTTCTATAAACCTACAATCTGTCCTTCAAGACCTTACATGATTTTCAAATAAACTGAAGTGAAAAGATATAGAGTAGAACTAAATTTTCTTTAGATTCAAGGCAAATCATACAACAAACTCCTTCTTTTTTTTTTTTTTTTTTTTGCTTTTTTTTTTTTTTTTTTTTTTTTTTTTTTTTTTTTTTTTGTACTTGTGAATGGTATATCATATAACACATTCTACCCAAACCAAAAAAAGGAAAAACAACCTCACAAGCCAAACTTGTAGAAGAAAGAGATAAATAAGTAAGAAAACACCACTGAAAAAACAATCAATTCTAACATCTCTCAAGAAATCTGATTTATTCTCTAATACTCTGGAAAAGATAAATAAGGCCTGTTTGGCACTGGAAAAAATCTGGATGGGAACTAAGTTTCTGATGGGCATTTTTATTGAGATAAAAGCCATAGAATTCAGATGAAAGACTGAAAATCTGAAAAAGCAGACAAAATTCCTCTGCCAGTTCATTTATATCTTAAATAATCTGACAACCAAGACACTTCATCAAAATGACAGATTAATATTCATCAACAAATCACGAGTCAAGCCAAAATTGGCTTAGTTCCTGCCACAATTAAACCTTAGTGCAAAACATGCTACAAAGCAAAGCAGAGTCAAATAATTCTAAAAAGAAATATCAAGACAGAAGTACATTAAAAAAAATAAATAAAAATTACTCTTTTCAAGTCCATTTAGTATAGGATTAAATAAAGTGAAATTTAGGCTACTTTGACAGCAATGACAGGTTTAGAATTTTCAAAGTATATTCTTTCCCAGCTTGCTTTTCTAGAAGGATGCTCAAGGAACCCAATAACTTGGCCCTAGATTCTATTACTTTGTTGTAAACGAAACCAATGATGAAAATAGCGGTAGCGCCGAGCGTAATGGCCTGCCGCCAAAACGCTACGTAGCGGTGCCCTTTGAAAAAATCATCAAAAAAATATGAAAAAATTCCAGGAAATCCAAAATATTGGAAAAAGATAGAAAAAGTCTTTTCTTCTTCTTCTTTTTTTTTTTTTTTTTTTTTTTTTTTGTGCAAAAGTAAATAAGATAAGGGGGTGTAGCGGTCCCCTCATTGTATGAGGTCTTGTATCGCTATATGATTATAAAATAACGATATTAGAGTGTAATTTGGCTATGGCCTTACTTCCTATTAGAGTAAAAATAATTTGGGTCTTATTTCCTATTAGAGTGAAATTTGGCTTAGGCCTATTTCCAATTAGTGTGAAATTTGATTGGGTTCTATTTTTCGTTAGTGTGAAGGTAGGCTATAGCCCTATTTCCAATTAGAGCAGAATTTCATAGGGAATTATTTTTAATTAGAGTGAAATTTAATTAAGGCCCTAATTGAGATTTCAATTAAATAAGATTTGACTAGGGCATGCATTTTTTATTTTACTACTTGGGCCTCATTGTGGGACCCATTAATGGTTAAGGGATGCACATTTTTTTTTTTTTTTTTTTGTGAAGAGATAGCAAGTTAATTAGGTGGGCCCACCACCACAGGGACCACACATTACTCTTGTAGTAAAAGGAAAGAGGAACAAAAGGCATTTGTTGCTGCCCTAATTTTTCGTCTTGACAAAAAGATCGATAGAAAAGAAGAGGGAAAGGAAATGAGGGAATAGGAGGAGAAGAAGAACAGGGGAAGGAGGAAGGTCAGTTGCTACCTGGTGCATTGCTTCTGCTACAGGTGCGATGCTACTGCTTGCTGCAGTGCTGGGGACTGGGGTGCTACTAGCTGTTGCTCCCTCCAGGTACGGTTACCATCTCCTCCTCCTCCTCCCCATTTTTTCCTCTTCTTCTTCCCCACCAGTCAAACAAATGAAGTGAGATCCAGGTAGTTTTTTTCCCTTTAAGTTTTGTAGCATGTAGCGGCCGATACATATATGCATTGATGTGTATCGGCCGACACGGGTAAATAGCGGCCGATATGGGCCACCACACTTGTAAGAGGCGATAAATACAAAAAAGCCCGATATATCGGCTACTACGCTACGTAGCGGCTAAATCCATGAACGAAACACAAAACTAAGGTATATCTAAAGGAGTTTTGTTGTGTTCCTCAATATATTGTGTGATGCATGTAGGGGTTGAAGTATGTTTGATGTACGTGGCATTCGTGCCAAGTGAGAGAATGTAAGAAATTGTGTGGCCCACTACCACGGGACCCACATCAGATTAAGCAATTGGTTAAGACAATAATCGATCTCCCAGTTAAGTCTTAATCTGTGATCCTAGGAAAGTTTGTATTAGGATCGGACTCGTGGTAAAGAGTCTTGGAGTGGCATCTAACTCGAGTGTGGCTTATCTCCCTGCTAGTCAAGTGATGAAAAATTCTAGGAGGGATAGACTTCCACAATAGTCGTGACTCCTCGGGATTGCTCTATTTAAGGGGGCTCCCCTTTGTTCGTCCATCTGGAGGACAAAGCATTCGTAGCAAGTTCACAGGATCTTCATCACACTAGAATGCACAACGATATTGAAATATCCGGATGTCAATCCGGATCTTACCACAAGTTCTTTGTGCACTGGCGGTGGAAGACCTTGGGAACCCACTACAGATACATGGATCGCTGAACAATCGGTAAAGGGTTCACATCTCCCTTAAATAAGCAATCCTTAGGAGTCACGCCTTCTGTAGAAGTCTTTTCCGTCTAAGAGTTCCACATCTCTTGACTAGCTGGGAACAATGCCACAAGAGAAGCCAATCTAAACTCTAATGCTCCTAGAGTTCAATCCCAATCAAGACTGCAAATTAAGACTTCCATTGAGAAATAACCTTGGCACCAAGCCAACTGCTTAATCTGACGTGTGCCCACATGGCAGCCGGCCACACAATCCTTACATTCTCCAACTTGACACGAATGCCACATACATCAAACATATTTCAATCCCATGCCCATCACATGCCTTGCGAATGACTCTGCAAGAAACGCCTTGGTGAGAGCATCAGCCATTAATTACTTAGAAGGCATATAGTAGATTTTTGTTTTTTTCTCAGCCTTCTCTTTGATAAAATGATATTGTATCTCTATTGCTTAGAGCTACTATTGAATTGAGGCTCATTCTCCATTGAGATGGCAAACGTACTATCTGTGTTCATTGGGATAGGCACATTGTCTCTTATTAACTCCAAACCATGTAAGAAGTATCTTAACTATACAGCCTCCTGAACAACCATACTATAAGCTATATATCAAGGTTTGTTTCTTACTACTCCAAGAAACCGCATTTCCACCAAGAGTATACAAATAAACTGTAGTGGCCTTTTGCTTGTCTAAATCACCAGCCCAATCGGCATCCAAATAGCTACACAATTCCAAGTGATCGCCCTGATAACACAGGCGAAGTTTCAATGTGCCCTTGATATACCGCAAAATCCTTTTAACCGCATGCCACTGAGATAATCCTGGATTACTTAGGAATTTGCTCACCAGACACACGAAGAATGAAAGATCCAGTCTAGTACAAAGCATCGCATACATGATGCTCCCCACAATCTGAGCAAAAGACTTGCCCCTCGTCATTTCCTTATCCTCATTGGTTGTGGGTCTTTGTTTTCTAGAAAAAAAATTTATTTCGCAAATGAGAGTATCGATTGGCCTAACATGGGTCACCATAGCAAACCGTTTTAACACAATTTCCAACTAGGACTTATGTGATAAAAGTCAACAACCGACTCACATGGGTGATCTTTACGCCCAGCACATAATTTGCCTCACACATATCTTTCATATCGAATCTTGACATCAACCACTGTTTGATATCATTGATAATATCCAAATCATCACCAACAACAAGAATGTCATTCACATAATGACAGTATAAACAATTACTCTCACTGTGTTTACTATAGAAACATATATCAACACTATTGGGGACAAATCCAATTTCACTTATGGCTTGGTGAAATTTCTTGTGTCTTGAGGACTGTTTAAGTCCATATAGTGCCTTTTGTAATCTCTACACCTGTCCTCGCGACCATGCACTATAAAATCCTCAAGTTGTTTCATGTAAATCTATTCCCCTAATTCGCCATTTAGGAAGGCAATTTTTACATCCACTTGGTGCAATTCCAGGTCACAATATGCCACGATTGCCATCAGGATCCTTACAGATTCAAATTTTACATACAGAGAAAGTCTCCTTGCAATCTATTCCATCCATTTTGGGTAAATCCTTTAGCTACCAACCATGTCATATATTTATCCAACGAACCATCTGCATTCAATTTCTTCCTGAGAACCCATTTACATCCAAAGGCATTTTGGACCTTAGAGTAGATCGACAAACTACCACATCTGGTTCTTATGAGTAGATTATATTTCCTCTCTCATAGCATCCAACCAATTCTTCCTGTCATGCCCATGGACTGCTTTAGAGCAGGACAGCGGATCAAAATCTTCCATGGTTTCCACTAAACTGCAATAATTATCCAGATATGCTAAACGTTTCCTCATCCGAATGGCTCTACCAGATGGCGTCATGTGGGCCCTGGCCAGGACTTTCACTTTCAACGTTATCCTCGTCGAAACTCCCACTTTCCTGAACACCCTTATCCTTAGAGATCTCATAGAATTCCAATTGTAGTAGTTTATCTCCAGGATTATCCATTGGATTCTCAAGGAAAAGCACATACCGAATTCTATGATTATCCCGGTTATTCGTGATCAAATACACAATAACATGATCCCATTAGCATTTTTCTTTGGATAGATAACAATGCAGTTTCATTTATAAGGAAAATGGATAGTAATGCAATAAGGTATGTGAGAAAAATATAAGATGCAAAGAGACCTACCACTCATAGAATTCTAAAGGTCCATCAAGTGTCACCAGTCACCGGCCCACAACAAAAATCCAAAAACACCCACTTCATTAACCTCTTGGAATGTGAGAGAGAAATAATCATGTTGGATGATGATGAATAATCCTAAGATGATTAAGTCTCTACGGATCATTGAAGGCTTATCCCAACCGTTTCAGGTTTACTTCGTGGGTTCTGCTTTTCCGGCCAATCCTATTTAAACTCACAAAGACAGTTGCATAGAAATTGAACAAAGCAGTATCAACTATAAGCACATTTTAAATATCTCAATCTCTACACAAAAGGCGTTCGAGGGTATGCATTCATTACCAACTTATTTTTGCTATTTGTCCCAGCCCCAGGAACCTTTCCACAAATGAAGATCAATGCATTCATTGTCTTGTGTATTCAGAAAAGCTCTTCATTTTTGTGGTTACCAAAATCCCCCGAGCCTTATCATCCGAGGATCTGAAAACATTTTAATCTCCGGTCGTGCACTAATGCAGTCTGCACTGATTGCAAAGGCCTGCATCTTAGTGCAAATATCACTTCTTTTATGAAGATTAATACGATCATAAACTGCAGTAAAGCACAATCAAGAGTAGTCAATGTAAGTATAGATTTCAGTTGAAATCAAAGTTCCACAATGTACATGGTTTTCTACCTTCAAAAAAAAAAAAAAAAAAAAATCCCTTTCAGAGCAGCAGGAATTCAACCTAAAGAACCATTAGCTTGTGAGAAAGGGTGTATAACTTCTATGACAAATCTGAGCAAAATAAACTTCATCAACCACATTCCAATTTTTTCCTATATTGTCAACAGGACAATCTTCACCCTTGTGGCAAAATTCTTTAGATGAGACTTGATCCAACCTAACCTGTATGCTTGGTATTGCCTCTTTAAATGAGACTTGATCCAACTTAGCCAATATGCTTGCCATTGGCAAGTCTACTCTATTTTGATTAGGACAGTTGAAACCTTAAACCAAAATTTGATAACTTGGTTGAGACTTGTGGTTATCATGTATAGCACATACCACCATGATTAGAATAAATATGAGTATATGACTGTGTTGATTGTTTACAAAATATTTTTTTTAATGGATTGTTTAACATTGTTTTCCCCATGTAGAAGCAGGTCACATGTAATTAAAAATGGGGAAGTCATGTGGTAAGTAGTTAAGCACATTGTTATCAGGTTTCTTGCTCAATTTAATTGTGATTGGCTATGTGCTCGGATAATTCAAAATTGACCATGTATCATGTTGTATTGTATTCGATACTTCAGTTTTTATGTGTAAAATCTGTCTTCCTACCATATCCATGGCACGTCCCTGTCATATCCATGCCGTATGTTGCATCATAGGTGCTTGGTTCACAGCTTGCAATAGGTAGGTGCACTAAAGAATACAGTTTGGTCAACTAGTTTTGTTCAAGACTTCCTAGGCAGCCTGCAGGAATAGGTATCATCAGCAGCAGCAGCAACAACAACAACATACTAATAATAATAATAATAATAATAATAATAATAAATCTCATAAGTTAGACTTAATGAAACCAATATATCATATGATATACTAAATTTTGTGCAGACTGCGGAACTGTATAGACACAATATGCAATCAGTTGTTCAAGACAATATGAGTACCTAGTAAAGAGTGCCAATGAAGGACTCTACTTAATATAGACTGCTTGGAAGTGCGTTGCATCAAACAGCTGATCCCCACTTTGATAGTGTGGAACAAGGTGAATGGATGATGACCCCATTAATCACATTGACCCACAGCTAAGATCATCTACCAGGATAATTGGCAGGTGCCACATGCCATCCTTTGTGGCCCCTTCTATCCAAGGCTTTTCATGCTGAAAAGTGGGGCCACTACCAGCATGTTGCATCAAACACAATATATATTCTCCATTGGTATGGATACGGTATTATACCAAGTGATCTTCCCAGATAAAGTACAAGAAAGTAGGTATCTGAGATTCTAATTCAATGAATTCAGTTAAGAGTGCAAGTCCAGAAACAATCTATGGATATCGAGTTGCTCTGGTGAAATCAATAGGGTAAAGGGTCAGATAACGTAACTATGGTTATGCTAGTCCAGAAACAATCTATGGATAATGAGTTGCTCTAGTTAGATCAATAGGGTAAAAGGTCAGATCATGTAACTATGGTCATCTAGTCCAGAAACAATCTATCGGTAACAAGTTGCTCTAATGAATCAGTAAACGGTATCTTCACTTTCATGGAAACCATTCTCAAACACCAGGAAATTGAGCAAGAACACCCCGAGGACAGAAAATAGTAGATCCCAATGCTGAATGTACCTCTATAATTTTGGCATTTCTTGCCACTTTTGTAACATCAAATTGCATCTGCATGGCATATGCTTCTTTCTTTTCCCATTTTTTAATAAAATCGATATTGCTCATCAAAGGAAAAATAATAAGAAATTGAGAAAAACTCTTACAAAGCAAAACAAGAAAACCTAAAAACAAACAAAAAAAAACAAAAGAAAATCAAGAAGCACTTCCTTGTCCAAGTTGTCCAAGTTGTTCAAATAGCAAGGATCTTCCAACGAAGAACCCAAAACTTAAATTAGTTCAAAAAAAATGAAAACACAGAAATCCCAAAACAGGAAAAGATTTGATCTACCAACAAGTTACCAAAAATAAGAAACAGCAAACATCTTCCTCAAGGAACCCCAAAACTAAAATTAAATAAATAAAAAAATTCCTAAAAACCCGGATATCCTAACATGCCTGAATCTGATCTACCAAAAGAAAAAGAAAAAGAAAATAACACTGCCATACAGCAAACATCTTCCACCTAAGAACCCCAACACTAAATTAATTTTTTTAAACAAAACCTATTTGCTTTCCATTTTGGTAAACCTGTATTCATTCCCCCAACCCAACTGGTTCCATGTTCTAGTGTTGGAAGGAGAAGAGAAGCAAAAAAATATCAGTTTTAAAAGAAAATTCAATAACCAGAAGCCAAACAGGACCCACAAAAATGCTAAAAGGAAGAGCAGAAAAAACCCATCTGCCTCTGCCCATTTCAAGTGCACGCAATCCAATCCACATTACGAGTAATCCGCCATTTATTATGTTGGCATGATCTGGGTCAAAGGGAATTCTACATTTCTTTCGTTCTTCCCATCACCCCAATTATAGAAAACTAGATTCCCAGGTAATCATCATAGTTGCAGACAACCAAAACACAGTATCTAAAAAGAAAGAAAGACAAGTACCTCTGAAGAAAGAGGGCTTCTTCGAGAGCTCATCGGAGGCTGGATTCCTGATGACCCAATCCCTCACAGGAATCGCAGTGCTTTCCGGGGCAATCGATTCTGTCGCCCCAATACAAATGCTTATCGAGAGAGTGCCTCTGGTTCCGATCTCTCAACAGATTCTTCAGGGCCTTTGGAGAGGAAAATGAGAATTCGAGGAGGGAGGATGAAGAAGAGTAGAAGATGAAAAGTGACGTGATTGCAGCAGCAGAGACAGAAATTAGGAGGATTGGAGATCTGGGTTTGTTTCTGTTGTTCAGATTTCCTAAAATCGCCTTTGTATTCTTCGAAAAGGAAGAAGAACACAGCAAGGCAAAGGCTATATATGTCATTTATCTCATTATCAAACAGTCATGCGAAGTTTTGTGTGTTCCCAGCTCGGCTCGAGAGTCGTTGGCATAATAACAGGACCTCGTCGGATCCTTCAAAATGGGTAGCCCTCTCTTTTCTTATTGATATATATAGTCGATAACGATGTAATCACAGTGATGATTCTCAAACGATCAAATAAAACCTTATCGATCCCTCTTTTTCTCTAATTCCTTCTTCACCACTGTTTGTGTCCGTTACTATGGATGTGGTTGTTCCATTCCACCACATAAGTTAAAGTTGTAAAATGAATGACAATAATCGTTCTTCATTTGGAACCCATTTCACAATGAGGTCCAAAGAATTCAGTACCTTACAAAAAAAACAACCCATAATAGTGAAATTGCATGGTTTAACTTGGTTTTGTTGACCAACACTTACATAATTCAGTACCACCAACATATTTGGTTTTGATGTGCTCAGCTCATATATAAGCCCAAAAATAGTGTCTAGAGCAAGTAATCAAATCATATTAATTTTATAACTTGAGTAAATGTTTATTTTTGTTTAAATGTGTCTAAAAAGTGGAAAAGGAACACACACAGTGGGTATTCACTTCAATTACTTCTCAAGATTCTTTTATGATATGCATTAAACTTTTTTTTACGTAGAAAGCGTGTACTAAATTATCTTGCTTCTTTGTTAAATTTTCTCAAATTATTACTAGCACTTGTAAACTATTTTTACCGGCATTTATAACCCTCTTTTTTCCTTCACTTACTCTACAAACCCATGTTCATTCTAGACTTACCCTTTAAATAAAATTGTCCAGTGCATCAAAAGATTAGTCCAACTACTTTTATCAATTCTCTTCGTTTCTACTTTGTTTCTTCTATTCCTCTTTTATCCCTCTTTCCTCACTTGCATTTTTCATAAAATTTGGTACCGGGCTTACTTTCTTGTATATTACTTTGAAAGTATCACAACTCATATTACTTAGTTTTCCTAGATCTCTCGCATGTGTTCACCAACAGGATGTTAGATTGTGAAGTATTAACCATATTCCACTTTGGAGGAGATTTAATTTGTGATAATGAAAGTTCAATTTATAATCGAGCAAATATGGTCTTTCTGAGTAGGTCCATAACATATTCCCAATTGGTTAAAAAAGTTAGCCATTTCACAAATTTGGATATGCATGGACATAACCCAATTATATAATACATTCATCAAAACGGGAAAGTATGCACTTTAGTTCACATTAAAAATGATGAAGATGTGAGATCATGTTCAAAGCACTTGAAGGGATGTTAGTGTAGTGTATTTGTACATCCAGATGAGCGCGGACAATGAAGTAGATCACGTGGGAAAATTCAAATGTATGCTATTTGTGGACTTAATATTTTCAACACCAAGTCTATATACCGACCAGTAAGGTTTAATTTTATCTTTTTGAAGAGTTCGAAATAGTAAAGATATTCAATCAAGCAGCACCTCCAGATCTTGGAAGAAGGCAAGAACTTATTAGATACATTACTATATTACTATATTAGTATTGATGCTTACCAATTATACTCCTAAGCCTCCACTTCCCCCTTAACTTGTAGGGATGCTAATGGAAAGGTTTTAAACCACAATCAATCACGTAACACCAATATTCCTATCAATGAGGGCACAATTTCGTCTTCCACAATATTATCCCTCAAGTATTCAGTTATATTCATATGCAGTTATATTCATATCCTTTAATTGATATTTATACTTTTAGTGTCCGTAAGTTGACTTTCCTCTTCTCATTGTAATCTTGAGATTTCAATTTTTTGAATGGGAAATGCTATCCCTATAAAGCATTTCTTTCCTCTTATCTTATAGCAAGCTATGTCAGTTCATTGTTGTGCTGGTGGTTCCCTTTGCCCATATGTTCTATTCATTGGCAAGTAGGAGACTCTTGTGCAGAGGAATGCAACTATCCCTCCTCGAATGTCACTTAAGTTCCACGTTCAGTTCATTATTTTTCATGTTATGTATTGTAGTTTCATGTGCAACCCGTTGTGTCTGTCCTCCTTGCTACATTTGCTGGTTTCGGAGTCACAGGTTGGTGAAGCCTGATCTAAATATTATTTTATTTATAAGGGTTAATTTATAATTTGTAGGTTTAATCTCGACCATCTGTAATAAGGTCAGATCCGATGATTGCAGGTGTCTGGACATTTAGGGCTTTATATATTTATATTGGGTGGTGAGAGCATTGTATTAAACAGGGGGAATTGTCTGATCAGAGATTGAGATAAACCAAGAGAGATAGTGATGGATTACACTCTTGTGTATCACAAGAAGAGGGTCGTTCTTCTTGTGGGTGTTCTTCAAGAATAGTGAACCGGCTTGAATCTCTCATGGACATAGACAATTTTACCGAACCACGTAAATCTATGTGTCATGGATTGATTATATATGCTTGATTGATTGTATCTCATAGATCGTGTGTGTGTTCGATCCCTAACAACTGGTATCAAAGCCAGAGCCAAGGATTTCCCTAAGGCTTGGTGGTGTGTGCGATCAAAGGGGGAGGTCGGATCAGATCGATCTTGAAGAAGGGCTCGATCTTGGTTTGAGTCCAAGCAGATCAGAGTCAGAGAATAGGCATCATCAGGAAACAAAGGGTTCTTGGAGTTGATCCACATTGTACGAAAAGAGAAAACGAAGGTTTTTCATTTTTGGGCTGCTGTTAGTACAAACCAGAGAGCAAGTGCCTTTTTTGTCTTTTATGGTGATGGTTTTTAAAGAAGACAAAATTTGATTTCTCGTTTCATCTTGGCTTGAAAAGTAGAGATAATTAAAAAAAAAAAAAAAAAAAGGAAAAAAGAAAGTGTTGCTTGGCTTTGGTTCCAGATAACAGAGAGAAACTAGATTCTAAATCTAAAAAATGCACCTTCATTGGATATGACTCCGATGAGTTTGGCTGCCACTTCTAGGATAAATAAAAAAAATCATTAAAAGTATAAATGATATATTAAATTAAAAAGTGATGCATAAAAATAAGGACAATGTGTAAGAGGACAATACTGAATATTTAAAAGTGGATGACACTTCTGAAAATATTAATGTACCTGAAGTATATGAAAATAAAAGTCCGCAGGTGGACCCTCAAACACCTACCCGATAAGGTCATCTAGGACTCCTAAGCCTATACAACATTATTCACCTTCATTATATTACTTTTTTTAATTAATGGTGGTGAGTCAGAATGTTATGAAAAAACATTATAGGTTGAAACTTGGGCTACGTGAGGACCAATCATGGAAGATGAGATGCAATTTTAATTGTCAAACTAGACGTGGGACTTAGTTCATTTGCCTGAGGGAATGATCGCGGCTCCAAGTGCAGAGCTTCGATTGCAGTAATAACTAGTAAGACTAGGTCGATCCACATGGAGCTTTAGAAATAAGGCTTTCCAACTTTGTCACCTGCCCTAAATAAAATCTAAATTTAGCCTAAAATCTTGAAAAATACATTCATCATTTCTATTTTAAATTAAAATTAAATACATTTCAAAAATAAAAATTCATAAATCTAAAAACATAATCTAAAATGAATCACAAGTTGCTACAAAAGAACACACAAATTAGAACATCAAATTAGAAACAATTCAAAAATAAAACTAAGAAGATAAATTAGAAATAAAATAAACCTAAGTTAGAAACTAAATTAATCAAAGCATGTTCAACAAAGATTAGTAAAAAAATCAAATCAATCAAAAAGGAAACAACCTACTTTTTCACCAAGTTAATCAACTCCCTAGAGTTAAGGACTTTCCAATTAAATAAAGATTTTCAAATCATAACAAATTTAGAAAGCATTTAGTCAATCATACCCCATGTTAGAATTTCCAAACCTTAAGAAACTTCCTAAGTTAAAAATATTTAATTAACAAAAATTAAAAAAAATCTTTTATTTTTGGAAATTATCTAAACCACAAAATTAGAAACTAATCCTAAAGTTAGTAATGCAATGTGATGCATGCTATGAGATGTTAAAATTTTCTAAGTCTGGAAAACTAGTATGTAGGGCTGTTTTTTTTGCATGGTTTTTCCTAATCTAATGCAACCTAAAACTAATTTTAATGGCTGCGTTTTGAACTACCATGATGCATGAATCTAATGCACTTTCCAGCAATTAATAGATCTAAACAAAATTGTGTGACATAGAATTGTAAAAGGCGCAGGCGCAGGAATTAAAAGTGAGATGCTGAAAATAAGGGTGATGTGCATAAATCAAAGATGGTAAATAAAACTGAAATATAAAAATGGTAAGTTGCTTCTTTTAATTTTTCTCAATTGAGGGTCCAAGAAAATTAGAGGTGCATACCTAGGGTCCTATTCTTCAACTTGGGTTGTCAATCCAAGTTGAGAATGATAAATCCTCACTTTTAATAAATAAATTTCAGACTTGGATTTTTGAACTTTTCTTGATCAACACTCTTCAACTTCACATTGTATTGCTTCCAAAAATACCATGTATCCGTAGAAAACAAGGTATATTGTGAGGATGCTAAAGTGAGTTGTTAGTAATTATTCCAAGCCAATTAAAAATATTTAACCAAAAGTAACAACTAACCCATTGCAAAACTAATATCAAGATTCACAAGAAATCAATACAAGAATTAAAAAGAAACAATTTTATTAATATAGTATGCAATTGAGTACATAAGATTGAGAATTAAAAATAAAAATACATACTAGGATGATTGAGAATCCCTCTTTCTAGTTGAGAAAACAAGGGTGGTGGTATGGCCTTTAGAAAGAACCCAATCGATTAAGATGGAAGGGCAAGAAAAGGAGAGATGGTATGAAATTCTCTAGAGTGAGAGGTGAGCAATTCTCAAGCATCAGAGGAGATGGATGCTTATGCTTTCAATTTATAGATTTTTGCTCTTTGTCTTTCCTTCTTTGCTCCAAGTTTGTAGCGTACAATTTTCTTTGTATGGCAAGTCCCTTCCTTGGCCAACAAGTCTTCAAAGAAATAGCAAGGTGAGTGAGAGATTTTCTGTGCTTTCCATGTGCAAAATTGCAATCCCGAGTAGAAATTATAGCACCAACTTCCAGAGGCCATATCTTCCTCGTTTTAGCTCCGATTGACACAATCTTTGGTTCTAAAGATATCTACTCGAAAAGAGCTTTCCAACAGTGTATAGATTGCACCAATCTGATGGTTGGATTAAGAGTTATGGCCATTTTAATCTTGCTGTCTTTGAAAAATCCGAAAATAAATATGCACATATGGAATGTTAATTGTGCAATGGGGTGTGTGGGACCCATGTGGACGTCCAAAGAGATCTTGGGATCTTTCTTTCCTTGTTTCTTTACTCCCCTTCCATCTTTGGGTTGCTTCCAAGCTTCTTAGATTGACTAGTGAACTCTTTTAACACACTTTCCTTTCTTGAATTTCTTTCTTGATTTTTGAGTTTGCAAACTTAGTAAGAATTAAATCTTACCAAGTCTGAAGTTTCTTTTCTTGATCTTGAAATCACAAATTTAACTTTCCATTGTTGACTTTCCAAACTCTTCAAAAATACCAAGATATGTGAGTCCACTATGAAAGATGCCATACCCTTGATTTCTCTCAAATTTCACCAATGTGGGTCACATTCTTGATTTCTCCTATACAAATTAAAATAAATGGATTCAAGAATAATTCTATGTGAGGAATTTAAATGGACGATGCATGAGACCCTACTTGATGAACCAAAAATAACTGACTTTCCAAAAATAAATCTCCAAAAATGGCAGGTTTCATGAATTTATGCAAAAGTTGTGATTTTTGAGTAAATTATGTATGAATGCACTATAATGGACCATAAATGCATAAAAACATGATTTGACACTAAATAAAGCTCTTTAATATCAATAAGCCCTTAAAATAGTCTAAAATATGTATGAAAATGTGTGCTTTTCAAGACTCATCAGGGAAAGAACTCATATTGTATAAAAAGTGGGTGTACATGTTGGAGGATGAACATGACTAATCGTGGCCTAGGTGTAGGGTTGTTACGATGTAGTAATAACCGGTGAAACCGAGTCGATCTACAAGGAGCCAATGATCACAATGTACCTATCATATTGGAAAACTAGTGCTAACTTATCAAAAATCTATAAAAATCACAAATCCTACTTTAATTAAAAATTAATTACAGATCTGAATAAAATTAATTACAACCCGAATTAAAGAAAAATCCTAAATTGAAAACCTAGTCTAATAAAACTATACTAAAAACTGCATCCACTATAAAAATAAACAAAAAAACCAATTGAAGATGTTAAAATTCAGAAATAATTAAATTGAAATTTAAAATTGAATGAGAGCCTTGCAATCTAAAGCTCAGGGTTCAATTGTTTTCTAAATACTGAAAATATGGGCAATTTCATTAAAGACCCAAAATCCGAAAATTCAAATTTATTAATATTTGAGAAATTTCAGAAAGACTCTAATCTCCTTCGAATATTTTCACTATTTAGCGGCCTTTAAGCATGCAATATATCATTCGAAAATAAGGCATAAAAAAGACATAAATAAAGAAAATAGATTAATAAACTAAAAATCAGATTTTGAGTTAAAATTGCTCATCCATTAAATTAATTAATAACAATAAATCAACTTATGTTTGTGAATTTCTGCAAGTATACAGTTGTCTCAAATAATATAGACTATGAAAGTCCAAATATCGTTCCCACGAGGATCGTTACAAGAAAAATAACAATTATCAATGAAAAGGAGTATCAACTCAAATATAGCTAACAAATGCAAATGGAGATAACAAAAACAATGAAAAAAAGAAACAAGATAATAACAAGGGAAATAAAAAATGCAAACAAAAAGAAAACAAGAAACTAGATTACAAAGAGATGTTAGCAGAAATAGAAGAACTCAAGTGAGAACAAGGTTAGTAAAGTTAGTAACAAAGTTAATGACAAAAGAAAAATAACAAGGTTAATAAAAAGAACAAATGAGCAATGTTAGATAGATCAATGAGTGTGTGAAAACAACAAGTGAAAGATTAAGATAAAAAGAAAATTAAAACATCCACGGAAATGAGCTAATAACAAGTGAGTAAGATAGGGAATGAATGGATGGAGATGAAAATAAGTGTGCTAAAATAGTGTAAAATCAAAGGGGAAATAAAAAAAATACGTAGAAGGTAAGAACAAATAAGCTAATGGATATAATGGTGTGGATAGAGAAATGGAGTGTGAGAATTAAAACAAGTGAATAAGTTTGTGAGAATGTGAATAGAATCAAACTAAAGTAAGTAGAATAAACAACAATCAATATTAATGGATAGATTGAACTATCTAGAATCCACTAAGTGACACTAATCAAACACTAATGCTCTTTTCTATTCCCAAACAAAAACTCAAATCTAATGACAAATTAATGCTAAGATTTGGAAAATATAACTTTAAAGCTCTAAGATAGAAATTAACAATCTAATATCTAAGACTTTCTTCCCTTCATAAAAGAAAAGATTTCTAATGACTATCTATCAAAAGTAAGTATAAACCATCAAAAGATATTAACTCCTAAGCATGATTTATCAAACCTAAGCATAGATAGTAAAAAGAATGCTAAGATAGAAAATAAGCATGGAAGGTAGTACATTGTAATGAAGAAAAATCTATTCTAGCATGTTAAGCACATAAACAAAGGGAATTAAAAGCATAAGCAAAAGGAATAGTATTAACGTAACTTCATCTAGAATATCCATTCAAAGGGATTAGCCACCCATTGAAGAAGACAAAGCTTTCATTACAAATCTTCAATTTTTATAAAACTTTCCTCACTTTCTCTTGACAATTGCTCTCAATTACATAAATAGCTTAAGTAAAGAGGATGGGGCTCTCCTTGCTTGTATTCATAATGCCTAGAGCTCCCTTCCTTATATAGAAACATTTGCCTTGCTCTCTTTTGGTTTCTTTCCATTGTGGGACTTCATAAGAGTGGAAATATGAACATATGAATGTGATTCCCATGTTAGAAAACAGTTCCCAGATTGATGTGCAATTTTGACCCCCAAAACGTTGGAATTGGAAAAAATGTTGTGAAATATGATTTCTAGATCTTACAACAAAAGCTTTTCAATACTTCTGAGATCACCTCAATCGAACACCCAAGAAAAAGATCGATATGGTCAAAATAGTAACTCAGGTCTTTCATTTTTCTTCTTATTATTGGCCTAACTTTGTTATTTCTTTATCCAATTGTCTTCCAAACTTATCCTTACTCTCTTTAACTCTTGAATCTCAACTTTAATTTTCAAATTAATCTTCAATTAACACCTACAAAGAGAAATTAACATAATTGAGAGTATTTTCGAACATATTTTGTATGGAAGCCGTTGGAACTCATATAAATGCATACAAATGGTCATTTATAATGGAAAGATATGAGCAAAGCATGATGGGGAGGAAATTTATAATTTTATGCTAAAAATAGTGTTTTGAGTTCTTTTATCTTTGAAAACTCATAAAATAATGCTATGAAAGTGTATCTTTTGTGAACTCATCACACCCCGAAACCTACATTTTGCTAGTCCCGAGCAAAATAAAAGAAAACTAACTATATTCAGAAAACGATAAAAATCCTAACTCACTTTCGCAGGAATCGCTGCTGCACTTAGCTCGTGCAACAAGCCATTTAAACCCCAAAGTTTTCCCTAGTGGACGAGTTTTGTCTCGTGAGGGTTTTCAGCGAATAAATCCCACAAAATTCTTTTTATTTATATCATCGGGTTTTTAGCAAGCTAATAAAAATGAGAACAAGTTTAGAACACACTATCCAATTGCTAAAAATCTTTCAATGATGCTCAAGTCCCGGAGTGTATTTGAGTGAGTTTAGCCAACACTTTTGCGGTTTTGGGTTCTGAGAAAACACAACTTTGATCACCTTCTAAATTCATTCGTTTTGACTTCAACCTCACAGTCATACTCTTGGAAATAAATTGCATAGATTTTCTAACTTATCACTCTATATGTGAGTATTGGTAAGGCAAAATGACTCACATATCTTTTGAGAACGAAGAATTTTCGAAGAATCTATCTCATGGAAAGAACAACCATTTAACTGAGGGTGAAAATGTCCACTCAGCTTCTTACTTGTTTAACATCCTAACTCTTTCCTGAAATCCAATAGGTCTTTTATTGGTTGTAATGGGGTTAGGGGGAAACGGTTTGGTAAAAAAACATGAAAAATGAGGTTTTAGGGTTTCTGAGAAGGTAAGGTCTAGAGTTTTCTTTGAAGGATTTTGCTTTGATTTGCCTTCACTTTTTCCTTTTTCCTTTTTTTTTTTCTACTTTGCTTCTTTTTTTTTTTTTGTTCTTTTCTTTTCTTTTTTCGTTCTTTTTCTTTTCTTCTTTTTTCGAGAAGACATTTCCTTGGATAAATTTTGTGAAGTATCAACAATGCACATTTCCTTCTATCTTCATCTTTTCCTTTCAATTTTAAAAAATAATGGGTTGAAAGCTTTTTATTTGGGTGGAGAGGCTTTGGAAATTTTTAAGGAAAAAAGTATTAAGGATAATAGTTCAAAAAGGGTTATTATGGAAATTTTTTTATGGGTATGTTTTTAATGGTCATGGAGTTTTAACTTTAGATTCCCTATTATCACTTTACTAGGTCTAGAAAGGTGCTCACAAGCTACAAGTCAAGGTTAGTTCGCAATTTTGATGACACCCTCAATGGTTGGAAATAAATACGCACTAATGAGATAAAAGAAATGTACCGAAAACTACGAGTTTGAGTAGCTCTTCATTCTACTTAGAATTAGCGCAAAAGAGTCCTTACCCTGGAGGAATAGAAAAGCTCTACACTCAATTGGTTTAGTCTCCACTAGTGATTTGTCAGGGTCACTCAGATGTGCCCACTCTTCACTTGGACTACACTCATGTGGCTAAATGTGCAATAATTTTTCCAAGACTTTTATCTCGTGACACTCCTTTTAGGATTTGGATAGTATGGTAAACTAAGATTTCGAAACTTATTAACAAGCTAAAATCCCACGGTAAATTTTTTTGTTTTTTTATTTTATTTTTTGAAAAATTAATTTTTTTTTAAATATTTACAGGAAAATACATATGTGTAATGCAGTTTCACACCCCCAAACTTAAATCAAATATTGTCCTCAATGAAATGCAATGCGTCAATGATATGCAATGCGAAATGATAAATGGACAAGGAAAAAAAATTGTTACCATGGGTTGATGCAAAAAATGAATATTGGATTGCCTACCAACCAGTGCTAAGTTTCACTTTGTCGGCCCGATGTGACCCTGAAAATTACTGATGCAACATACACAGGGTCCTGAACAAGGGTCTCTCCAACATCCTTGTCCTTAAGCTCCAAAAAAGGTTTCAAACTTTGACCATTGACTTTAAAAACATCCTCATTCTTGGGGTTCTCAATCTCAACTACCCCATGAAAATAAACAGTGCGCACAATGAAGGGTCCAGTCCAGCGGGATCTCAGTTTTCATGGAAAGAAATGCAGGCGAGAATTATACAAAAGAACTTTTATGCCATGTTCAAAGGATTTCCTCAAAATAAATTGATCGTGGTTTTTCTTCATCTGATCCTTATAAATCTTGGCAAATTGATCGTGGTTTTTCTTCATCTGATCCTTATAAATCTTGGCATTCTTATAAGCGTCATTTCTAAGTTCCTCCAACTCATTGAGATGCAACTTGCGTAGGTTACCGGGTTTTGCAAAATCAAAATTGAACATTTTGATGGCCCAATAAGCACAATGCTCCAATTCTACTGTCAGATGACATGCTTTCCCAAAGACCAATCGATATGGAGACATTCCGATCGGGGACTTATAGGCAGTCCGATAAGCCCATAAAGCGTCTGTCAATCTTAAAGACCAATCTTTCTGGGTAAGACTGGTTATCTTTTCCAAAATTTGCTTTATTTGCCTATTTGACACTTCCACCTATCCGCTAGTCTGTGGGTGATATGGAGTAGCAATCTTATGAGTGATAGAATATTTTTTTCAATAGATTCTCAAAGGTGTTATTACAAAAATGACTCCTACCATCACTGATAATCGCCCTGGGGGTACCAAATCTAGAAAAGATATTTTCTTTAATAAATTCGATAACCACGTGACAATCATTCGTTCTGGTTGGAATCACCTCTATCCATTTGAAGACATAATCTACAACAAGCAAAATGTATAAGTTACCGAAAGAACTTGGAAATGGACGCATGAAGTCTATGCCCAAACATCAAGATTTTCACAATAAGCATCGGATTTAAAGACATTATGTTCCTCTGCGTAATTCTGCCTAATTTCTGGCAACACTCACAATGCAAACAAAAGGTGTGACAATCCTTGAAAAGGGTGGGCCAGTAAGATCCGCACTACAACACATTTGCTGCGGTCTTCCTAGAACTAAAATGCCCATCACAGGCGTGGTCATGGCAGAAGGATATCACACTTAAATAGTCCTCTTCCAAAATGCATCTCCTAATGATCTGGTTTGGACAGTACTTGAACAGGTATGGGTCATCAAATAAGAAATGCTTAACCTCAGACAAAAACTTAGACCTATCCTGTTTGGACCAGTGATCGGGCATTTGTCCAGTGACCATGTAGTTAATGATATCTGCAAAACAAGGGAAATGGGAGACACTCAACAACTATGCATTCGGGAAACTCTCACTTAATGGGACGCTCTTATGCTCGAGGTTAGTAGAATAGTAGGTAATTGGGAGAGATGGCCAGTTACAACATTTTCAGAACCTTTTTTGTCCCGAATCTCAAGGTCAAACTCTTGTAACAAAAGAATCCACCTAATCAGACGGGTTTTTGCATCTTTTTTCATCAACATATACCTAAGGGCCGAATGATAAGTGTAAACTATGACCTTAGACCCAATCGGTAGGGTCTAAACTTCTCCAGGGCAAAGACGATAGCTAACAGCTCTTTCTTTGTAGTTGTGTAATTCAGCTGAGTGTTATTCAAGGTCCTACTGGTATAATATATGACATGGGACGATTTGTCTACTCTATGTCCTAACACAGCCCCAAGAGCATGGTCGGAAGTGTCACACATGAGTTCGAAGGGAATTGTCCAATCAGGTAGCTTTATTATCGGGGTAGAGGTCAACTCCTTTTTTCAATTATTCAAATGCTTGTAGGCAGGGTTCATTAAAGACAAAAGGCATATCCTTAGATAGCAGATTGCACAAGGGTGCAGTTATCTTGCTAAAATTCTTAATGAACCATCTATAAAAAAACCTGCATGGCCAAAGGAAGATCTGATATTCTTCACTGTTTTTGGCGGTGGGAGGTTAGAAATGAGATCATGGCCTTGTCGACCTCGATGCCATTCTTAGAAATAACATGGCCCAGAAGAATTCCTCTTTTCACTATGAAATGACACTTCTCTTAATTCAAAACAAGATTCTTCTCTTGACATCTCACTAAAACAAGGTTTAGGTGATGCAAACATTCTTGGAAACTACTCCCATGGACGGAAAAATTGTCCATAAACACCTCTAAGAATCGCTCGACCATGTCTGAAAATATGCTCATCATACAGCTTTGAAATGTCGTAAGTGCATTGCACAGCCCAAAAGGCATGCACCGATTGGCGAATGTACCGAAAGGACCTGTAAAAGTTGTCTTGTCCTGATCCTCTGGTGCTATGAGTATCTGATTATAGCTGAAGTATCCGTCAAGGAAACAATAAAAGGCATGATCGGCTAGTCTCTCAAACATTTGGTCCATAAATGGGAGGGAAAATGGTCCTTACGGGTGGCCAAGTTCAACTTTCTATAGTCAATGCACACTCTCCAGCCCGTCTAGGTCCTTGTGGGCACTAACTTGTTCCCCTCATTCTTCACAACAATTATCCTGGACTTTTTTGGCACAACATGGACTGGGCTCACCCATGACCTGTCTGAAATAGGGTAAATGATACTTGAATCCAACACTTTCAGAACTTCCACTCTTACGACATCCTTCATTAATGGATTAAAATGCCTCGGTGGTTCTCTGGAAGTTTTTGCATTTACTTCAAAATGGATCAGATGTTGAACCACAGATGGGCTTATTCCTTTTATATTTGCAATTGTCCAGCCTATAGCCTCTTCGTGGTCCTTCAGGATTTCAATCAATTCTTGTTCCTGGACTTCTTCCAAGTCCAAGGCTATAATGACGGGGAGGGTCTCAGCTGGACCCAAAAACACATACTTGAGGGTATCAGGTAGTGGTTTTAGGTCGAGCTTGGACGATTCTTCAATTGATGGAACAGGTTGGGTAGTCGATGGAATTAAGATCTCTAGCTTGGGTTGCCATTGACTCCTCTCAAAAGTAGGGGCTGAATCCAATAACGCATTTATTTCTTTAATGCTATTCTCAACATCAATCTTACCTCCAAAATGTGCAAGACAGGCCTCTAGTGGGTCCTCACAAACTAACTGTGATTCTACACTCTTAATAAGCTCCTCTAAGTAACTCACCTGACCAATTTCATAATCACTCTCATCTCTGGGTTGCTTGCCAACATTAAAAATGTTTATCTAAACTGTCATATTCCTAAATGATAGGTGCATCACACCATTTCGACAATTAATCAATGCATTGGAAGTGGCAAGGTCTCCCTAAAATTACCGCGATCTTCATGATATTTCCGATTGGTGGTCGGGTATCAAGGACTACAAAGTCCACCGAAAAAACAAACTCACCTACCTTGATCAAAACATTCTTAACAACACCTTTGGGGTACCTAACTGAAGCATTAGCTAGTTGTAAGGTCACCTTTGTCGGTTTCAGCTCCCCCAAACCTAACTACTCGTATATCGAATACGGGAACAGATTGACACTCACACCCAAGTCTAGGAAAGCCTGCTCTATGTGATGATCCCCTATTTGACAAGAAATTGTAGGACACCTAGGGTCCTTGTATTTGATTGGGGTCGAAGTGGTAATGATGGAACTGCATTGCTAGGCTAGAAAGGCCTTTTTGGGTGCATTGGTTGTTCTCTCGAATGTGCATAAATCTTTGAGGATTTTGGCATAAGTCGGGATCTGTTGGATGGCTTCTAACAGTGGGATGTTAATTTTCACTTGCTTGAACACTTCAGGGATCCTATCCAACTGGACATTATTTTTCATTTGACCTACCCTCTGAGGGTATGGGGCCTTGGGAACAAAGGTTTTAGGAGGGGGCTCACTTGGTGAGGCAGCTCCTATTGGTTTCTTAGGTTCCTTAGTAGGCTCTGGGTCCTTCTTTGGTTCCTCGGGTTCTTTTTCCAAGACTACAGGCTCCCTACTCACTTGGGTCTACTCAGATTGCCTAGGTTCCTTATCTGGTGTGTCAGCATCCCTTAAGGCCAATCTACGGGTGGTAACTGCATGCACTGCATTGACTTGCTCATGGACTTTGCCATTATCATCATGGACAACAAATTGGCCCATTGAAGTTTGGCCTTTGGGGTTGGCTTTGGGCTAACTTGGAAAGGTACCCTTGTCTCTTTGAGCTATATATTGACTTGGCCAGCTGGCTGACAGTGTATTCCAGCTTGGCAATGGACTGAGTATTGGCATTCAAGTTTTGAATAGTGCTTTGCTGGAATTGGAGGGTATTTTGGGCGAATGTTTTCATTGTGTCCTCTAAAGAACTTATCTGTTGATTCTGGGAATTAAGATTCTGATAACCCTATACCATGGGTGCTCCCTGTGACACTTGGGGTACTTGGGGCTTTTGGTATCCCGGAGGTGGCATATGCTGGGCCATTGGCTGAGAAGGGTTTCCTTGGTGTTGTCCTTTTGTCCATGAAAAATTAGGATTTTCCTTCCAACCAGGATTGTATGTATTGGAATACGGATCATACTTCGGCCGCTCATATCTGGTATTTTGGTAAAGTGCACTCACCTCTTCCACACTCTCACTCTGACTTTGACCAAAGTATGCTTTACGCTGGGTTCCACGATGGGTAAAATCTCCACAATTGGTGAAGGGTGGGGCAGTAGGGTCACTAACTGCTTAGCTCATCTTTAATGATTACAGGGTCCTTGGGGTGGTCTGCCGACAGGTCTAGCTCATTTCAAGGGCTTCTAATCTCCTTATCAGCATGGCCAACTTGACCACGACCTCGAATTTGGGTTCCACTTTATGCATGCCCCTTCTTTTTGCAACAAAGGGTTTTTTGGGATCCTCTTTGATAGGTTCCAATTGGAGAGTGTTCTCGGCAACCTCCTCAAGGTATGTCCAGGCTTTGTCAGCAGTCTTTTGAGTGAATAGTCTATTGCAAAAAGACTCCACCATGTTCTTGGTGGGATAGTCTAGTCCTTCATAAAGGATTTGGACTAGACGGATCTTTTCAAATCCGTGGTGCGGGCATTGCAACAATGAGCCTTTGAACCTTTCCATGTACTCATACATGGTTTCTCCCTCCAGTTGGTGGAAGCTGTTCAGGGTATGTCTAATGAAGGCCGTTTTCTGTTTTGAATAAAACTTTTTATAAAAGGCCTCGACTAGTCCCTCCCATGTGTTTATGGAATTAGCCTGTAGGGCATAAAGCCATGCTTTTGCCTTCTCCTTCAGCGAGAACGGGAACAACCTAAGCTTGAGGGCCTCTTCAGACATATGGTTATACTTCATGGTCCCACATATTTCCTCAAATTCTTTCACATGCTGATATGGGTTTTCATTTTCCACCCCTCGGAAAATTGGTAACATCTAGATTAAGCCAGATTTCAACTCAAATGAGGCATTTGTGGCGGGTATGATGATGCATGAGGGCTGGGTGGATCGGGTTGGGTACATGTACTCCCTAAGAGTTATGGGTTGGGTTGGTAGGTTTCTGTCAGCCATTTCCTCAATGGTAACGTGGTCCGCAAAATTCTCAATAGGGATATCGAATAAATCGAAGCTCTCTAAACGACCCTGCACACGTAACTAATTGTGCATAAACTACCGCTTAACTCCAAAAGTGATGGTCCGCTCAAGTGATGATGAGCGAGGATTAATGCTTAAACACAAACAAGCAAAATAAAATGATTTTGAACAAAAAAAGAAAAAAAAAACAACCAAACTATGCTCAACTAAGGCTACCTAAGATTAAACTAGATAGCCCATAACTATGAAGAGTACACCTAAGCTTCCAATCCGGTCCTATGAAATGTAGTTGGCCAGGCAAGCCCCCAGGGGATTGGTGGGATCACGATGCGTGTGGCAAAGGTTCCTCTTAAATACCAAACTCCTAGAACAGATGAACTGTCTCCCTTAAGGGACAAGGCTATTCTAGGCATCGATTTCCGTCAAAGAGCACAAATGGTACAACCTCTGATGGTCTTCTCTTAATGAGCTCGTGTCCTATGGTCACGTTTCTACTCAAATTTTATTAAAGGCTAAGGATTCCTAAGTAGTGAGGAAAATGAGTTCCTATGGGCAATGAAATGGTGATGAAATCCAATCCTTATCTTGTTTGGGGTATGATGCCCTTACTAAGTGTGTGCTTTACAAATTTCTTTGTGTATTTTAAAATGATTAAGCATTGCAAAGCAATTAAACAATCAAACAACCAACAAAATTGACCTACTAACGGGGGATGTGTGGGTGTATCGAAATATACACCTCCCAAACTAAATTGGGGGAATATCGGTTGAAGTCGACCCAAGCCACCGACACCAATTTCAGTGTACGAACTTGAGGGGCCGCGACGGTATCATCCAACCGTCTTCCTTCCTTAATTATTACAATGCTTTGAAAACTTAAATGAACTTTAAAATTTATTACAGACTTGAAATTAATCCTAATACAAGATTTTCTAAGAAAGCAAATTAAATTCCTAAGTTAAAGTTCTTTGGTTGCTCTTTTCCTCTTTCCTTACTCCAACCGCGGAATCCCTGAACAATACAAACAAGGAAAATGTATAGAATCTGCAATGAAAGCTAAAAGAAAGAATAAAAATGCAACAAAGGTATATGAGAGTTGAAAATCCTTAAAATCAAGGATCTTTATGTACGCCAATCCCCAGTAAGGGCGCCAAAAACTTGTTTGCGAATTTCCGCAAGTATACAGTTGTCTTATGTAATATAGATTATGGAAGTCCGAATACCGTTCCCACGAGGATTGTTACAAGGAAAATAACAATTATCAATGAGAAGGAGTATCAACTCAAATATAGCTAACAAATGCAAATGCAGATAACAAAAATAATGAAAACAAGAAACAAGATAATAACAAGGGAAATAAAAAATGCAAACTAAAAGAAAACAAGAAACTAGATAACAAAGATATGTTAGTAGAAATAGAAGAACTCAAGTAAGAACAAGGTTAGTAACAAGTTAGTAACAAAGTTAATGACAAAAGAAAAATAACAAGGTTAATAAAAAGAACAAATGAGCAATGTCAGATAAATTAAATGAGCAAGTGTGTGAAAACAACAAGTGAAAGAACAAGATAAAAAGAAAATAAAAACATCCACGGAAATGAGATCGATCTCTCTTTTTTTCTTTTTTCTTTTTTTTTTTCAGAGAACGAGATTGGGGCTTTTAAGAGAAGTAGCATCGCAAAACGATGTTGCTTCCTTAGCCCACACACTGTTGCTAGAGAGGAAGAAGAAGACCCCTGCAACCTTGCCCAGGTTCTGTTGCAAACTTGCAGAACACGAAACGAAGAAGAAGACGATCTTCTACTCCATCGCCGGATTTCTTGAGCCACCGTTGATCCTGCGTGTTGCCGGAGAAGGGGGATTGCTGATGTGAATTTAAATTCAATCTTTAATTACTGCAAGTGCACAGTTGTCTTTTTGAGACAGTGGCAAGTACAGGTCGAATCCCACAAGGGATGTGCAGCAATTGAGTATCAACGGTGTGGATTTAATTGCAATCTCGTCTAAAAATAAACATGAAAATCTCCAGGCCCATAACTTTGTCAATATGGCTCTGATTTGCACGTTCTTGGGCTCCACAGATATCTACTCTGAATAAGCTTTCCAATGGTAGGTAAATTTCATCGATCCGACGGTCAGATTGAAAGTTATGGCCATTTGAAGATGAGTTGTCCTGAGAAAAACGGGATTAACTTCTAGAATTTGATTTGCAATGGATTCTATCTCTGCACAACTTTCATTTTTGAAAGGATATCAGATGTGGATGATTCAAACTCTTCTTCTTTTGTTCCAATCAGAGTTGTACTCTTTAAATTATCCATCAATAATTTCAAAGTTGCAACTACTGTGGACCCTGCCATGTGGGACATTTCATCTGCTTGAAAGAGTGGGCCCTATGAGAAGTCTTCTATTGTAGTTAGGACTCTTCCACTGACATGATGAGTGGACCCCTCCTTTGATTAATTTGCATATGGCTTGTGTGTGGGGTCCACATGGTGAATTCTTCAATTTACTTCAATTTAGCAATGCAGGGCCCAGGATGACAATGTGTGCTTGAAAGTGGGTTCCGTGACAGAGGCCTGCAATTCTCATTTTCTGCACATTCCAATTCAACACATCAAATACTGAAGAGCCCATATTGAGGCGGGACCCATCCTGGATAGAGTTCTACTCCAATTGGGACTCTTCGGAGAAAATTTGCAAAACATTATAAGTTAATGTAGAAAATGTATAAAAAGTATGAAAATTCAGGGTCCTTGGTGAAAATGCATAAAATGAAGGAATGAGATGAATAATGATGCAATTCACCTAATTAAACCCCTAATTCATCTTAAAATGATATGTAAATGTGCAAAAATTCATGGACTCAACACACCCCCCAACCAGCATTTTGCTAGTCCCTTAGCAAAAGTTGTGAGCAAAAATTTGAAGTTCTTTAACCTAATCTAAGAAAAGAAAGAAAAAAAAAATAAAGCCACTTTCGCTGGTATCCTCGGTTGCATTTAGCGCATGCAACAAGCCCTTAAACCCCTAGGTTCCCCCTAGTGGACGAGTTGTGCCTCGTGAGGGTTTGCAGTGAATCTACCCACAAAATTCATTTATCCTAAAAACACACAGAAATAAAAACAAAGAAACTTTTTTTTTTTCAAGGAAATCATGTTATCTCGGATACTCTTTGTGTAACCTAGAATAGAGAAAATCTCAGACTTTTCAAAATTCGGTTCATCCTTCTAATTTCAAACTTCTCTTTTTTTTTTTTTCTTTTTTTTTTTTTTTAACACCAAACTTTTGTGTGCCTTGTGCAAGTGTATACATCTAATCAATCTTTCAAATGTTCCGCTATGATGTGATGAAAACAGAATTCTCCCTTAAATGCTCTGATCTTTCCTAGATTTAGTGGCTCATAAGTTTTCTCTCAAGGCTACTATGATGGCTTTCGCACTATTGTTTTATCAAAGGCCGCGAGATGCATTTCTATTTTTTTTTTTCATTTTTTTTTTTTTTTGTCAAACACGCACATGTGACTGTGCAATGCCTAGGTCCCTTAAGCTTTCTAATTAACCCATGTAACGAGCATTAGGCCAATGACTCCCAAACCAGATGGCTTTAGGGCACTAGGTATGTAAATACCCCTAAGGGCTTACTGGCTCAGGTTAAAAAGGCTACGAACCCAAACAAGTCACAAAACTTTTTATTCTTTTCAAGACTTCTAACTAAACACTTTTTTTTTTCTTTTCTCTGTTTTTTTATTTTATATATATATATATATTTTTGCAGTCCCCAACAATAGGCAGCCTTTTTCAATTCACCCGAATGAATCCAACGGTGTTGGTTGGCCTAACCATCCCGATGAACTAGGTAGACTTACAAGGCTAGACTTCAGAAAGTCATCCTATCTTTCTTGAAAAACTCTAAATTCAACACCAAGGCTTCCTATCCAAAATCTTGATAGATGTATACGTGTTTTAGTGAAAAATAGAGTTTAGTACTATTTTGATATATTCTAGAAAAGATGAACCTTCATTTTACTTCTTTCCAAAATTTCAAAATTCCAGGTTTCCGAGCATCGTTGAATTTTATCAATTCCCTTTGAAAACTACCTTTTTTTTCTTTTCAAAATAAATAAATAAATAAAAAAAATTAAAATTGCACAAATGAAAAGAATTTTCCAAAGATTTTTAAAAAAATAAAAAAAAATAAATAAATAAAAAGATTGCCTAAAATTGGAAAAAAACACCTCAAATTGGACAAATGTGCTTGTTCCCACCCCCAAACCTAAACTAGACAACGTCCTCGATGTCGTGCATGTAATGCGGAAAATGATAATGTAACATGAGGAAAAATAAATTGTAGGAAGTAAAGGGAAGAAGTTACCTGATGAGTTTGCATGGCGCTCACTATCCAAGGTTAGTCAAAACAATGAAAAAAAAAAAACCTAAACTAATAATAATATATATAGAGAAAAAGAAACTACCCTATTTGACACCTAACATGGAATCCACCTGGATCCCAAACAAACTTACCTTCCAAAATTGAGGTCAAGATCTCTCGCTTAGGTTGCCACCTATTATTTTCCATGAATGGAGTTGAATCTAGTAGTGCATACACCTTTTCAATGTGACTATGTATATCAAAATCACTTCCATAGTGGGCCAAACAAGCTTTTAGTGGATCTTCAAGTTTCAAATGGGGCAAGTGATTTTCCACCAATTCATGAATGTAACTAACTTCAAAAACCCCATCCTCCTCATCGGGAGGTTGGTTAGTGACATTAAAAATGTTCACTTTGACTGTCATGGTCCCAAAAGAAATTTGCATTACTCCATTCCTACAATTGATCAAGGCATTTGAGGTGGCTAGGAATGGTCTCCCCAAGATGACTGGAATTTTGGGTTTAGCCCCAGATGTGTGTTTGGTATCCAAGACAATAAAATCAACAGGGAATACAAAGTCTCCAACTTTGATAAGAACGTCTTCGACTACGCCCTTGGGGTATCGAATTGATGCATCTGCCAATTGCAAGGTCACATGGGTCTTTTTCAATTCCCCCAAACCTAATTCTTCATAAACAGAGTATGGAAGAAGGTTCACACTTGCACCCAAGTCTAGCAAAGCTTTCTCTATGTGATGGTCCCCTATCTGACAAGAAATGGTAGGACACCCTGGGTCTTTGTATTTGATCGGTGTTGGACAGGAAATGATTGAGCTAACTTGTTGGGCTAGAAAAGCCTTTTTGGGCACATTGGTAGTCTTTTTGAAGGTGCACAGGTCCTTCAGAAATCTTGCATAAGCTGGAATTTGTTGGATAGCATCAAGTAGTGGAATATTAATCCGCACTTGTTTAAATACTTCTAGCATTTTATCCAACTGAACAGTTGATTTTGCTGGGCCTAACCTCTGTGGGTATGGTGCCTTGGGAACATAGGTCCTAGGAGTGGGCTCACTAGGTGATGGTCCAGCATTGACTAGGTTCTCTGGTTCCGATATAGGTTCAGCATTCACATTTGGTTCCTCAGTTTCTACTTTCTCACTTGATTCTTCCTTAGGTTCCTTGGGTAGTTTGACCTTGTTATCAACCTGTGTACCAGACCTAAGGGTGATTATGGATTTGACTTGTTCCGGCCCTTTTCCTTTAGGATCATGAACAACTTGGCCCTTGGGATTAGGTTCGGGTTGACTAGGGAAGGTTCCCTTGTCTCTGGCACTGATGGAGCTGGCTAATTGGCCCATCTGATATTCTAATTTTGCAAGGGTTTGAGTGTGGCCATTCAAAAGTTGAGTAGTGGTCTGCTGGAATTGAGCAGTACTCTGAGACAATTGGGCCGTGGTTTGAGACATGAGTTTCATGGCCTCTTCTAACGAATCTACCCTCTGGGTCAATGGATTGGGGTTGAAGTTAGGTTTTTGAAAACCGGGTGGGGCACTAACTTGAGATTGATTGGGCTGAAATTGAGTGGACTGAGATGGGCCACCCTGAGTTGGGCCTTTGGTCCAAGAGAAGTTCGGGTTGTCCCTCCAACCTGGATTGTAAGTGTTAGAGTACGGGTCATACCATTGACGATTATCAAAATGAGTGTTTTGATATAATGCATTCACCTCCTCAAAAGTCTCGGTTTGACCCAAAATTGATGGGTCAATCCCTCCATTCATGGCCTGATTATATCTTAAAGATTCCAAAGTGTTTGGTGTGGGCTTTTGGTTTAGCTCTAAGGCCTCTATTCTCCTAACAAGTGTGGCCAATTTGGCCTCAGCCTCAATTTTGGGTTCAATTTTGAACATTCCCCCTTTTTCAGGAATGGTGGGTTTGATGGGCTCCCGCTTGATAGGGGCCCACTGCAATGTGTTTTCAGCAGTTTCTTCCAAAAATGTCCAAGCTTCTTCTGCTGTTTTCTGTGTAAAATTCCCACCACAAAAAGATTCCACCATTTGTTTGGTTGGGTAATCCATGCCTTCATACACAATTTGGACTAATCGGATTTTCTCAAAACCATGGTGGGGACACTGGATTAAGAGGTCTTTAAATCGTTCCAAATAACTGTAAAGTGTCTCCCTTTCCATTTGTTGGAATCCATTGATGGCCTGCCTAATCGAAGCGGTTTTTTGCTTGGAGTAGAATTTTTTGTAAAATTCTTCGACTAGCTTGGCCCATGTAGTGACGGACCCAGCCTGTAAAGCATAAAGCCAAGCTTTAGCCTTCTCTTTTAAGGAAAAAGGAAATAATCTAAGTTTAAGGGCCTCCTCAGTCATGTGAATAATTCTCATGGTCCCACAAATGTCCTCAAATTCCCTAACATGTTGATATGGGTTTTCTTGGTCTAGCCCACGGAATACTGGGAGCATTTGGATTATGCCAGATTTCAGCTCAAATGTGGCATTGGTCTGAGGCAAGGTGATGCAGGACGGTTGAGTTGTCCTGGTAGGGTACATGTAGTCCTTCAAAGTCATGGGTGGGTCCACTTGATTAGCCATCCTAACAATTTCTTCAAAGATTGAAGACTTTCCGACAATGGTTAAGGCTAAATCGGGCTCTATCCTGACTAACCTTTTACTCTTGCGTACCCACAGTTTCTCTCTCTCAGGTCTAGAACACATGCATTGGGTTCAACCTTAAAGAAATGCAAGCCTAATCTATATGCAGGGCCCTAATGGTCTTACTAGATGATGCACAAGCAGTCAAGCACAAGGATTGAGCACAAGAAATTATCTTATGGTTAACCTAACACACTAGACAGCTCCTAACTGGTTTGAAGAGTGCACTAAGGCCTCCAATCCGGTCTTATGAAGCCAAATCGACCAGGTAAGTCCCCAGGATGAGTGGTGGGGTCACAATGCACTTGGCAAGGGTCCCGCTTAAGAACCAAACTCCTAGAACAGAGACTGTCACCCTTTGGAGGGACAGGACTTACCTAGACATCGACTTGACCAAAGAGCGCAACTGGTGCAACCTTTTGTGGTCTTCGTCCTAATGAGCTCGAGTCCTATGGTCTCGTTTCTACTTTATTTTAATTAATAGTTAGGTTACTATGTGAGAGGTGGTTAAACCTACTTGGGCAAGGATCTGGTGATGAAACCCAGTCCTTATCTTATTTGGGTTAATTGCCTTTAACTAAGTGTGTGCCTAATTAAATGGTGTCTCAATCAAGCATTCACAATTTGCAAAGTAAAAGATTCGTGGGGTAAAGTTTAGAAAGTCTTACAGCGGGCCCACGCCTTTTTTTTTTTTTTTTTTTGGCAAATTTTGCAATTCTGAGAGCAATTTAAATTTAGAAAATCTGAGAGCAACTTGTTTGCTTAGAGCAAATCCACACAGTTTCCTGCTTTTGTGCAACTCTCCTCTTACCAAGGTAACCTATTCAAAAGAAACTCTTGTTAGTAAATCCTAAGTTAGCACATCAATTCAAAATTCTATCTTATCCTAATTTTTTTTAAATACCAAGTTAATAAAAACTCTATCCAAAGTGGATTCTAAGTTATTAAAATAATTCAAAAACTCTATCTACAAAATAAAAAAAAATCAGAAATTCTAAATTACCCAAACAAGTATCCAGATATGGTTAGAGTTTTTTTTTTTTTTTTTTTTTTTTTTTTTTTTTTTTAAGTCTTCAATTATAAGAAATCCAATTTTATCCAATTCAAATTTCAGATTTTAAAACTCTAACTAATCTAAACAACTTAAGAGGTGAAATTTTAAATTTTCCAACTACCTACTTTCAGAATTCAAAAGTTAGCAAATTAATCAAAACAACTAGTCCTAAAGATTTTAAACTCTATTTTACCAATCCTAATCTAATCAAGACACTAGTTAGACCAATCTAAAATAAAAGTTTTTTATTTTTATTTACTGAAATTCGGAATTAAAAGAAATCCTTCAAAAAAAAAAATTTGTTTTTTTTTTTTTTTTATTTATTCCGAAAATTCAATTAATTTAAAAAAAATATCAGAAAAAATCAGAAAAATCAGAAAGGTCTGAAAAATTAGCAAAGAGAAATACTAACTAATTCTAATTGCAAAGAACACTACTGATGCAAAATTAGATAACTAAACAACTAATGCAACGTAAATATGAACATGCATATGAATCTAATAAAAATAAAAAATAAAAAAAAACAGATTTTTAACAAAAACTCAGATTTTGCTCCCCGGCAACGGCGCCAAAAACTTGATGTGAATTTAAATTCAATCTTTAATTACTGCAAGTGCACAGTTGTCTTTTTGAGACAGTGGCAAGTACAGGTCGAATCCCACAAGGGATGTGCAGCAATTGAGTATCAACGGTGTGGATTTAATTGCAATCTCGTCTAAAAATAAACATGAAAATCTCCAGGCCCATAACTTTGTCAATATGGCTCTGATTTGCACGTTCTTGGGCTCCACAGATATCTACTCTGAATAAGCTTTCCAATGGTAGGTAAATTTCATCGATCCGACGGTCAGATTGAAAGTTATGGCCATTTGAAGATGAGTTGTCCTGAGAAAAACGGGATTAACTTCTAGAATTTGATTTGCAATGGATTCTATCTTTGCACAACTTTCATTTTTGAAAGGATATCAGATGTGGATGATTCAAACTCTTCTTCTTTTGTTCCAATCAGAGTTGTACTCTTTAAATTATCCATCAATAATTTCAAAGTTGCAACTACTGTGGACCCTGCCATGTGGGACATTTCATCTGCTTGAAGAGTGGGCCCTATGAGAAGTCTTCTATTGTAGTTAGGACTCTTCCACTGACATGATGAGTGGACCCCTCCTTTGATTAATTTGCATATGGCTTGTGTGTGGGGTCCACATGGTGAATTCTTCAATTTACTTCAATTTAGCAATGCAGGGCCCAGGATGACAATGTGTGCTTGAAAGTGGGTTCCGTGACAGAGGCCTGCAATTCTCATTTTCTGCACATTCCAATTCAACACATCAAATACTGAAGAGCCCATATTGAGGCGGGACCCATCCTGGATAGAGTTCTACTCCAATTGGGACTCTTCGGAGAAAATTTGCAAAACATTATAAGTTAATGTAGAAAATGTATAAAAAGTATGAAAATTCAGGGTCCTTGGTGAAAATGCATAAAATGAAGGAATGAGATGAATAATGATGCAACTCACCTAATTAAACCCCTAATTCATCTTAAAATGATATGTAAATGTGCAAATTCATGGACTCAACAATTGCCACTGGATGCCGCGCTATGCCATCGCCAGAATTGAGAAAGAAGGCAAACGGAAGAAGGCTTTTGTGTTTCTTATTCCAGAATGAAGAAGAAGAAGAAAGTGAGCTTGGGCTCTGCAGCAGTTCCGAATTGGTTCCAGGTCAGGTTTGACCTGATCCGTTCCAGAAGTCCATCCCCATTCCAGTCAAAGTAAAATTTATTTGAGTTTTATATTTTTTGTCAAATTTATTTGAGTTTTGGACAAATCTATCTGAGTTTTTGGCTATTTATCTGACTTCTAGAATAAATTTATTTGAGATTTGGACAAATTTATCTAAGTTCTGGACAAATTCTGTCTGAGTTTTTGGCTATTTATCTGACTCTTGGAATAAATTTATCTGAGTTTTGGACAGATTTATCTAAGTTCTGGACAAATTTATCCGAGTTTTTATCTATTTATCTGAGTTCTGGAATAAATCTATTTGAGTTATAAACAAATTTATCTTTGTTTTTGGAAAATTTAGTTGAGTTTTTGAAAAATATAGGTGAGTTTTTGACAAAGTTATCTCCATTTTAAAAAAAAATTTAACTGAGTTTTTGAACGAATCTTTCTGTGTTTTTGGAAAATTTATTTGTATTTTCTTAGATCTATTTGTGTTTTTGAAATTTATTTGTGTCTTTTAAAATTTATTTGTATTTTTGAAATAAATTTAACTGAGTTTTTGACAAAAAGACTTGATTTTCTTGCCACATTGTTCTCTAATTTGGAAAATTGGGTTATCTTAGTTTTGGCAAATGTATTTGCATTTTTTAAATTTATTTGTGTTTTTTAATTTTATTTACGTCTTTTGAAATTTATTTATATTTTTTTTGAAATTTATTTGGATCTTTTGAAATTTATTTATATTTGTTGAAATTTATTTGTGTCTTTTTATATTTATCTGCGTTCTTTTGAAATTTATTGCATTTTTTGAAATTTATTTGCATTTTTTAAAATTTATTTGCGTTATTTTGAAATTTATTTGTGTTTTTAGAAATCTATTTGAAAATCTCATTAATGAGATTCCATTAATCATGGCCCATTAAATGGTAGTTGACTATTATTAATGGGATATCCCACCAATCATAGGGTATGATTTAAAGAAAGGGTAAATTTGACATATCAGGTATGAGAATGTGTCAGAGGACCTTTTGATGCATGACTTTTTTTTTGTAGACTGTTTGCAACAAAGTCATACTTTGAGGAGCCTCTCGCCAAATGCCCCTAGAAAATAAGCATGGAAGGTTGCACATTGCAATGAAGAAAAATCTATTCTAGAATGTTAAGTACATAAATAAGGGAATTAAGAGCATAAGCAAAAGGAATAGCATTAAGCTTTATTTAGAAGATCCAATCAAAGGGATTAGCCACCCATTGGAGAAGACAAAACTTTCATTATAAATTTTCCATTTTTACAAAGCTTTCCTCACTTTCTCTCTACAATTGCTCTCAATTACATGGATAGCTTAAGTAAAGAGGAGGTGGCTCTCCTTGCTTGTGTTCATAATGCCTAGAGCTCCCTTCCTTATGTAGAAACATTTGCCTTACTCTCTTTTGGTTTCTTTCCAATGTGGGAGTTCATAAGAATGGAAATATGAACATATGAATGTGATTCCCATGTTAGAAAACAGTTCCATATTGATGTGCAATTTTGACCCCCGAAATGGTGGAATTGGAAAACATGTTGTGAAATATGATTTGTAGATCTTAGAACAAGCTTTCCAATACTTCCGAGATCACCCCAATCGAACACCCGAGTAAAAAGATATGGTCAAAATAGTAACCCAGGTCTTTCATTTTTCTTCTTATTATTAGCCTAACTTTGTCATTTTTTCATCAAATTGTCTTCCAAACTTATCCTTAATCTCTTTAACTCTTGAATCTCAACTTTAATATTCAAATTAATCTTCAATTAACACCTACAAAGAGAAATTAACATAATTGTGAGTATTTTCGAACATATTTTGTATGGAAGCCGTTTGAACTCATATAAATGCATACAAATGACCATCTATAATGGAAAGATATGAGCAAAGCATGATAGGGAGGGAATTTATAATTTTTATGCTAAAAATAGTGTTTTGAGTTCTTTTATCTTTGAAAACTCATAAAATAATGCTATGAAAGTGTATTTTTTGTGAACTTATCAGCTTACACCCTTTCTCCTTAGATTACAAGTAGTAAATCTACTCCTCCATCCTTCTTCTTCTTCCTTCACACATCAATTTTTCTTTAGCCTCAGTATAATAGGTGAGTGAGAGGGGTCAAGAGAGAAAGAAAGAATGGGTAGAGAAAAGAATGCACGTGAGGTATAGAGTGGAGATGAGAGAGATAGAATGGAATGAAGTTAATGGGAGAGAGAATGAATGGACGTCCTCTGGGTGGAAAGAGAGATGTGAGAGAATAAAGAGAGAAAGAATAGGGGGAGAGAGTGATTCACATGAGGGGGAGAGTTGTGTGATGGACGTGTGACTCCTTCCATGGATAGATTTCATTAAAGATTTGAAAAATTTTCAAATCTTGGAAAGCTTGAGAGATTTTTGCTGCTCATTTGGATAATATTTCCTCTTTAAGATTTTTGCATAACTACTCTTTCAAAAAAATTGGGCTCCACCTTTATCTCCTCGATTTGTTTGCTCTTCTAGCAAAAGGTCCCACTTTGATAAAATAATTTAAATATGAAATTCCAGATTTTGTTGCAACTTGGGAGAGGAAGTGTTGGACGTGTGATGCACTGGAATCATGTAAGTTGGACGTCCCTTTCCTGGTTATCCTCTTGATTTGAAAGATTTCAAATCTAGGGCATTTTGGAGTCTTGGTTTGGATACATCTGTGCAATACTTTAATACAATGAACTTGGACTCTTTGGATGACACCCAAGATTCTGCTATCTTTCAAACTCTCCTTCGAACTATCTTCACTTGGGCCCACTTCAACTTGATAGAAATAATTCTTGAGATTTGAAATTTTGCGACTCCATTGGATCCCACCTTGGCCACCCCTATGGATTTGCACCCAATGTGGGTGGGTCCCATTGTGGGTTCTTCTTCAATTATCTTCTTATTTGATCATCTTCTTAATTCTTCCTTCTTGTGAGCCCTAGTTTCTGAATTTCTACAAAATAATTAAAACTAAATCAGAAACAATAGTTTTTATTAAAAGGAATGATGTTATGCATGGGGCCCAATAATGCAAAATTTGATAAGTTCACCAAGACATGCATTTTTATGGGATTTTTACTTGAATTCAACCAAAAGAGTATAATTGCATGATTTTGTGAAAATTTATGAATTCAATGCGTTTTATTTTAATTAAGTCCACAAATTTATGTGAAATAATGAATTAAATAAGTAATATTGTGGACTTATCACGGTAGCAAGCGATACAAAGCCAGGTTAGTTGCGAAAGGCTTCCAATAAAATGCAGGTATTGATTACTTTGAGTTATTTTCTCTTACGGTTAAATTGAACACAATTAGAAGTGTTTTTAGTATTGTGACTATAGTAGATTTACATCTTGAGGAATTAGATGTGAAAACTTCATTTCTCCATGGTGACTTAGAAGAAGACATTTACATGCTTCAGCCATAAGGATATGTTGTCTTAAGAAAGGAGGAAATGGTGTGTAAACTCAAAAAGAATTTATACGGTTTGAAGTAGGCCCCAAGACACTGGTATATTAAGTTTGACAAGTATATATGCAACACAGGTTACAATAAGTTTCATGCAGACTATTTTTGTTATTTCAAAATTTTCAATGACTATTACATTATTTTACTATTATAAGTAGATATGCTTGTTACAGGTTCAAATATGCATGAAATAAATAATTTGAAGAAACAGTTGTGATAGAAACTCGAATTGAAGGATTTGCGTGCTGTGATTTAGATTCTCAGCATGAAAATCAGTAAAGACAGGAAAAATCGCACATTAAAGATGTCTCGGGCAGAATCTATTGAAAAGGTTCTAAATAGGTTCAACATGTAGGGTGCTAAGCCAGTTAGCACTCCATTGACCAGTCACTTTAAACTCTCAAAAGAGTTGTCTCCTAAGACAAAATAGGAGAAGGAGAATATGTTCAAGATCCCATATGCTTCAGCTGTTGGCAACTTGATGTATGCTATGGTTTGTACTAGGCCAGACATCGCTCATGTAGTGGGAGTTGTAAGTAGATTTATGAGCAATCTTGTGAAAATGCAAAGTGAGGCAAGTGAATTCTCAGATATCTGAGAGGTACCACTAATGCAACGTTATGTTTTGGAGGACAAGAGATCATATTGTGGGGCTATGTTGATTCGGACTTGGCAGGTGATCTTGAAAAAGTAAAAGCACTACGGGATATTTCTTCCCATTGGGTAGTGCAACAATCAGTTGGAAGTCACAGCTACATGACGTCATTGCACTTACAGCCACATAAGCAAAGTATGTTACTGCTACAGAAGCTAGTAAGGAAATGATTTGGTTAAAAGAGTTAACGGAAGAGTTAGGTAAAAAGCAAGAGACCGGTAGACTTTACAATGATAGTAAGAGTGTCATTCATCTAGCAATGAATTCAGCATTTCATCCAAGAACATAACACATTCGTATTAGATATTGTCACGACCCGAGCCCAAGATCAGAGTAATCAGGGCTCAACCCCGGGTCGCAAAGTCAATCATACTTTACTCCGTAAACCCCGAATTAACTGAAGTTAAGACGAAGTCCACAAGGGATCTATCATACTTACCTGTCAATGTACAATTTGCGGAATACTCATATATACATACATTGACTAAACATTTAAAACTAAATAATTCCTTTACATAAAGTAAAGTCAATATACATGATTACATTCTACTTAAGTCAACCACTGCATATTCAAAATACAATGCAGGGAACACTGTTTACAATTCAAAATGAATATACAAAAGTATTTATTAACATCTCCAAAAATATTCTATCCTTTGGCACTCCAATCTAAGTCCATTCGATTAAACCTCCTGGGGGAATCGGATGGGCATCCTGCGCTGGCGGCTCAGCCTTTGCCTGACCAGCACGGGCAATTGGGCCTGTAATATCATCAGTAACACCGTGAACACAACAGTTCAACAATGTATATACAATTCTATGATAGTACATGTCATTTCTACCAATTTACTGAATTAACAATTCTAGACAATTCAATTCTAGTTCAATATCATGTATAATAGACACAGTATTAGCAATGACTATATTGGCAGCTACAATAGTATTGGTTTCACCTTATTTCAGTTTCTTCCTAAAGGAAGCAAGTCAAATTCATTCAGTTCATTAATTCTCATTTGATTAATTAATCATGTAAAGCATTTATTAATGGCTTATCAGTGGGACTCATTAGTCCAATGTGTGATTTATCAATTCGGTGACTTTGCAGTCTATGACCTTTCGGTCCATTTATGGTGGGATTTCCCAGTGTCTGGATCAGAGATCACTGGTATCACCACGGAACTCCGGAACGCCCCCAATTCCATCTACTGCAGTAGGATTGTTCATTATATTGTTACCTTTAGTAACTGTTCATTCATTAATTCATTGTTACATTTCATAACTGTATAGTGTTCAGTGTCACACTGAGCAATTGCTCATATTTCAATGTCACATTTAGTGATTATTCATTAATTCAATGTGGTCCATTAACGGACTTCAGAAACCACTATGTAGTGCCAAACGCATAATTCACTTCCAATCACTTATTTCAACCAATCCTATTCCAATTCAAAATAATTATCTATACCAAGCAATTTAGTGAGACGTTCGTTATCGATGCACTTGTTATTACCGATGACATTACTTTAGTTAAATTGTGCATTCCGATAACCTTAGCTAATACTTATGAAGGTTTAGATATCACAAATACTAGCCTCAATAGCTAGGCTCTCAATTCAAAAGTAACCAGAATTCAATTTGTCAATTTTCCCAGTGGCGGTCACCTGGCGATTAGCCGCAATTGGGACTTGCAGTTAGCCGAAATTTGGCGATCAGCTTTCCAGAAGCTTGACTTCTGATGCAATTCTGACCCAGTTTCGATCAGCTCTGCGGTCACTCTGGCGGCTAGTCAAAAATTCAATTCGGTCAGCTCACGGTCAGCTGACCATTCTAGAAGCTGACCATTCTGTTGATTTCTGGCGGTTAGTCTGGCGGTTAGCCCTGCGGCTAGCCGCAATTCACCCAGGATTGAATCTTTGAGCCTCAGAACTTCTGAAACAATTCTGGAAATTGAGTTCCTTGAACTCAAATCACTCCAATAACATATAAATCAATATGGGTGTATATACTTGCCTCTATTTGAAGGTTGATTGATGAAAACCCTCTTTCTTAACTCGGATTGAGAAGGAAACTTCTCAACTTGAGGTCTTTTCTCCAAGAAAACCCAAGAAGATGATGAAGAGGATGGAGAAGATGGAGCCCTCTTCAAAAACACCTTCAAACTCTCAATCTTGTGCTTGATAGAGAGAAAATGGAAGAAGAAGAAGAAAAAGGAGAATTGGAAGTTGACTAGGGTTTGGTTGTGCTAAAAATGAGATGAATGAACTCATCTCATTCTTGTAAGCCCATTCTTGCATTTAAGCCCATAATCTTCTTCTCATTTACAATTCGAGTCAAATGAAGGGTCGTTGGATCCAATTCTCGTCAAACGACTTTGAGTCTTTTTGAAAGTTATCGTACTCATCAAGATACGCGTGCTGGTATCAAGAATTTCCGTATTCGGTAAAATACGTGAAAGCTCGTATTTACAAAAAAGTCCTTCATTTCCTTGTTTGAGCCTGAACTCCGCTCAATTCATTCAATTTCACTTCATTATCATTTCATTAAGCCTAACTTATTAGTTTTAGGCTAATTCAATTCCACTTGGCCACAAATCATCATTAGCTTAATTAAACATAGTTAATTAACATTAATTCTAATCAATTAGAGTTAATCTTGATTAACTCGGGATGGGGCCTAACAAATATTTCTTCATACGGTGGATTCTAGAGGAAAGAGTCTTGAAAATGGATAAGAGTTTATATATCAAGTCAGAATCCTACAGATATGTTCACAAAGGTGGTGGATATATAGAACTGAAGTTGTGCTCAGCTTCAGTTGGTCTTCAAGCATGAAGATGAGGTATCGAGATTCGTAGCCACATTCTGCTATTATCAAACCCATTCAGTATGATTATGATCAATCTTCAAGTGGGAGACTGATGGGTTGGTGAAGCGTGATCTAGATATTATTTTATTTACAGGTTTAATCTGTAATTTGTCGATTTAATTTGGACAATCTGTTGTAGGGCCAGATTTAACGGTTGTGGGTGCCTAAAGGTTTAAAGCTTCATGTATTTATATTGGATGGTGAGAGCATCGTACTTAACAGGGGATTGTTTGAGAGATTAAGAAAAACCAAGAGAGATAGTGAGGGATTGTGCTCTTATGTATCACAAGAAGAGGGTTGTTCTTCTTGTGGGTGATCTCCAAGATAGTGAACCTGCTAGAATCTCCTGTGGACATAGGTAATTTTGCCGAACCACGTAAATCTGCATGCCGTGGGTTGATTATGTGTGCTTAAGTAATTGTATCTCATAGATCGCGCGCGTGTTCAATCCCTAACACGGAGTTGCTATGTGTGGCAAATTTCTTGTAACTGAGTACTTTATATGGTAGTATCAGAACTGGTTGGAGTGTCATCAAAATTCCCATGAAGTGTAACAGCATGCTCAAGCATTTGATAACCCATAACCCCAATTGGGCATTGCTAAACAACAATGAAACTCCAATTGAGAATTCAGGGCCTTCGCGAGAGAGTGCAGTCTTGAACATATAGTGAATATGAGTGTACTTGTAAGTGTGATTTGGTTGAATGTGAGCTCTGTTATCTTGATAGATTATAAGAACATTAGCCATTTGTATTTGTGGTTTTTGTGTTGGAATCTAAGCCATATATTGTTTGAGGTTACTCATCTTTTCTACTAGCAATTATCAGGTAAAAGGAACATTTTTGCCATGGCCCTAGTATGAGTTGAGTTCTACTACCGCACTCTTGACTGTACCTGACCAGGCAACAAAAAACGAGTAACAAAGTAGCCAGTCAACAAATTGGATATCCATGATGGGGATGGCATTACTGATTAAAAAAATGGGGAGAACATTAACTCACTTTCATGCTAAGAAGTTGTCCAAGGCCTGCTTTACATATACTGATAGTTGCCAAATTTGAGTAACTAGAGCGAGAAGCAATGATAAGATCATTTCTGTAGGCAAGAAAATGGGAAAGTGGATTTGAAAAAAAGAAAAAAAAAAGCAAGATAGGTTCCACTATCTTATCCTACAATGACTTGTTTTCCATTGCTGGTACTGCACCAATATACAAAGAAAAGAACAGTTGGTTTGCAGGTTAAAGAAGAGTCTCTATGGGCTAAAACAAGCGCTGAGGTAGTGGTACAAGAAGTTTGATTCATTTATGGTGAGTCATGGATACCAAAGGACAGTTGCAGATCACTGTGTTTATATTCGTAAATTTGGTAACGACAAATTTATCATCCTTCTTTTATATGTAGATGATATGTTGATAGTTGGACATGATAGTAAGGTGATTGACATGTTGAAAAGGGACATGTCAAAGACTTTTGACATGAAAGACTTCTGTCCCGCACGACAGATTTTGGAAAGGCAAATACGTCGTGATAGGAATACTAAGAAGCTGTGGTTGTTACAGGAGAAATATGTTGAACGGGTGCTAGCAAAGTTCAACATGAAAGATGCTAAGCCAGTTAGCATGCCTTTAACTAGTCACTTCAAGCTCAGTAAGAGACTATGTCCTACTACAGATGAAGAAAAGGAACGGATGATGTCTGTTCCATATTCCTCAGCAGTTGGGAGTCTTATGTATGCCATAGTGTGTACACGGCCAGACATTGCTCATGCAGTGAGTTTAGTGAGTAGATTTTTTTCTAACCCTGGGAAAGAGCATTGGGAAGCAGTGAAGTGGATCTTCAGATACTTGAGAGGGACATCAGATTTTTGCTTGTGTTTCGGAGGCTCAAAACCAGTACTTGAAGGCTTTACAGATACTGATTTTGCAGGCGATCTTGATCGTCGGTTGTCTACTTCTGGGTACTTATTTACTTTTGTAGGGGAAACTATTTCCTGGCAGTCTAAGTTGCAGAAGTGTACATCATTGTCTACAACCGAAGCAGAATACATAGTTGCTAATGAAGTAGGGAAGGAGATGATTTGGTTGAAGAAATTTTTTCGAGAACTGGGTTTGAAGTAAGGAGAGTATGTAGTCTACTGTGATAATCAGATTGCTATGGATCTTAGCAAGAGCGCTACATACCATGCCTGTACGAAGCATGTTGATGTGAGAATACCATTGGATCCGTGAGGTCATCGAAAAGAATCTCATGAAGCTGAGAAGATTCATACTGACAAGAAGCCCTCGGACATGATGACTAAGGTCGTGTCTAAGGGAAAGCTGAAGCTGTGTTCAGAGTTGGTAGGACTGGACTCCTAGTAAGGAGGTTCAGAGGCATCTTACCCATGGTCTGGAGGGGGAGATTGTTGGCCTAGTGGGTCCAGATCAATTGGGTTCAGAGTCATGGGTATCTTGGTAATTGTACCAGGACTTTATATTTACTAAGATAGGGTTTCTTGGGGGATAAGAAAGAGAGCATTATATATATGATGTAATGTGTAACCCATGATGTACGAAAACAGATCATACAGAGAGTAAACCCAAAGGAGAGTCAAGTTTCTTTCCCGTAGACGTAGGCAAGATTGCCGAACCACGTAATTCTCTTGTGTGTGATTGCTTGTTCTTGTGTGGTTGATTGATTGCTCGATCGCATTGATTCACGTTTTCGCATATACGCGCACAACATTGTTATATGGTAATGGTCCCTAAATTAATTATCAATGATGGGTCTACACAATGTAGACAACTCCAAAAAGTCCCTTGGTGGCCTTTTGAAAAGGCCAGAATGGTTGGAACAAATGACTGTAGTTGAATTGGCTAAACATGAGAGTGAGGGAAAAGATATGGTTATAAGATAAGACTTTGATTTTGGGTTTGCTTGACTCGCTTCACTTTGTTTACCTTTAATTTATATACTACGTGATCACACAAAGACCATACCATTCTTTATGTCATGGGTTTAACTCTGATCCACTACACTTGAGTATTCTTTTAAAAATACAGTCCCTTAATAGTATTTGGATTTTGGATATAGTACAAAGACTAAATGTAAGGAGATGAAGTTGATGCATTGTTAACTCACCCGGTTAAACGGGTTTGTTTGGCAACTCTACTAAATAGAGTCAAGTAAAATAAGGCATCCATTTCTAAAAAAAAAAGGTCACATCAAAAGCACTTTAATTCAAATTTCCTGTGATTTTTTTTTTCCAAAAAAAGTCAAAAAGCAACCTCATTTTTCTACTAAAAGATAAAAAAACTCATCATTTCTATATAAAACGTAAAAAAATTCTATACTAAACAACTAAAAATAAAATACCATCATAACTTACTTATATTTTATTCTTTCTCCAAAATAATCTTTACTTCATTAAACAATATTAGTAAGTTTCCCAAACAGAGATTTCTGGAGATAAGGTGCCTTTTTGTTAGTGTAGTTATTGCAAGAGAAGGTAGAGACATTATACAAGTTTATTGACTATCGGGTAAAGGAAAAAATTTCCTGCAGGACTGTTAGGCTAAAAAGTCAAAGTTGGGCCTTTAAACATTTCTAACTTAATTTCACCCCACTACAAATGCATCATCAGATACAACCTTCTACTATTGATGTTGAAACACAATTGGAAGGCAGCAGTCCTTGGAATCTTGGCTCTGACTATAAGATTATACACACTACAGGTCACACAGAAGTGAGTTTCCAAATTATGTTTCACAGATCATACATTTCTATCTTTAATCATCAAATTTTGTATAGCAAATTGACTGAGGGATCTAAAAGCATAATACAAGTTGTTCATCTATAAGTATTCTTCTACTTAGAATTAAAGTTGATTGTCTACTTTAGAATATAATAAAGGAAATAATCACGTGTACTATCATCATAAAGGCATACGAAGTGAGAATGAGGAATGAAAAGATGTGGCAGCATACCAAACTCCGGCTTATAAGCATACATTAGAGCGACAGCACATTCCTGCTATCTACATATAATTTTCATCAGATAACTAACTCATGTGGGATTTCTTTGGAAGGGATGCATCTGTTTTGTACAAGCCGCTTGCCAATAGAGTATTTAGGGATCCTACCGGACTATCAATTTAAGAAGGATACAACGGGTATTCATGTATACCATCTTAATAAACTTTTCCAAGTTGCCACAGGCCTTCCCATGCGGATTCATAGATATGCTTGGTGTCACATGTACGCATCATTCTAGCAATAAGAAGGAATATGCCTATCCTGTGTAGATGTCCTTGCCTAAATTAGTCCATTTATCTTGTGAGTTACACATCTACATGATTAATAGAAGCGTGCATGTGAGAGAGAGAGAGAGCTCTGAAATGATCACCACCAAATAAATGGACTAAACAAATTCTTGTGCACAAGCTATCTATATTTTGACGTCTAATGGCTGCATTATTTGGAGAAGGAATTAATTCTGTAAGCAAGCAGGTACCAGTGAATACATGTGAAACTATACATATTTAATACACCTCTCTAAATTAATTATCAACGATGGGTTTGTACAATGTAGACAACTCAAAAAAATCCCTTGGTGGACTTTTGAAAAGTTCAGAATGGCTGTAACAAACGTCGGTAGATGAATTGGCTAAACATGAGCGTGAGAGAAAAGATATGATTATAAGATATAAGACTTTGATTTTGGGTTTTCTTGACTTATTTCACTCTGTTTTCCTTTAATTTATATACTAAGTGATCACACAAAGCGCATACCATTCTTTATGTCATGGGTTTTGTGTGGGGAAAGTCTTAAGACGCCGAGGTTATGTTAACTCCAGCAGCAATGTCAGATCTTATATTCACTTCGGCTACGTGCATTTCGGCTCGGATGCTGATGCGCTAGCCGAGACCAATATTATTATCTCGGTTAGCCCCTGGCCTAAGACCGCCACAATCTCGGTCGTGTGCCCTGACCTCAGTCGCGCATCTCGGCCGTAGCTGTATGATGAACCGCCAACCGAGATAGACACTGACAGCCATCTCCCACCTCCAAACAAGTGGCAGGATATGAGCATGCGCTAATGGGACAGAAACATCATCCCAGCCGTCAGAATCCTTATTAGATCTCTGACAAAATGGCATCCAGTGGCTATAGCCATATCAGAGCGAGGCCCAAGAAAGGGTCCGATGAGACCTTAGCCGCCAATAAGTCAAGACAAGATTAAGCCCAATGTGACTGACATTTAATGCAGTATGGGCTGATCGGACCATCATTTAATACAATGTAGGCTATGATAGATCCTCATTTATTATTTTGTGGGTTGATGAGACCTTAGTAGTCAAATCATCAAGCCCACTACCAAATATCTAGAGACTCCTCTCCTGTATGAAGGGGATCCATTTTAATCAAAGGTACGCATATGCAGACACATACATGCACTCTCACTTGGCCTCTCTTTTTCTTCAACCTTAGTTCAGTCCCCGCACTAACTTAGGCATCGGAGAGCCCTGCGCTGTTCACAGCCAGGGTCCTCTGACTGTTCTTTCTCCCCTTTCAGGTCCTTGAAGCGGTTGGCTTTCTACGGTCATTTAGATAAGTCCTGTAAGGCTCCCCTTAATCTTGTGAGTTATATTTTTTGCACTCACAATTGGCGCCGTCTGTGGGAAGAACGATTGTCAAAGTCTTCCTTAACACTATGACTAAGAGAGCTACGAAAGGAGGAAAAACATGAAAAACGCACTGTGCGGGACCGTCTTCGCTCGTCCTTCCTTCCGATAGGAGGTCTGGGGCGAAGACCGTTGCAGATGACTTCGACGAACGCTTTTTCATCCCGATCAATGTGCAGGAGCGTAATCTTCGTTCAAAACCACTCTCAAGGGCAGTAACGACACCTCTCTAGTAAGGAAATTCTCAGCGGCATCCTGGAGAAAAAGATCCTCTGCCAGTTGGAACTCGACGAAGTAAGTCCCCAGTGGTGGATGGGCCATGTCTACTCGATCATCAGGAGTATGACAACGACGAAGACTATAATCCTGACGAAGACTTCGATTCAACCCTTGAAGAGATTCGAGCACAGAACATCACTATTCAAGAGAAAAATGCCCTGATCTATCAGCTCCAGCAGCAACTGAAGGAAGGAGCAGCAGGCTTGTCCAGGCAACGTTCACGGCAGTATGATGAGGAGGGGGATACTCATGGTAGACAGATTACTCCTCCCAAGAGAGACCTAAGGACTCACTTGAACGAGAAGAGGCGTGGTCGAACTCGTGATGAATGCTCGAGCAATAGTCCCAGCCATTCGAGGAGAAAGTCGGAGACCATACCAGAAACCCAACATGACACCCAGAAGTGGCTCGACGAGCCCATTTAGCTGGCAGTTCGGCATAATCTGGAAATGGCCGGTCTCACCCGGGACCAGCGAGATGCTTGCGAGTCCATTGATCTCGGCGCGTCACCTTTTACTCCTGACATCAAAGATTTTCACCTCCCAAGGAAGTTTGTTGTATCGAGGTTCGTCACTTACGGCTGGACCTCGAATCCAGCTGTACATCTTCGACACTTCACTCAGAGGATGTCTGTTTGGGGAGACGAAAGTCGTTTGAACTGCAGAGTTTTTTCCTCCAGTTTGGGTGAACCCCCCCTGAAATGGTTCTGCGCACTCCCAGAGAAATCTATCTTCGAGTTGGCAACAGCTCCAGCACTCCTTCATGAAGAAATTCCAGGCCTACAGAGTCATACCTAAAACTGATGCGGATATAATGAGCCTGAAGATGAAACGAGGGAAGAGTATCACCCAGTTTGCCAAGCGATTTTGGACGATCTACAGCCAGATTGACAATTCCAAAGACAAAGTAGCGATTTTTGCCTTCCAAAATGCTCTATTACCAAATAATGATCTTCGTAAAGATCTGGCTGGAAACCCTGTGACCTCTGTAATAGCACTAATGGCCAGGGTAAACCGTTTTATTGCTCAAGAGGAAGACTAGATCCAAGCTCGGGAAAGCTTCGAGGTTGGATAGAGAGATAGAGGCGACAAACCTTCAAAGAAGGACAGGGGATCATTTCGGAGAGAAGAGCCGAACCAGCACTGGGCTCCCACCAGCTCAGCGAAGGCTCCAGCATCCACCTCAGAAGGTAGCAAGAGGCTCAGGCCATCTTTCGACCCTTATAAAGCTGTCAATGCCATCTTCAAAGAGCCTATTCATAAGATCATGAATAAAATCAAGTCAAAGCCGTATTTCAGCTGGCCGCAGCCTATGAGGGGCGATCCATCCGCCCGCGATCAGAGCAGATTCTGTGCTTATCATAAACAGAGCGGACACAAAACCGAAGAATGTAGAATCCTGAGGTCGCATTTAGAGAAGCTCATCCAAGACGGGCATCTGAAGGAATATATCAAAGCGGGTGCCAGGAATGACGGCCGAGCTCCGTGCCAAAACGAAAAAGGCCAGGATAGTGACGAATCTGAAAGATTCATAAGCGTCATCCACCTAGCTCCTCCCCCCAAGGGGAGTAACCAAGCTCGTACCGAAGCCAGGCAGACCTCCCATGGTAAACAAGTGATGACAGCCGACCTCGAACCAGCCACAAAGAGAGCTCGGAGAGAACGGCCCAAGATATGGTTCTCAGATGGAGATTTGGAAGGTGTCCAGCTCTCCCACAATGACCAGCTTGTCGTCACTCTAAAGCTGAAAAACTACAAGGTACAGAGGATTCTCGTCAACCTCGGCAGTTCATCCGAGATCCTCTACTTCGATTGTTTCAAGAAGATGGGCCTTTTAGAGGAAGACCTACAAGAGGCCCGAACTCCTCTAATAGGTTTTAGCGCCAAACCAGTGTACCCTAACGGAAAGGTGACCCTCAGAGTTCAAGTTGAAGGATTGTCCGTAATGACAGACTTTCTGGTGGTTGATGTGCCATCCCCCTATAACGCCATAATGGGCAGGACATGGCACGATGGTATGGAAGCAATGCCCTCTACTCGCCACCAAAAGCTGAAGTTCCCGTTGGAAGATAAAAATGGCAAAATGGAGATAGTCACGGTCAAGGGAGACCAACAGATGGCCAGGCAATGTTTGATGGCCGTGGTACCTGGAAAGCAAGAGCCCAAGCAGGTCAACATGGCCGAATTGGAGAAAAAGTTAGACGAAGTTGGCCAGGATCCAGAAAAGAAGAGCGTGGAAGATCTGACAGAGATCAGGATCGACCCACATGATCCAGAAAGATTCTTCCTGCTCGGCAGCGAGCTTGCCCAGCTAGAGAGGTCAGAACTTGTCGAATTCTTGATGCTGAATAGAGAAGTCTTCACCTGGACGCCCTACGAGATGCCTGGCATTGACCCTGAGGTCATGAGCCACAAGCTGAATGTGGACCCCAATCACAAGCCAGTAATGCAAAAAGCTCGCAGGGCTGGGGTGCCGCGAACAGAGGCCGTGAGTGAAGAAGTGGACAAGCTGCCGAAAGCCGAAGTGATCAGAGAAGTCCAATACCCATACCACTGTACGGGCCGGACGAAGAAAAGACCGCATTCATAACACATAGAGGCACTTACTGTTACAAAGTGATGCCATTTGGGATTAAAGAACATGGGAACAGTTTATCAGTGACTTGTCACCAAAATGTTCCAGGCACAACTCGACAAGATCGTTGAAGTGTACATTGACGATATGGTTGTCAAATCCAGGCAATCCTAGAATCATTTAGAAGATTTCACCGAAGTTTTTGACATCCTGAAGAAGTTCAAGCTTAGGCTAAAAGCCTCCAAGTGTGCTTTCGGTGTCGGTTTCGGCAAGTTCCTTGGAAGCTTAGTCACATGAAGAAGAATCGAGGCCAATCCAGATCAAATATCAGCCATCCTCAGAGTGCAGAGTCCCACCACTGCAAAAGAAGTCCAGAAGATCACCGGCATGGCTGCTGCACTGAATCGTTTCATTAGCAGATCCTCGGATAAGTGCCGGCCCTTCTTTTAACTTCTAAGAAAAAATTTAAAATTCCAATGGACCCTAGAGTGCAACTAGGCTTTAAAAGCACTCAAAACCTATCTCTTTTTACCCCCTTTACTCTCAAATCCAAAACAAGGAGAAACACTGTACTTGTATTTGGCGGTCTCGGATCATGCGGTAAGGTCAGTTCTCGTTAGAGAGGAAGATAAGCTTCAAAAATCAATTTATTATACGAGCAAGACCCTCCTTGATGCCGAGACCAAATATTTGCCATTGGAAAACTCGCGTTGGTGCTCGTCAGCGCCTCTCGTAAGCTCTCCCATTATTTTCAAACTCATACCATAGTGGTTGTTATGGAACATCCACTAAAATCTATCTTCAAAAAACTGACTTTTCAGGAAGAATTTCCAGATGAGCCGTCGAGCTGGGATAATATGATATTCAATACCAACCTAGGACGACGATCAAAGCCCAAATTGTGGCAGATTTCATTGTGGAGTTTGTTCCTCCAAGTTCGGCACCAACCTAGCTCGGCGCCGAACTAGGGGGCAGAAGACTTGAGGAAGCACTCGTAGAAATTGTTGAACGACCTCAGAATCAATTCCTTCCTCAGAATCAATTCCTTGCCTTGGTTTGGAAAGTCTTCATCGACGGATCCTCAACTTCCAGAAGAGCTGGCACTGGTGTTATCCTTTAGTCTCCAGAAGGACTGGTCATTGTGCAGGCTTTAACCTTAGATTTCAAGGCATCAAATAACGAAGCTGAGTATGAAGCCCTAATAGCAGGACTAAACAGCACCAAAATCCTTGGAGCTCAACAGCTAGTAGTCTTCAACGATTCACAGCTGGTGACAAACCAGCTGACTGGAGACTACCAAGCTCGCGACGACAGAATGACTGCTTACCTAGCCTTTGCAAAAAACCTTCTCTCTCAATTCCAGACAACTGAGATCAGACAGATAGGCAGGGAGTCCAATTCTCACGCCGATGCCCTCGTTAATTTAACCTCTGCCGTTGAAGCAGGAAAGAATAGAACTGTCGAAGTAGGATCGTTGGCAAGGCCTAGTATAGAGCTCCACTCACCTCGGGAAATCATATGCCTTGATCTCGGCCCGAGCTGGATGGACCCAATCGTCTCCTATCTCAAGGACGACCAGCTTCCCGAGGACAAAAGTGAGGCTCATCGAATCAGGCTCCAGGCATCCCGGTTTTGGTTGTCTCCTAAAGGCAAGCTTTACAGGAAGTCATTCACAGGCCCATACCTCCAGTGTGTTCACCCAAGTAAAGTCGAAGATTTCCTCTATGAAATACACGAAGGAATCTGTGGAAGCAATATCGGAGGAGGGTCATTAGCATACTTGGCTATCAGTTAGGGCTACTGGTGGCCGTAAATGCAGAAGGATGCGCAGTTATAAGCCAAACTATGTGAAAAGTGCCAAAAATTCTCCCACTCCCTCCATCAGCCGGCACAAGATTTGAGTCCGCTCTCTAGCCCATGGCCCTTCGCCCAATGGGGGCTGGACATCGTGGGACCACTTCACTGAGCTCCGGGGAATAAGAGGTGGCTGATAGTAGCCATCGATTATTTCACCAAATGGATAGAGGCAGAACTATTGTCTTCCATTACCGAGCAAGACTCGAAGGGCTTCGTGTGGAAAAACATCATTACGAGGTTCGGCATTCCAAGAGCTTTGGTCTTGAACAACGGGACCCAGTTTGATTCCATCTTCTTCAAAAACTTCTACCAAGAGCTCGGCATCAGGAACCACTACTCTACTCCAGCGTACCCGCAAAGCAATGGTCAAGCTGAGATCTCTAACAAGGTGGTACTCGATGGGCTGAAGAAGCGACTCGACCGAGCTAAAGGAAGGTGGATAGAATAACTTCCAAGAAACTTGTGGGCCTATAGAATGACTCCAGGGCGCTCCACTTCGGTAACACCTTTCTCCCTTGCCTATGGGATGGAAGCAATCATCCCTCTTGAGATTGGTCTCCCGACTATAAGATCTGAACTTTTTGACCAAGGCCAAAATGCAATAAATCTGGCTCAAGAGTTGGATCTAGCCGACGAATGCCGGGAAGTAGCAGCCCTCAGATTGGCGCTCATCAGCAGCAGTTGGCCAGAGGCTACAACCAGAAGGTCAGAGAGAGAGAAAGTTCTTAGTTGGTGAGCTAGTTCTAAAGAAAACACTCCCGGGCGATAAGGATCCAAATCAGGGCAAGCTAACACCAAATTGGCACGGACCATTCAAAGTGATTTTCACTGCCGGACAGTCAGCCTACAGACTTGAAGATATGAATGGCCGACAGTTACCACGGCCATGGAACGCGACGCACCTCAAAAAGTTCTATTTTTGGTCTATACTCAAAATTTTCAAGATCAATGAAAGTAGTTCTCATTCTTGTTGCTCAATTCAGTCATAGAACTCGGTAGCGACTATCGGCAGCTCGGCGACAATGCCACTGATGAGATTGCATTAGGTTTGGTCTATACCACCCAGGCATGAAGCCATTACAGCCACTGATGAGATTGCCTTAGGGTTGGTCTATACCACCTAGGCATGAAGCCATTACGGCCACTGATGAGATTGCCTTAGAGTTGGTCTATACGACCCAGGCATGAAGCCATTACGGCCGCTGATGAGATTGTCCTAGGGTCGGTATATACCGCCCAAGCATGAAGCCATTACGGCTGAATACATTGAATGTCAAGACCTATCTTGGCCAAGTGTTTTTGGCTCAGCCTGCTGTCAAGCTCAACCAGGCCCTACAGTCCATATCAAATATGAAGCCGAACTCAGACACTTGAATAAAAGTACGGACACCGAATACATTGTATGTCAGGACTCATCTTGACCATGTGTTTCCAGTTCAAACTACTTTCAAGCTCGACCACTCCTTCCAATCGAAATAAAAATGAAGCCGGACTCAGATACTTGTACAAAAATAGAGACAAAAACACAACAAAAAAGAGAGGAGAGAATCCATGATGTCGACAAAAATTCAATTGTATTAATTCATAATGTCATTACATATCAGAATACAATTGAAAAATAAAAGGAAAAAAAAAAGGTACACCATTGATAGAATACATCAAAGCCTTCAATGGGGGCTGGAGTGAGCAGGAGTATTAATGTTGACCTCGGGTTGGGAAGAACCAGCAGTGTTAGCCTCAGGAGCCTCTACCGAGATCGAAATATTAACCATAGGAGCCGACGGGCCAGGGCAGACCGGGGGTTCACAAAGGATGGATGACCCTCTGGAATCCCCACTTCCCTCAAGGCAGCGTGCCACGCCTTCTCCCAGGTTTTGTTCCTGATGCGAAAAACCTTAGCCTCAAAATGGGCTGTCGCCTGTTTTATCGAGTCTTCAAAAGCGGCATCGCCCTCAGATGCGGCCTTGGCCTCGGCCTCTTTCGCTCTCTCTGTTTCGGCCTGGAGATCGCTCTTCAGTTTTTCCATGGTGGCTTCGAGATCTGAAACTCTCTTCTTTTCCGCCTCGATCTCGGCAAGGGCGTCCCCGAGCTTAGCCTTGAGCTCATCCTTCAGCACCTCCAGCTGATTCGCCTTCAGGGTGCTGGCTCCCAAGGCTTCTTCCAGTTCCCTCCTCTCCTCGTCGAGCCTGGCAATCAGAGGGTTTTGCATCTTGAATCTATCGATGATCACCGTTGATTTTTGGAGAGTTTGTTGAAAACGAAGAGACAGAAATTAGAAGATAGTAGTCGAAGTGAAACACTTGGTGAAAAAGTTGAAAATTCAAGGAAAACCTCACCTGAAAATAGGATCGCATCAGCGACGACAGCAGCCTTGGATCGCTGAAACTCGCCAGATGGTCCATATCTCGAGGCAGAGCGTAGGCTTTACCGAGCGTTTCGAGGACGAGGGAGCTGGGCTTTAAATGAATACAATCTTTGACCGTTATAGGTATGCTCGATTCGAGCAAAAAGCTTGGCTCCCAAGGTACTGGCTCGACTGGTGGTAGTGTTCCACCCGAACTGGTACCCTCGTCCCTCGGTCTTTTTCTCGAGCGACTCTCTCTTCGCTCAGTCTCAGTGGGAGATGGCCGAGTCTCCGGACTTGCATGTTGAACAGGGGCTTCCTCTTCTACACCAACAGGGGCCATGACAGGCCGAGGGCAGAGGTCCCGGCAGCGTTCGAGACTGCGGGTGGAGGAGACTCAGCATCATCCCCGAGCGCCAAGGCCTCCAGATCCACGAACACTGGGATGTGAGGCATTTCCTCTTCCTCCTTTTTCGTGTTTGGCGAAGAACGTCGGGGTCTTTTCCTAAGAGGGGTGCCGCTGGACTCCGGCTCCGAAGTGGACGCTTTGGCACCAGACGCGACTCGACTAGCGGTGTCGGTCACAACTCGTGAAGGACCTCCCTCTTCGATTATGGCCACAGATCATCCCTCAACCTCAGGCTCACTTATCCCCGAATTGTCTTCCCGGGGCCGCTGTTGAGGCGGCTCGGCTCTTTTATAGTAGTCGCGGTACTTCGGCTCGTAGCCCAGGAGCGCCCAAGCCGATCTGTTTGAGAAGTCGGTGCACCTTGTAATCTTTCTGTGCCACGCCTCATTCTTCTTCCCGCCGACTTGCTTAGCGAGTTGTTTCCTCTCTCGAGCAGTTGCACAGTCAATCAAAAACATCAGTTCGGCAAAGTGAAGAACAAGAGAATATTGTTGAGTCTAAAAGAATGATATTTACTTGGAATGGCCCCAAGGCGACTTGGGACCCTTTGTGCTTTGTCCGCTCCGGCGCCGAACTCCCAATTTCCCGAGACGCACAAGAGGTCATCCCCCGCATATTTATTGGAATCTTCAAGCGCCGTAACAAAGTTGTCTCGGCGAGGCTTGACTCGGAGGTAGCAGTTACCCTCCCGGGACTTACAGATGTCATAAATATCCTCGATGTCATGCACGCGGAGCTCAATACCTAACTTTTTGTTGAGCACAGCCGTGACCATGATGATTTTATAACCATTGGGCATCAGCTGGCAAGGATTAATGGACCAGGCACTAAGGTGGGCCCTGAGCAGGGGGTCTAAAGGGAACCTAACTCCCCCCTCGATAATGGCTATCAATGGGATGGGCATCCATCCGTCCGAGTACGAGCGGAGCATTTAATCCATAGGATCCGCCCGCCGAACAAGGACGTCGTCCGGTATGTCATATGCCCTTTTTAGCCCTTTTATGGCCGCAGGGTTTTCCAACCAATAGCTGTAAACACCCATCTCTAAGAGCAGAAGAAAGAAAAAACCCCCCAAAGGAAAAGCCCTAGAAGAAAGCAGAAATAAGCCACACAGAGCAGAACTTACAGACAGGAAGCCCTTCTTAGAGTCTTTCCCACGCGTCGCTGCAACTTCTTCTGCTCTGAAAGGCTAAAAGGTTCTGGAAAGGTCTCCTTCAAAAATGAGAAATAAAGAAGAAGAGGAAGAAGATGCAGCTATTTATAAAAAGGAAGCGCCACCTCAAAGGCGCCGTTTCGAAATTCGAAAACGTCGCATTAAAAGGCTGCACGCGCCTCCTGCTTGACGGCGCAACCAACCAGATGGTGATACGTGTCATCGTCGGTTCATTGTTCGCAATGATTAAGGCATAGTATTTATTACCCCAGGCAAACAGAAGGAAATCGGATAAGGACCAAACATCAACAATTATCATCAAGGCAAAGATCTCTGGCAAGTTCTCATCGTTATAGCTTCCGACCTCAAAGAGTCCGGGACTCTAAAAAGTCAGAAGCTAGGAGGCGATTGTGTGGGGAAAGTCTTAAGACTCCAAGGTTATGTTAACTCCAGCAACAATGTCAGATCTTATATTCACTTTGGCTACGTGCATTTCGGTTCGGATGCTGATGCTTTAGCCGAGACCAATATTATCATCTCAGTTAGCCCCGGCCTAAGACCGCCACGATCTCGGTCGTGTGCCATGGCCTCAGTCGCGCATCTCGGTCATAGCTGTATGGTGAACCGCGAAGCGAGATAGACACTGACAGCCATCTCCCACCTCCAAACACGTGGCAGGATATGAGCACGCGCTAATGGGACAGAAACATCATCCTAGCCGTCCAGAATCCTTATAAGATCTCTGACAAAACGGCATCCAGTGGCTACAACCATATCAGGGCGAGGCCCAAGAAAGGGTCCGATGAGACCTTTGCCGCCAATAAGTCAAGAAAGAATAAGCCCAATGTGACTGACATTTAATGCAGTATGGGCTGATCGGACTATCATTTAATGCAATGTAGACTATGATGGATCCTCATTTATTACTTTGTGGGCTGACGAGACCTTAGCAGTCAAATCATCAAGCCCACTACCAAATATCTAGAGACTCCTCTCCTATATGAAAGGGATTCGTTTTAATCAAAGGTAAGCATAAGCGGACGCATACATGCACTCTCACTTGGCCTCTCTTCTTTTTCAACCTTAGTTCAGTCCCCGCGCTAACTTAGGCATCGGAGAGCCCTGTCCTGCCCACAGCCAGGGTCCTCTGACTGTTCTTTCTCCCCTTTCAGGTCCCTGAAGTGGTTGGTTTTCCACGGTCATTTGGATAAGTCCTGTAAGGCTCCCCTTAATCTTGTGAGTTATATTTTTTGCACTTACATGTTTTAACTCTCATCCACTAATTGAGTATTCTTTTTGAAATACCATCGGTTAATAATATCTGGGTTCTGGATATAGTACAAAGACTAAATGTAAGGAGTTGGAGTTGGTGCATTGTTAACTCACCCAGACTTAAGAGATTTCCAGAGATGGGTGCCTTTTTCTTGGTGTTGTTATTACAAGAAAAGTAGAAACATTAAACAATTTATTGAATATCAGGTAAAGGGAGCTTCCTCCTTAATAAAATCAGGGCTTTCTAAGATTTGAACTTTTTCGTTTGATCTTGATCTTCATTAGAGAGGTTTTAGAGGCAAGGTCTTGGGCTTTTGACACGGAATTGACAGCACAGGGATATTGGATATATGACTATGACACTAACACGAGTTTGTTAAGATGGCCATATATGGGCCTCCAAAAACATCCAACAATTCAAATTAACATTTATTATAACCCATAATTAAAAATAAATAATAATAAATGGTTTGGGTGGAAATGTTACACCCCGACCCAATTTAACCTTGTTTAGTGCTAATTAATGGTGTTTTAGATAAATTAATTGATCTTAGTTGCTAATTATGGTAATTAGTGCTAATTAGCCCTTATGGGTTGAGTTAGTTGAGTCTTGAGCCTTAGATAGGCGAGTTGGAACAAGTTTGACTCGGTTGAGTAGAGTCGAGGGTTTTTCCTAATTGTCGATTTTCTCATTTTTCATCATTTCCACGTCATCTTCGCGTCATCGCGTGTATTTCGACGAGCACGTCAATTTTCATATTAGACTCTACTTCATTTGACCCACATTGAATTAGTGAGCTTTCATTTCACTCTTTATAAAAATAATAGAAAGTGGAGGGGTTTTCTTACAAAGGGGAACCTTATCCTCATATCCCTTTCAACAACCATTCCAAATGACCCATCTTCTTTGTAGCTAAAAGGGATTTCTCTTCCTTCCCTTTTCCCCTACTTCCCCATTCTCTCTTTTCACAATCACCAAGAGGGCATGTGACATGTGCATTTAGGAACAACACTTGGAGTCTTCTTCATCTTCTTCACCTACTTATACTCTTGGTTGACAGGGAACCATCTTCCATATCTCCTTTCCTCCCCAAATTCGGATTTCTTGTTGAGGTAGGAGCCAAACCCCTTTTGCTTCATGACCTTGAATTACATTAGGGTCAAAAGGCTCTTGGGTAAACATACATTCATGTTCATTTCCATTTTCTATGTGTTTGTGATTAGGGTTTGATATTTGGGGGTTTTTGGTTCTTTTGGACTAGAGAGTGAAGAGAGTCTGGAAAGCACTATTTTCAGGCAAGTATAAGCTTAATTTGGGTTTACATGTTGTCTAATTTCATTTTTGATTCAAATGAACTCTTTTTTGATTTTTCTACTTCTAAATGAAATGAATGGGTTGGATTGTTTGATGGAGTTAGATGGATGGATTACATATGTAAATGGGAGCAAAGAGGCTCCATTGTGCAAGATTTATGGTGGTAGGAGGTTGAGAAATGATTGGGAGGAGAAGCGATGAGAATTCCGGAATTCATGAGTTTTGGAGCATTCGCTCGAGCGAATAGCGGTCCTCTCGAGCGATCACCCTTTTTAAACCACCGCTCGAGCAAATAGAAAGGGCGACCGACTCTCTGGATGAGGTTCGCTGGAGCAAACATGGGTCCGCTCAAGTGAACCTGAAGCTGAGGACTAGGCTCTTTTTGGTCTAATTTTAGGGTAAATTATCACCCTTAATCTATCATAACCTACCCTAATCATCTCTAATAAATAATTATGGTGCACAACCATGACCCATAGGAAATTAAGGTTTCAAAGACCTCTATGACCCTAGAAAGGAACCATTAACTTGTTATTTGGTCTATTGAACAGTCAATGGTCTAGCACTATGTCAATGAGGGTTAGTCCTGGAAATTCAACATGTTTCCATAACAAGTGATACACTCAACAAGATAGTAGTACGTTGATTTTCCGGAACTACCTTGCATTGGATGGTGAAGGACTAAGAGAAATAGATTAGGGTTTGCTAGTAAAATACATTGAATTCTCTAAAATCTTTGCATTTCATATTGAAGTCAAATTTCCTTATTGATATCAAATCCTAATGTATTATATTGGTTGCATTATTAGAATTCAGTATGGTTTGATTTTCTAATTCCAATTCGTGGTTCAATTATTGTACGACCGCTTCGGTATTCGTTGGGAATGTGGATTGGGTAAGTATTCGTGTGTATGCGATTATTATATATTCGATTCGATTATGAACAAGTGATAGTAAACTTACTCCAATACAATTATTAATTGATTTGATCGAGTCGGCACTACTTAACTTCGACCCTGTGATACCTGACTGGATTGAATTTGGTTTAGTTATTAGAGATTGCTGCAGTAAGTCATCTGGAGCACTGGAACTCCAGACCCGGGTAGCCAGTTAGCCTTTGGCCGGTCCGCTGGTGACATCCCAACTAGATTCGCTCTCTTTTGAGAGGATGAGCTCAATGTAGTAGCCAACTAGTATGTTTTCATTCTACTTTGATTCAAAAGTATAAATTATTTGAGTTTTGCACAAATTGCCTAGTGATTACTTATCATTGACATCTGTTAATTTAATCGTCTTTCAATTTAATTTGAAACATTATGTACTTCCTTATTAATGCATATGCTTGCTGAATCGTTTTATTGAGATACTATTCATGGTGTTACAGTCGTAGTTTACAACTCCTGGTCTTGAAGAGGCCCGGGAGGGAGAGGAGGGTACTGAGGAGGTTCCTCCAGGATTAGAGTGGCCGAAGCAAGGGCCAGCATAGATACTTCCTCTATCGAACTGCGTGATGTACATTTTGAGGGTTCCAGTAGAGTGTGGCTAGCCCCTTTTTGTGTGGGTCACACTTAGTTAATAGTTTTACTTTTGATTATATTTGTGGTATAGTTGTATAGGGTTCTTTTATATACCCTTTTTATACTTGTGTAATTCTTTTGTATTAAACTTGAATGTTTAATTTGACTCAATGGGAAATGATACCTTCATGCGTATGAATTACAGCTTCCCCTATCAATTAAATGTTATTGATAGGCTCTAGTGAGCTCGACTCACGTGTGGAAAAAGTTGTTTTCTCCTTCGTGTGTTATACTTGGCTCGAGACAGTTACTGCATCACGGGAGTACGTGTGTCTCACCTTGGGGATTACCCTAGGCCAGGGTGATTCCGAACCGGGATGTGACATATGAAAGTATGGCATCAGAGCCCTGAAAGTCTTCTTAAAAGACTTAGACTCTAATTAAAACCGTTGTGAGAACGCATTAGAATCTATTGAGAGTATAGAATTGTCAGGGTTATTTTATTGTTAGTTGTGAGTTTATTGTTAGCATTTGTATCTATCGTTAGTATTGTGTGGAGAGAGTTAGAATATAATCCTAACTCTTACAATTATTTTGCAAGTCAATGGAGTCCGGCTCCGAAAGTGGGCACAATGGTGGCAATAATGAGTCCCATAATGACGACTCGTTTGTTTTGCTCGAAAACGATCCTCCGACCATGGAAGCTTGCATGATGATGTTGATGGAGCAGATGGCCAAGAAAAATGAACATCTGGCAACATTGATGGCCAGGCAAGGTCAAGCTTAGCCAAATTCGGGAACCTAAGTGGTCATCCAGTCTGGAGATCATAAACCGAATGCCTTATATGAGAAGTTTAGAAAGAGAAGAGCTATAGAGTTCTAGGGGAAGGAAGATGCGATACAAGCTGATGAATGGTCAGAGTACAAAGGAGATATGTTCTAAACAGTGGTCTGCGACAACAAGCAGCGAGTAGTGCTCACCACCTCGATGTTTCGAGGCGTCACTAAGGATGGGTGGAAGAACGTAAAAGATGCTTACAAGGTCATGCCAAATGCCACCATTTGGGAAACCTTTCAAGAGCAATTCCATCGCAAGTTTATATCGGATCAAATGTACCGGAGAAAAGAAGAAGAATTTGTCTCCCTCAAGTAGAATCAGATGACAGTGGCAACATATGTGCATACTTTCCTTCAATTGTTCAAGTTTGCCGAGGACCTAGTTGATACATAAGAGAAGAAAGTGAAGAGTTTTGTTGGTGGGCTTCACCCGATGTATGAAGAGCATGTGGTGATGTACAAGAGACCCGAGACTTTTGACGATGCAGTAGACAGAGCGTACACTGCAGAAGAGGTGGCTATCAAGAAAAGGAACGCAGATCCCAAGAGAAGTATGTCCAATTATGGGAAAGGGTTCCAACACAAGAGACAGAAAGGTGTGGTGATTGGCCCTAGGGTGCCAAAGGGCGAGACTTATGGTAAGGAATACCCCACTGAGAAGTGTTGGAGGAATACTGGTGTGTGCATTATATGCGGATCTATGGAGCACCGGGCATCAGCCTGTCCTGGAGACAGAAGGGGGTTATAGAGCACCTCAGCAACAAGCCAGGCCAGCACTTCCAGCCCCACCTTCGCGGTTGGCATTACTAGCACCACCTCCAAGACCCTAGCAGCAGCAACGACAACAACAAGGAAGGCTAGGACAATAGCGTCAACAGGTCCGACAGCTACCACAACAAGCGGGGAGACTCTTTGCAACGAATCATGAATAGGCAGAAGCAGTTGGAAATGCTGTGGAAGGTACCGTTTTGATCTGAGCTAGAGATGCAAGGACTTTGGTTGACTTGGGGTCCACACATTCATTTGTGGTGCCCCATTTTGCTTGTGGATTTCAGCAACCACCTGAGTTGCTACCATTCGTGTTGATGGGTGACTACCTTGGTGGGTAAACGAGTAGCTTATGATAACTACTACCCTAAGTGTAGTGTTTAGATTGGGGATTTGCTTATGCCAGCAGATTTGATAATTCTGGTGGTGCATGATTTCGACGTCATCCTCGAGATAGATTGGCTCGCAAGATATTGAGCTTGTGTGGATTGCTTCCACAAGACTATCACCTTTAAGGTGGAGGTGCCCGAGTCGAACGTGATATTCGAGGGCGTGCGGTGAGAAAGACCCAATACCGGACTCATGTCAGCGTTGGATGTTGTGAAGCTTCTAGAGAGTGGTTGTGAAGGCTACTTCGCCTTTATCTCCGAGAAGAAAGTGCTTGTGAAGTTAGAAGAAATTTCGGTGGCGTATGAATTTACGGATGTGTTTCCGGATGAGGTTCAAGATTACCTCCACCTAGGGAAGTGCATTTTTCTATTGGGTTAGTATCGGTTACCGTTCCAATTTCGAAGGCACCATACATAATGGCTTCAGCAGAACTCAGAGAATTGAAGGAATAATTGCAAGATTTATTGGACAAAGGACTTATAGTCCTAGTGTATCATCGTGGGGAGCTCCGGTGTTGTTCGTGAGGTAGAAGGATGGTACTCTTCGGATGTGCATAGACTACAGGCAGATCAATCAAGTGATGATAAAGAACAAGTACCCATTGCTTTGAATCGACGAACTATTTGACCAACTTCAGGGAGCAGCTTACTTTTCGAAGATCAATCTCAAATCCGGATACCACAAGTTGAGAGACTGTGAGCAAGATTTGAGAAAATAGCTTTCAGGACAAGATATGGTTACTATGAATTTCTTGTGATGCCCTTTGGCTTAACCAATGCACTGGCGATATTTATAGCGTTAATGAATATGATCTTCGCTCCCTATTTAGATCAGTTTATCGTGGTTTTCATTGATGATATCTTCCTGTACTCGAAGTAACGGGAAGAATATGCAGATCATCTCAGATCATCACTCCAACTTTTGAGGATACATCAATTGTATGCTAGGCTTGAGAAATGCAATTTTTGGCTTGAACAAGTAGCCTTTTTGGGGCATATTATCACTCGAGATGGCCTAAGGGTGGATCTAGGCAAAGTAGAAGTGGTTATAAACTTGCAAAGTCCGAGGGCAGTGGCAGAGATTCGGAGTTTCCTAGGCCTAGCAAGGTACTACTGTAGATTTGTCAAAGATTTTTCCAAGATCTCAGCGCCATTGACCAAGTTGACTAGGAAGGATGTACCGTTTATATGGACCAAGGAATGTGAGTCCAGTTTTCAAACTTTGAAAGAGAAATTGATGACCACCCCATTTTTGTCTTTACCTGAAGGCTTAGGAGGATTTGTAATTTATTCAGATGCATCGAGAGTCGGTTTGGGGTGTGTCGAGGATTTGTGATTTATTCAGATGCATTGAGAGTCAGTTTGGGGTGTGTCCTTATGTAGAATGGTAAAGTTATAGCCTATGGATCAAGGTAGTTGAAGAACCATGAAAGGAATTATGCCACCCACGATCTTGCATTAGCTGCTATCGTGTTTGCACTAAAGCTTTGAAGACACTATTTGTATGGGGAACAATTTGAAGTGCACTTAGATCATTGCAGTTTACAATTTCTATTCTCTCAACAAGCTCTCAACATGACGCAGAGACGGTGGCTAGAATTTATAAAGGACTATGATTTTCCAATTAAATACATTCCGGGAAAAGGAAATGTTGTGGCTGATGCTTTGAGGAGGAAGTCTTCCTTAGTAGCAACAATGAGTACACAATGGTTCAAGTTGGATACTTTCAAGGAACTGGATGTAGAGGTCCAATTGCTTAGTGACTCAGTGATGATGGCAGCCATGTCAGTATATGAGCCTAAACTAATGAATCGGATAAAAAATGAACAGTTCGAGGACCCTAATTTGGCTAAGATAAGAGATCATATTGCTGATAAGCTTGATTTCCAATTTGTGGATGGAGTCTTGTATTTCAGGAACCGATTGTGTGTACCGAAAACTGATCAGTTGATAATCCCAATTTTGACAGAAGCACATAATGCCAGATACACCATGCACCCTGGGAGTACAAAAATGTATAAAGATCTCAAGAGGCGATTTTGGTGGAATAATATGAAGAGGGGAAATCGCAGAATTTTTGTCCAAGTGTTATACTTGTTTGCGTGTGAAGTTTGAGCATAGGAAGCCACCGGGTTTAATGCACCCTCTGTCTATTCCTCAATGGAAATGGGAACACATATCAATGGACTTCGTTTCAGGTCTACTGCTGACTAGTCGGAAGAACAACGTGATTTGGGTGATAGTGGATCGACAGACAAAATTGACTCATTTACTTCCTTTCAAGAAGGGTATGAATTTTAATGAAATGGCAAAGCTTTTCGTAAAGGAGATAGTTCGATTGCATGGTACCCCAGTTTCAATAGTCTCCGACCAAGGTACTAGATTTGTCTCTTCGTTTTGGCAATCTTTTCAACAGTCCATAGGCACCAAACTCAGTTTCAACACCGCTTACCATCCGCAGACAGATGGGCAATCCGAACGCACAATGCAGACCTTAGAAGACATGCTTTGAGCTAGTGTTCTTGATTTCGGTGGTGAGTGGGAGGAACATTTGGCTCTATGCGAGTTTGCGTATAACAACAACTTTCATTCAACCATTTGGATGCCGCCTTTCAAAGCTCTTTATGGATGTAGCTGCGGAACTCCGGTTTGTTGGGAAGAAGTTGGCACTAGGAGGTTCCATGGACCTACTATTACTGTAGACACAGCCGAGAAAGTCCTTTAAGTCAGAGAGAGATTGAAGACTGCTCAATCTAGACAGAAAAACAACGTGGACAATAGAGAAAGGAAACTTGAATTTAAAGTTGGAGATCGGGTATTTCTGAAGATGTCTCCGATGAAAGGAGCCATTCAGTTCGAACAAAAAGGGAAACTCTCACCAAGATATGTGGGATCGTTCGAATATCAAGAGCCGAATATGTGATGTAGCCTACATATTGAAGCTTCCACCCGAAATTCGCAGGAGTACATGACATATTCCCCCATGTTTCTATGCTCCGTAAGTACCTCCGCCATCCAACTCATGTTTATCCAATACGAGGAGTCCAGATCAAGCCTGACTCCACATACGTCAAGCGTCCGCTCCGTATCATTGACGAGAAAGAGCACGTATTGCGGACGAGGACCCATTCGTTGGGTGAAACTTCTTTGGGATCATTCACAGACCAGAAAAAGCTACGTGCAAGCTCGAGGAATAGGTTACGCAACACTACCCCGAACTCTTTGCGTAGGTATGATCATTTGGAAGACCGATGAATCCAAGAGGGGGAAAATGTTACAACCCGACCCAATTTAACCTTGTTTAGTGCTAATAATGGTGTTTTAAACAAATTAATCATACTTAGTTGCTAATTACGGTAATTAGTGTTAATTAGCCCTTATCGGATGAGTTAGTTGAGCCTTGAGCCTTAGATAGGCGAGTTGGAACAGGTTTGACTCGGTTGAGTAGAGTCGAGGGTTTTTCGTAATTATCAATTTTCTCATTTTGCATCATTTCCACGTCATTTCGCGTCATCGAGTGTATTTTGGACAAGCACGTCAATTTTTCCATATTAGACTTTACTTTCTTTTTGACCAACCATTTGACATTAGCGAGCTTTCATTTCACTCTTTAAAAAAATCTAGAAATGGAGGGGGTTTTTCATGTTCTTATATTACATTAGGGTCAAAGGCTCTTGGGTAAAACATACATTCATGTGTTCATTTCCATTTTCTATGTGTTTGTGACTGGGGTTTGATATTTGGGGGTTTTTGGTTCTTTTGGACTAGAGAGTGAAGAGAGTTTGGAAAGCTCTATTTTCAGGCAAGTATATCTCCTTTCCTCCCCAGCTTAATTTTGGGTTTACATGTTGTCTAATTTCATTTTGATTCAAATGAACTCTTTCTTGATGATTCTACTTTTAAATGAAATGAATGGGTTGGGATTGTTTGATGGAGTTAGATGGATGGATTACATATGTAAATGGGAGCAAGGAGGCTCCATTGTGCAAGATTTATGGTGGTAGGAGGTTGAGAAACGAATGGAGGAGAAACCATGAGAATTCTGAAATTCATGAGTTCTGGAGCATTCGCTCGAGCGAATAGGGGTCCGCTAGAGCGAACACAAAGGGTCGCCTGAGCAACCAACTCTCTGGATGGGGTCCGCTCGAGCGAACCTAAAGCTGAGGACTGTGCTCCTTTTGGCCTAATTTTAGGGTAAATTATCACCTTTAATCTATCATAACCCACCCTAAACATCTCTAATAGAATAATTATGGTGCACAACCATGACCCATAGGAAATTAAGGTTTCAAAGACCTCTATGACCCTAGAAAGGGAACCATTAATTTGTTATTTGGGTCTATTGGACAATCAATGGTCTAGCACTATGCCAATGAGGGTTAATCCTGGAAATTCAATGTGTTTCCATAACAAGTGACACACTCAACAAGATAGTAGTACGTTGATTTTCCAGAACTACCTTGCATTGGACGGTGAAGTACTAAGAGAAATAGATTAGGGTTGGCTAGTAAAATACCTTGAATTCTCTAAAATCTTTGCATTTCATATTGAAGTCAAATTTCCTTATTGATATCAAATCCTAATGTATTATATTGGTTTCATTATTAGTATTCAGTATGGTTTGATTTCTAATTCCAATTCGTGGTTCAATTATTGTACGACCGCTTCGGTATTTGTTGGGAATGTGGATTGGGTAAGTATTCGTGTATATGTGATTATTATTCGATTCGATTATGAACAAGTGATAGTAAACTTACTCCAATCCAATTATTATTTGATTCGATCAAGTTGGTATTACTTAACTTCAACCCTGTGACACCCGATGGGATTGAACTTTGTTTAGTTATTCAAGACTGTTGCAGTAAGTCATCTAGAGCACCGGAACTTCATAGCCAGGTAGTCAGCTAGCCTTTGGCCGGGCCGCTGGTGACATCCCAACTAGATTCGCTCTCTTTTAAGAGGATGAGCTCAATGTAGTAGCCAGCTAGTATGTTTTTAATCTATTTTGATTCACGAGCATAAATTATTTGAGTTTTGCACAAATTTGCCTAGTGATTACTTATCATTGACATCTGTTAATTTAATCGTCTTTCAAATTAATTTGAAAACATTATGTATTTCCTTATTAATACCTTAGCTTGCTGAATCGTCGTATTGAGATACTATTCTTGGTGTTACAGTCGCAGGTGCATCTCCCGTCCTTGAAGAGGCTCAGGTGGGAGAGAAGGGTACCGAGGAGGTTTCTCAGGATTAGAGGAGTGGCCGGAGCAAGGGCCAGCGTAAATACTTTCTTCTGTTGAAGTGTGTGATGTATATTTTGAGGGTTCCAATAGAGTGTGGCTAGCCCCTTTTTGTGTGGGTCACACTTAGTGATAATTTATACTTTTGATTATATTTTTGGTATAGTTGTATAGGGTTCTTTTATACACCCTTTTTATACTTGTGTAATTCTTTTGTATTGAACTTGAATGTTTAATTTGACTCAATGGAAATGATACCTTCATGTGTATGAATTACAGCTTCCGCTATAAATTAAATGTTATTGATAGGGTTCTAGTGAGCTCAAATCACGCGTGGAAAAAGTTGTTGTTCTCCTTCGTGTTTTATATTTGGCTCGAGACAAGTACAACATCATGGGAGTACGTGTATCTCACCTCGGAGATTACCCAAGGCTAGGATGATTCGGGACCGGGACGTGACAGGTAAACTCACCAAAAACATGGCAGCTCCCATGTTCTATCCCACTTTAGAAAAAAGAAAATGATTCCGAAAGCATATTTTTTATTGTTCGCTTTCTCAAACATACAAAAGATATTCAATGTGCTTAGTTTAACAGAGACGTTCCTTGTAGCCATCCAAAATCTTTAGGTCTAAATGTCTAATTTGAAAAGGGATTTAAGTGAAATAGACTTAAAAATTAGACGTTCTAAATTCCCCCTAAAAATACTTGAGGATCGTGACAATGACGCTACTTGTGTGATGAGAAGGGTCACATGTACTTTGAGAACGATTAGCAATGATGTGGCCATGCTTTCGAGCGTGTCCCCACTAATTCTTGGTATAACAGTGAAATTTGAGAAGCTTTAACAGAGGTATGTAGTGGAATTATCACCAGCAGAAGCCATGTCATGATAATGGAGCTTGGACGCATTCGGATGGTCACCATGAGTTCTTATGTGGAACGCACTTCTGAAAGAAGAGTGGAATGATAGCGGACTTTAAAGGGCAAGAGATGTGTTGACTGAGGACTACAATATTATTGCAAAGTCTTGCGACTTAACCTTACATGACCTTGGCAACAATTAAAAAAAAATCAAACATAAAATATGAAAATTTCGCACTTGGCGGATCCCTAACTCAAGAAAGGGGTTTATCTATAACTGAATATCTTGGATTAAAAATGAAGGGCGGCAATTGCTGATGATCTTGAAGCAATAGCTTAGCCCTGAGGTTCAAATTGCTGTTCAGTGCTGCAAAACTCTATATAATGACTGGAGAAGGTGGAGCTTCTCCAAATCTATTTAGATAACTCAAGTTGATTGGAGACCCACAACCTATTGCAAACACGTAGCGCATGAGAGTGGCAATTGATCGCATAGGAAGAAGCAAGAGCATCTTGTTCAACCTGATCATAGGATGAAATGACGGTAAGTGGTCACATTATTATCCCTTACCACGAAGAAATTATTTAGGGCATAAAGTCGAGCCATAAACAAATTTGAAAGAGCTTGTTTGTATGAAGAAGCAGGAAGAAACCTACCTGTACACATCCCGACCATAACCCATATTAATTATAATTTAATTGCATGATTACGTTAGTAAGTGTGTTATTAGAGTCTTTAGCGAGTTCGAGTTTTGACGTAATGGATCCCGCGTGCGAAGTCTCGCACAAATTCGAAGTGCGTTTGGGTAGAGTAGGGGG